>RJWH01000207.1:600000-1127051 GCA_004363575.1 Solenodon paradoxus | reverse complement strand
GAGGAGGAAGAAGAAAGAAGAAGAGAGGAGGTGGTGGTGGGGAGGGAGGAAGGAAGGAAGGAAGGAAGAAACAGACTTTCTGTGACAAAATTGTTTCAGGGAGTGTTAAGTTAAGGTTGTAGAAGGAAAATTTAATAAAATACTCTGGAACCCAGGTACCACCCTAAGCGCACAAGGTAACAATGGAATGCAAAATCAGATTCATGCATACTTTTATAGCTAAATATCTTTTTCCGCATCCTTTGCCTGGGAGTTTGTTTACCTGTAGGTTGTAGATCTTATCATCTAATAAATCATCGATGTTATTTAAGAGTTTCTAATTTCTGTGTTTTAGACAATGATTCTGCTTTTTAATAACATATTATTATTTAACAAGGGGTCTTTAAAAGCTTATTACATACCTTATTTTAATCAATTTACTAAGAACTTTGTCCACCTGAGAAGGCTACAAAGGCTACAAAAATCACCAAGGGTGGCAAAAGAGTAACATCTCTGGGTACTACAGACTCCAGAATCCTCACTCCACTTGAGAGTTTCCATATCTGTAGTTAGTGACAAGCTGAAAATATCAATAGTGACTCTCTTCTTCAAGATACCGGAAGAGTTCAGGGCTGCTTGATTGACTCAAATTTATAGGTATGGCTTGTCCAGAACAGAAGCAGTTGTTCTTTTAATTTGGAAGATTAGAATGGTGGTGATAAACCAGGTCCTTATCTTAGAATCCTCACTCCAATAAAAATTTTAATGTTTTACTTATATGATCCAGTGAAAACAATAAATCATCAAACTTGTTATTTTAAGAATAAAAGGAAAAAAAGTGTGTTGAGGTTGAGCCTATGCACTTATCTCTTCCTGCCCTCATGAAAGAGTGAACTAAAATGTCAGTAGAGGTTCTCCACAGAACTTGGAGAAGATAGTGGTAGGTAACACGGTTCAACAAAATTTTAGAAAATGGAAAGTAAGCAGTGTGTTTGCCTCTGAGTTAACAAAGGTGAGGAAGCGGCAGTGGAAAGACTTTCATAAGGAAATTTTAATAAAATAAGTCACAGGTGCACCAAAAGCAGATTGGGAGTAAGTCATGAGTGTCACCAGCAAATCCTATAGGAGTCTCATGCTGTGCTCATGATCTAGAGCAGAGTGCTAAAAACAGGGGTATTGGTAGAAGTCAATTTTAAAATGAATAAAATAGCAAGACACGGGATAAATGGCAAAATAAAGACAAGACAAGTATGTATATACTATATATACATACATATGTATATCATATTTATTAATATAAATGTGAGGTGATGTGATACTATAGAATGATTGCTGCCATACATCAAGAAAAGCATATTTTTGAAAGAATCAGGGAGGAATAAAGAATGCTATTAGCAACTGAAAAACATCACAGCTGAAAAAATAAATTTCAAATAATATTGGGAAAATCTTCTAAGGAAGTGCTCAGCAAACACATACTTTCCTCTAAAAAGGTCAGATTGTAAATATTTTACATTTTCATTCCATACCAGGTCTGTCACCATGACTCAGTTCTGCTATTTTAGAGGAAAAGTACCCATGGACATTATTTAATCAAGTGAATAGGATGCTTTGTGCCAATAAAATATTACAAAAACAGGCAGTGTTTGAATTGGAGATGCTGACCCTTGTAAAGAACAAAAAAGGATGTGATGGAAAAACGGAAACTGAAGACTTAACCCAAAATGTCTTACATGTGACTAAAAATTATAACAAGAAAATGCAGGAAAAACCTCAAAATATTCTTAAACAAAGAAGAATTCATGAGCATTGATACACATATCTCAAGACTGGAAAGAGAATCCAAAGTTAAGTTGTGGAATATTGCACAAAATTAAAAAAAAGAAATGCATTAAATGTGTATGGAAAATGTGGAAATATGTTCAAACTAAAAAAAAAAATAGCATATACAAAGTATTCTGTATGATAGTACTGCATATGGAACAATATATATTTGTGTATCCTTACTCCTTGAATTTAAAAAGAAACACCCCTACTGAATTCCATTTTATTCTCTATTAATACTTTCTATTTGATAATTTGTCTCCCATAAATTTTCTAATTTATTTTGAAAAGATTTAGGTTTGCTTAGTTTTGAATATATCATTTTAAACATTATAGACTATAGCTTCTCTTAAGTTTGAAATAAATGTGGGGTTTTTCCTTACTGGCATATTAATCATTGGTCACATGCTGTAATTTGCTACTAATATCGATTTATAATTTCTACTTTTTTTCTTTGCACTTCCAATTATCTGCCTTTGGGAACTTTTGTCTATTTGGCATTTTCTGTTTGATATTATGTTTTCTTCTATTTTTACTAGATTTTATTTTATTGATGGGACATTGAATTATATAAGTTTAAGAATGTGCATATTCATGTCGATGACATAATACATTAAATGTACCAGCAGTTCAAATATATCCATCATTTGATTGACCCCTTTAACTGATTTACTCATCTTTCTCTTTCCTTCTGGTAAAGAAAAGTTTGATTCTATAGACTTAAAATCTATTTTTGTTTGATTTAGTTCATTTATTTTTTCACTATAGGCCACATATTAGTGAAATTATAGGATGCTTCTTTTTCTTCTTCTGATGTATCTCACTAAATGTCTTCTTTAATAGCTTATTGTGTGAATATAGCACATCTCTATCCATTCATCTGTTGATGGGTACTTAGATTGTTTCCAACTCCATACTGTAATAAATATGGAGGTACATATACCTGTACAAATCAGTGCTTTTTGTTTTCAAGTAAATATCAGAAGATAGGTAATAAAATTATATACAATTTCTATTTTTAATCTTTTCAGAAATCTGAATAAGCTTTTGGTAATGCTTGCATCTCAATGAATTATTTTAAAAGATTTAACCAGCACATATTGATTGAACATGTTTAATAAGCAAAATACCTCTCTTTTTTTCCCTAAATATATTTAAACATTATTTAATGTTGAAACTAAAGCTTTCCACATCAACATTCACATTGAGATTATATGGAAATCATTTTCAAATTTCTGTTATCATAGCAATATCCAACCATATGTATTTAGAAAGTTTAACAATCGGATATTGGCAAGATGAAAATATGATTATTTTGAGACAAAATTATTTTTACAAAATTATGAGAATGAAAACAAAAACATTTTAATATTTGCCTGTGAATTTCATAAACACCTTTATATTTTAAATCAATTTTTCTTTCATGCTCTATGAGTTTTAAATTCCGTTTTCAAAAGAAATCAAGTTTTCATGTATTTATTTTCTAGATTTGGTGTTGAAATTTTAAAGACACTAAATTACCTGGCAAAAATAAATCTCTGAAAAAATTAGTCTTTGAATTTATTATTACTTGTCAATTTAGACAACTATTTTCTCATTTGCTTATGATGCTTTTGTTAATTTGTACGTAGACTAAGTTCAACTTTTTGAAATTTTCACTGTGTAATAGCTGTGATGTTATTTAGCTTAATTTAGAATATACAGAAAATGAAAAGTGGATACTGAAGTATGGAGGTGACTTTATCACAGTCTAGTCAGTACATAAATGTATGTTACTTGGTTCACAGTGATCTTTGTTCAAATCTTTCAGATATCATTTAGAATTATAATTCTGCAATTATAAGAAAATCATTGTATATGTCAAAATACTTTTTCCTAAAATATATTTTATATCCTCCAACCTATATGACTATCTGCTATATGACCTAATTGCTATTATTTATCTAAGAGATATTCTATGTATTTATATCACAATACACATGATGTCCTTGATCTTCAATGTTGCAACAATAAAGAATTCAAAATTTAATTCAGAAGAAAATGTGAAGCAGAATGCTATAGAAAGATAGAATCGTTTTATTGCTAATGTATAACACAGGAAATCATTGTATAAGCACATTTTTTCCAGTAACACTTTTTAAAAGTGAGTTGGTTATTTATAGTAAGTGTTTAACAGAATCATGCTGTGAAAACATGAACCATTGATATTATTTATATTCAGTCTGGCTATTCATGCTGTCTTATAATTAGTTTCTACATGGGTTTAAAATTGTTGTAATAATTGAACTGGAAGTAGGAGTTCACTGAGTCCTTTATGATAATCAAAAAGCTTTATCTATAAACCAAATTAAAGGTGATGACATCATTGAGATAATGAAATATAAATCAGTATTAAAGATACATAATGATAATCCTGTTCAGAAAACAAATGTGCCCACTAAAATTTTTGAGAGATTGTTTTATCTCCATTAAAGTATCCTTACAATTGAGTGGGAGTGTTTTTGTTTATTGTGTCAATTTAAGTGATGAAATAGACACTTGGGTGTGTATTATTTACAATGCTAATAATGGTTAACAATATAAACAATTTAATGATTCTCAAAATCTGTTATAATTTAAATGATCTATGAGAAGTCTATTATCACTTAGAGAAATATGATCCCTAGCATTATAACAATGAAAATGTAAATGTTCTTAATTTCTTTATTGCAGTTGCTATTTTCAAAGGTCTCTTTAACACTGAAATAAGAAATCATTCAGAGTTTTTATATGAGGAGGATCTTTAATTCTAATCTGGGAAAGAATGAAATGAATTTATATAGTAAATTATGGTGGTGGTGATATTTGACTGAATAAATGCATTTTGGGGGCTCAAATCTTCTAGAATAAGAAGCCTCTTTGAATCTTGTATATATTTGCATAATTAGAAACTGAGAGACTTTCTGCCTTTATTTATCAAGTTTGTGTGCTTAAAATTCATTAAATAGTGATTACTGTGCATGCATAATTACGTTTTTCTAGTGTATGGAAGTTATAACGATTTTTAATGACAGTTGAGTGATACCAAAATTAATACATAGCTTAAAAGGTGAATTAACAATATTTAGAAGAATAAGTAACTTAAAATTAGAGTTAGTGAATTCACATGTGGGATCACCTCAGAAATCATGGTAGAGAAATAAAAATACCATTAAGGTTAATATCTTCTTTTTCCAATTACATATCACAAGTGTGTGTATAGAATTTTTAGAAGATATATAAATATAATGCAAATTATATATAATGTAATTTAAATATATTATTCATGTATATGATAAATATAATTTTAATGCACTTTGATATTCAGCAGAACATATATGGGAGCCTTGGAAATGTAGTTAGCAGAGGAGCTAAAAAAATGAAACTGAATTAAACAGCGTTAAAACGAGTTAAACTAGGACTAGCATATTAACTGCTGCCATCGTCTTTATTGTTCAACATGATTGACAGATCCAACCAGTGGTTGGATAATTCCAGGGAACAGGATAGATGAAAGAGTGGGCTAGAGACTTCCACTACTGTACTGAAAGAATACTTCCTGGTTATGCTAAATAAACAGTAGACACACACAAATATATAAACATGGTTTCTCAGACTTAGAACTATTATTATTTTGGATCACAGCACTCTTTTTTAACAGATAGATTAGATAAGTAGAAAATAGGTAGATGATAGATAGATAAATGGATGATAGTTGGATAAATGTAGCCATAGTAATGTATGTGTATATGTTTTATAAAAAAATAAAAGAAAAAAATTTGGTATGAATAATATTTGGGTAGTAAGATTACAGACTTTCTTTACTGCTTCTATTTGGTATCAAGTTTGTTATTAGCACTGAATATATATTATTTTCATAATTAGAAATTTTAAAAACATGTTTAATGTATTCTCATATATAATATTTGAGTTCGTTCTTCATTCTTATTAGATTCATGTAGCAAAATAACTTTTATTTTAATCTTACTGTTCTTCTAATGATGAAATCAAAGCTTCAACTAATGAACACACATTTTTAAAAACATTATGAGCTAAAAATATTTTTGCAAGAGTATTATTATTTTTATGGAAGCACAGGTAGACTATAAACGACAATCTTTTACATTAAGTGAAAAACATCCATATAATATATTACAGCATTCACAATTAAACCATTTAAGAAAGTTTAATATTATGAATAAAATATAGATTCTTTATACATATGGATTAACTTTTTGTGTTGTCTAGAACTGCCTAATTACTCTAAACTCAACTGGTTGATACAGATATCTTGTAAGAATGGTTATGAAAATAAAATAGTCTAATAAACAAAAACACCAAGAACATTGCCTTTTCTTATAGAGGGTATTCATATTTTAGATGTGAAGGGAAACATAAAACATGGGAAATAAAATTAGTAAATCGAGCATAAGTCCTGTTCTAAATGGTGATTTTAACCAATGCACTTAAATATTTTCATGTATTTATATTTAAGAAATATTTCCATTATATCTCTAGTTCTCTAAAAATAAATTTTAGAAACTTTTAGATACACTCATATTATTTTATTAACTTGATATTAAAATACTCAGTATGCCATTATTCTTTTATCTTTGGCAAAATATCAAAGTATAGTAATCTATGGTGATTATCTTTATAAATATTCACGGACATTTTCAATATTTCATATTCTACATCAGCTTCTGATCTAATATGTTTATATTCTTTTTACTACACATTTTTGATATAGTTGTTTATCTTGGTTGTGTCATCCCCCCAACCCCCACTCCCAAGTCCAGGGATTTGTGATATATATGCATCCTTGGAATGCATGTTGACTGCCTTCTGCTGAAAGTGGCTGACCTAACCACTACACCACCAGGAAGAGCCAAAGATCTGTCTGTATTCATAAATTTGCTTCTTTAGATCTTTCCTGGCTTTCCTTACACATTATTTGATAAGCTGAGTCACAGGTTACATCCTTTCTATCAATTCTAGTTTAGTATGTAATTCCAGGATTTAACCATATCTCATCCCTCTGTTTTATGTTTTAATTGATACATTATGAGGACTTACTAGCAGAATTAACAGACTGAAGAAAAGTTGTGCTCTTGGCTGCTTGCCACTTAGAGGTTAGATGACCTGAATATTTGTTTCATAAAATACTGATCTAATGATATTCACCATACATCTTCATATGAGCAGTGATTCATGAGTTCAAATGTAGTAATACCTTGACATGTGAATTGTTAAGTAAATTTAAACTTGTACTTTTAAATTCCTCAATATTTAATTCATTGTCAATATGATCACCATGTAACCTTCTGCTAATGTCTCACTCTTAATTATAGTCCTGTAACATTAATTTTCTTCACATTTTCTGCAACCAACTATTGCAATTATGATATGCCTTTGACAAGAAGTTAGTGACTTATGTATTATATTTTGAGGACTAGAGAAGTACCTGACGAACTGACTCTAAGTCAGGAATGACTTTGCAGCAATTCATAAAAACACTACTGGAATTAAATTCAAAATGAAGTCACAGTATAATAGAGCACTTAGAATTGATAAAGAACACACAGAGTCCACATGATTTTAATTTTTCTTAGATTAAATAATCACATTTTATTATAATATATACTATATGACATTTATATATATGAATGTACTCTGTGCACATAAATTGAATTTATTCATATAAATGTTTTATCTGACATCTTTGCTAAATAGCTGAAAATTTGTTGAAATCAGTATGAATGTTTTGCATTTCCTAAGTACTCAGCATTATTATTTGTGAAATTAATTATATACTTTTTTCAATTCCTTAAAGCTTTTAATTGTTTTTCTCACTTTATTGAAGCATTTAGTTTTTCCAGGACAATGCTGCATAGAAATCATGATAGACAACATCCCTATCCTTTCAAGAGACAACAATGTCACTATTTGAATAGTAAATATGTTTGCCATAGGTTATCTGATTTAAAAGTACCCTTGTATTTATTATGATAAATGGGATTTGATTTGTTTTAATTACTTTTTTGTTTTTCCTTTGATATCCTCATGTGATTTGTTGTCTTTGTTTTGTTATTGTAGTGGTTTCATTGGTTAATAAATATGAATTTTTGAAATAAATACCTGATTTTCTTTGATACTGGTGATTCATCTTACTATATTTTATTTAAGACTCTTGTTTCAATACTTCAAGTTAAATAGGTCTGTAGCTTTCTAATCAAGACAATCTTATGATTTGAGATGAAGAGTAGTTCCTCATTTCCTAGTTCTGGAAGATTTTGCAAGATAAATGTTACTATTTTCTTGACTGTTTAATAGATTTCACTGGTGAAACCACTGAGCTATCAGTTTCCCTTGTGGGAAAGCCTTCAATATAAACTCAGTTCATTTAACGAATAACAAATTATATTTTTCATCAATTTGTTTCTGTTTCTCCATAAAATATTTCATTTCACCTAAACTTTCAAATACACTTCTCAGTATTTATTAAACTGAAGTCTCATTCTATTTTCGGTATCAAGAATCTTTAGAACTATTTTCTCTTCATTTCTAACACTGATCCTTGGTGTCTTGTGCTAATTCCTTTAAATTATAAATATCTGCTTAATCAAGGATTTGCTAATTTTCCAATTCCTTGCAAAAAAATGCTCTTATTTTTCTTTTTTTCCTGATAATTTTTTCATTGCAATAATTTATTTCTAGTGTTTGCCATGTCTTTTAAACTGTTTTTTTAAGGAAATGCTTTGATTTTGGAAAAACATGCACTTTTGCTTACTATTGTTTTAATTTAAAACACATTTCTATTGTGATCAGAGAACACAATTATTAGGACTGCAGTCCTTTGGAAACACTTGAGATTTGTTATATGCCCTGCAGGTGATCAAATTAGTTATTGTTCCACATGAATAAGTATAGCTCAGCTGATGGTTTTAAAGGCATACATCTTGATTTGGTCTGTATCTTGACCAAATCTTCAGGATTCCTGTTTTCCTGTTTTATTAATTCTAAGAAAGATGTGTTAAAACTTTATTATGATTATTAATTAATTTATCATTGGTGGAATCTATAATTCCACCAATCTTTGTTTCACATATATTAAGGATATACTATTAGGGGCAAATAAGTTTAAAAGATAAATGTTCCAAAATTGCTACAATTATGTTTCTGTAATTGTCCTCTTTTTCTGACAATGCTTTATTCTGCCTATTATTGATAACAATATAACCAATTTTTTGTTAGTGTTTCCTTTTTATCTTTTAAATCTCAACCTGTCTATAATTTTATGCAAAAACATTTTTATATACACCTATGAGCTTAGGTAAAAGCCCAAGTACATGGGCTTATTTTTCATCAGTCTAATACTTTTGTCTATAATTTGAACAGTTTATCCTTCAACATTTACTACCTATTGTTAAAATATAACGTCTTACTATTCGTTGTTTTCATTTTCCTCTCCAGGTACATGATCCCGAATTTCTCCATCTGTTCCTGCATTTGAGTTCATTATATTTTATTATACAATTTGAATTATTTAAGTGGGAGCAAAAAGTCTACAAAACTTATCTTTCTATTTTGCCTGTATTACTAGCATTACATTTAATTTTGTGACAGTAACTCCATGTGGTTATGTTTTAGAAATACATAAAGTCGTGTTTTAGTGAAAAATATCTAATTCAACTCTATATATACAACAGAGACAGAGGTAGAGATTCAACTGGATAAAACTATTGATCTCAGTTTGTATTAGATACTGTTGAAAAAAAACATTTATAATTTGTTTCTCATAAAATAGCTATACCCATTGAGATCCCATCATTGATGAGCTGTACACTTTAAAAATACCATGTTGTAGACTATGAAAGGTAGAACAATTTTGAATAAAAATAGAAAGTTCAGGAAAGAATTACAATCATTCCAATTTTGTGATTATTGGTTAGATATAGAAATCTTTGTAAAAATTGACAAAACTGATGCAATTTGGAGATAACAGTAGTCGACTTAATAATAATATTTGGGTTATCCTAGCAACATAAGTGAAAATAAGATTAGCACTCATCAGTTTGTACCTTAGATACTTAAGGGATGTTTGGAAACAGATAAGGAATAAATTTGGAGTTGTCAAGATAATGGAAAAAATTATTTATTTTGATTAGTTGAACCTAAGTTTTCTGGAGACATCCAGTGGAAATGATAAATTTGTGGTTGAGTATATGTACTGAGAGTTCAGCCATGTAGCCTGGATACAACAGTCTTGTCGCCATCAATGTATTGAAGTTCTGGAAGTGAATGACATTGCCTAGAAATAATAACTTGTTGAAGAAAAGAGAGATTTTAGAGCTAACTCTTAATAAAAATCCTACATTAAGAGACTGAATACAACTGATGATCTGAAAAAGAAGTGATAGAGCATTTAAAGAAATTTTTACTGAGTGTTGAGGATTTATATAGACAAAAGTCAGAGAATAAGGCAAATGTTTGAAGACAGTTTTGGAGAAGTAGACACAAAGTGGAGACCACTTTTTCATGAAGACTGCATGTAAAATAAATAAAATGGCAGCAAGTGAGGTACATGGCAATTGGATTGGTTTTATCTCAAATAGATGTGTTGGAAAGCTAGAATACTAATTAGAAAAACAAAAATAAAACACTTTCACCAACACAAGGAATATTCATAGGTACAAGAAAACAGAATCACCAATGTTTAAATAATTTAGGCATTGAAATCATACAGTTAAACAGTGAGCAAAATGCTGGAATATTAAAAATAAAATCTGAATATATTGCTTGAAAAAAAATAAAAAAAGAGGTAAATATTGCTGTACAAATCTGCAAGTGCTCTTTAAAAAAAAGATGTTCAAAACCTAAGGGGGAAAAAAGAAATACATCCAAACACTCACAATTGGAAATGAAAGGGGAATAATGGTCCCTGAAAGAAGAAGTAAAAAGTACCATAAAAACACTTTATAAAAGCTTATGCTAGTGAATTTTGATATCTAAATGAAAGAGATGATTTCATAAGAAAAACTAAATGATCAAAATATATCTCAGGAGGGATCCAAAACCGCAACAGATCCTAAAAGTGGAAGAAATTGGAACAATTATTAAAGTATTATCTTCCAGGTCCTAGAACAAAGAGATACATTCAGATATATTCATGGATGAATTATTTTTATCTTCCAAGGAAAAGACATTTCCAAGATTTAAAATTTATACCAAAGCATCGTCTTCTTCTTTCTGCGCATCTAGCAAGTAAAGATAGCCACCATCGATTGGGAAAGACTAATTTCTCAAGATTGTATGAACTGCCTTGAAAATGGCAGTTTACCTTCAGAACAGATGGCAGTCCTGCTTTTGGACCCATATATATATATATATATATATATATATATATATATATATATATATAATTTCTGTTTTCAGTGATATTCTTTTCCCTATGAATTACTTGAAATTGGAGTTCTGAGGTTTTACTATATTTAAAAAAAATATCTAATATATATCTATATAAACTCTGAAATTATATATATATACACCACATCTTTATCCACTCATCTGTTGATGGGCATTTAGTAGTTTCCAGTTCTTGGCTAAAATAACAATAAAAATATAAAAACTGTATGGTAATATTTTAATTATGAGATAATCATAAATTTCAAACATTGTCATAAGAAACACTAAATACAATGCAGAATTTCTATAAAATTTTAATAAAAACAAAAAAAATACTTCACTTAGGGAATTATTGTCAATAGTTAATATAAATAATGGTGTAAATAGAATTCAAAGTAAGACACTTAAAATTTTATTGAGGTATTAACTTACAGCAATTGACTTACAACATTATATAGGTTTCAGGCAGATATAATTATAAATCAACATCTGTGTATATTATAATAAGTTCATTCTAACAAGTCTAAAAGTCTAATTCTATCCTTCACCAGAAAATTTACTTCTTTTGCCCAATTTGCCCATCCTATTACCTTATGCTTCTTACAACCACTAATCTGGTTTGCAGTTTAAACATTTATTTTTTATTTATTTAATTAATTCATCTTTTAAATGTGCCACATGCAAGTGAATCATAGTGTTTATAAATCTTAACCATTTGTAACATTATGGACAGATCTAGATACTACGTCAGGTTTACTGAAATAAATCAAGAAGATACTCTTATATGTTTAGATACTGATATGCTTAGCTAACTAAAACACATGAATGTTTGAAAATATCAGTAAAATAATAAGTTGCATGCTAAACTAGAGAAAATACTTTTTCAGTTGGAAAAGTAATTTTAAAGACCATAAAAAATGCAGGGCTTATTTTAAAATCAAACTGTGGTGTTGATAATTTCAGAGTTTTTATAGATATATATTAGATATTTTTTTTTAAATATAGTAAAACCTCAGAACTCTAATTTCAAGTAATTCATAGGGAAAAGAATATCACTGAAAACAGAAATAAAGAAAAAATAAAATATAGCGGCACCAATTTCTATGATGCTAATGGACTTAAGATATTATCATAATCATTGTCAGTTTAATATCCCCAGAAGGATTTGAGAGAGCTATATATAGTCATTGAATGATAATAAATAATTTTACAGTGCACATCAGGAAGAACACTTTCCTAGAATTCCAAAAAGACACTTTCACATTTCCATTGATTTAATGATTTTAAAACATTACATCCTCCTACACACCCAGCAAAAGTGCTGGCTACAGGATAAGATTGACAACTTTAAGTTTTTTGAACAAAAGCTTTTCCTCTTTTGTGTACTCTAAGATGCCAGTTTTCCCACGCTCCAAAGTATGTGTTTCAGTGGTTTAGGCTTTTTAATCTCAACTATTTTGTCTCGGTTTTCTTGATTGTTAAACAAGGTTACCTGTGCCATGTGACAGAGATTTTATGTTTTGCTTTAATTTTTCTTAATTTCTATAAAGATTTAGATATCTATCCAATTCCTTACTTATTTTTGATTATCAATTGTATATACATATATATATGTTTATATAGAAATATATATATCAAGTTTGTAGCATCATTAGCCGTTACCCATTATTTTTAAGAAACAGAAGAACGAAGGAACACATTCCAGTTTTTTCTTAGTTTCTTTTTACCGCTCCTTTAACTACCTAAAAGAATTTAGAGTATTTGTGGCAGCAAGAAAGTTGTTACCAGAAATAATACAAATTAAATATGAACTAAAAAATATGAGTTAGGTATGGTTAGCTAGGATAACTTAACAAGATCTAATTGTTCAAGTGATGTGTGTATATCTATGTATATGTACTCATATACATATATAATATACATTATACCAACCACTATATGTATAATATATAATATGCCATTATACAAAAATACATTATATATGCATATATAATATACAGTATACTAAATATATATTATACCATTGTATATATACATATATAATCTCAAGTAAATATGACTGTAATTTATCACAGTTGAAAGATTATTTCTAATACTAAGTAGTATTTCAAATTCAAAATATTTTCACTTATTTTAAAGACTAATATAATCTCTATGTTCCTCAGATTTGTAGGACATTTGTCAGCCCACTACCCACTAAAAATCCACTTATCTAGGATATTAAAGGTTCCACATATATTTCCTGGTGTTAATTGCAAAATGAAGAGCACAAAGCAAGCATTTTAAAAAGTGGTAACATTTTCAGAGCATTGGTGAAACCAACTTTAAGATTTTTTTTAACCCAAATAACAGGGATTTGTTCAAATAGGCACTAAGTTACTCTAAGGACCCTCACTTTACACAATGTTTGTGGCTTACCAAATGGAAAATCAATGTGAACACATCAACTCTGACAGACTGCTATCAACATTTTACAAAGCCTAAAGTCAATCCGATAGATAACCTTGGAAAACCCAGAGAGTAAAGACAGTTTTAAATTTCTCTTCATCCTCTTTCAATGGAAACAAAGGTAGAGAATGTGTCTTTAGAGCCATTTGGTCTCTTATGAATTATTTCAAAAACTGCATTTTTATTACAAGTAACTTTTATCAGAATGAGACAAAGCTTTGGACTGCACTACTTAAAATAATAACTTAAAATAACTTAAAAATAATAACAACTGATAGTATTCTACTGTGCTAACTTAGTTTTCTGAAGATCTGTGCTAAAATCTTGATATTCTTGTGGTCCTAAAGAATGCCAGATTCCAGGAGTTCGATCCTGGGAGCAGGGATAGTGAGAAAAGGAGCCACAGGAGATTGAGAAACTCAAGAGAGAGTATAAGGAGATAGGAAAGCTGGGGTCAGGGGACCAACGGTCTCTCTTCTCTTGGAATGAAGGTCCTGACCATCCTGGTTTCCACTTATTTATTGGCTTAATACACAGCATTGCTTCAAGCAGCTTACATAAGCAAGTTTACAGTTACATTAGATTGCTTATACAGCTTTGCTCTCTAATGAAATAACTATGTCTATCTTATTTTCGTGGAAATACAGTCACAGACACATTGTGCCAGTGTTTTCACACCGCCGCCTTCGCCAGGTCCCTTGGGTCTGGTGTCCTTGATGTTCCACCAGCTCCACATCTGACCTTGCTCTGTTTTCTGACTCCAACACCAGATCATGCAACATATACTTCAAATTGTGACTGGATGTTATTGGATTAGAAATATGATACAGGGTACACTCTAATCCACCATCCTTTTATTATTAGTTCTTTTAGGTTATTTTCAACATACCTGTTAGCACATTAATGAGCATGTTTTTGATCACAACTAATGGGTGAGCAAACATTTTGTTAGTATGGTTTTTGAATTGTGTTAATATTTTAGAGAAATCACATGAAACAAAATATTGAATCCACTATAATGTGATGTGTAAACATAGAAATAAACAGATTTCCTCAGGTAAGGAGGAAAATGAATGGATTGTCTTCTAAAAAAAGTTAATCACAGATTGCTGAATTCTCATGCTGAAAATATATAGGTGTCTTCTAGAGAAAAAAATTAATACCATGCAGGCAAAGAGACATCATATTGTAGAGAAATAAAATTTGCTACTCCAAAATTATCTTTCACAAGAGGATTATTGCAGGCACTCTTTTTTTTCTTTTGAAAGTTGTATTAGTTTACCATTCATTGCTTTATATGTTTCAGTGAACAGATTCATCAATGTTCTTACAACACTGTGCCCCTCACCAGAATTCTGGAGGCATTCACCACTTCCAATTATTTCTAAAAACAGAACTACAAAAAAAAAAAAAGTTTTTTTTTTACCTCTCCTTTAACTGCTTAAAAGAATTAGAGGACTTGTGACAGGAAGAAAGCTATCACCAGTTAATAAAAACTAGTATGGTAGATTGGGGGAATTTAGGAAGGTCTATTTAAATCCCCTCTGTATCCCTTTCTCTTTTCATGGCTTGGTAAATATTTGCTTACCAAGCATTTGCTCTTCCCATCTTCCTGTTAATTATCTTCCTCACCCTTGCAGTCCCTGGTCCCTACTCCCTTTTCTCTATCTCAAGATGTAGTATTTCCTCAATTGCTTATCATTCAAAGAGCCTTATGATTTAGGGGGATTTCAGTACATATTAAATTTGTTTTTCTCTTGTCAATCTGTCCTTTATTATAGAGGGTGTTTTTAGCCAAGATCCTAAAAGTGTGGAGGAAAAAGAAAAGGTTTTCTCTCACACAGTATTTTGAAGATAATATAACCATAGGGTCAGACCACCTGGTCTGTTAGAACTGTCAGCATTCAGTGAGAGTTTAACTAAGACAAAGCAGACATGAAGTCTACTAGGAAGTTGTTACTGCTTGCACGTGCAATATGTGTGCATGCAAAATCCACAGTGCCTGCACAAAGAACTCAGAAAATGTAGGAAACAGTGAGGCTGATTTTATAATCAAATATATTGGAATAAAGAGGAGAAAAGGACAAGTGTGCATCAAAAATATAAAAGAGAACACAATTTTTTCTGAGTCTTTTCAGATTATTCTTGTGGCAATAGAGGAACCAAAAAAATTAATTAAGACAATTTCAAGAATGTCTTATTGAATCATGAAACAAATACATACCAAGGGTTTGTTATGCTACTCATTCAGAATACAATTATATGAATGAGTGGTTCTCCCCTTCAAAGAGCTCACAAATTCAGTTGTTTTAGCAAGGAAGATGGCATTTGAAATGAGATTGGAAGGTTCAGCAGGATTTCTGTAAATGACCAAATTGAGGAACGCCATTCCTTGTAAGTAAAATGAATAAAGAAAATCACAGTGTTTGGCAAATGTTTATGGATTTTTGTAAGACAGTCCTTCTTTATCTTTTGTTCTAAGGGCATTCCTGCTGTTAAAAAAAAACAAAATTCATATGAATAAATTTAGAGATCTAACTCACTTTATTAAATGATTCATAACTATTGATCTTATCTAGCAAATAAAAAGTCTTCGGAGTTGTACAAAAAGGAAAGTTTTTTATAGTCAGAAAGAGCATAGGACAATGCTAATACCAAAAGAAAAGGAGTGTTTCAGACAAAGACACCTTCCCTGAGGGGAAGGCACGGTGGACTCTCATGCAGGTGACTTCACAAGTCCTGACCTGGAAACTCCAGGTAACTTGAGGAGAGGTTGTAAGTTAAATAAAGTCAAGTATTAACTCTTGTTGAAAGGAGGCATAAATGACTCCATTTTGGAACTAATGTTTGCTGTTTTCTTTAATGCTATATATCCCCTGGAAAATGGATAATTATGAATTTTACTAATCATATCTCTCCAGATCATCATCTGTAGGTAACTACTTTCTATCATCCGTTGGTCTCTATCATGGATATTAAAAATCACCATCAAATGACTGCAGTCATCCGATAGACTTTTCTAAATAATTTTCACCACCCATATCTGATCCCAAATAAATTAGAATCCGATAGAGCCTAAGAAATCACTAAACAAATGGATGACATTTAAAAGATTTTGTCTCCAAGTAGTAGAGTGAACACAGCTAGACACCAAGGTGAGGAAAATATTTATGTTTGTTATCCTATTAATATAGATACCTTACTTCCTGTCAACACAATACTTCAGTGCCTGGGTCTTCAGAAAATGACCTCCATGGATGTACATATGGGGTTGTTCTGAAGAAAAGAGCTATTTCCTCCTAGTCTCCATGGTCATCTAGAGATCTTTACACTTTCTGGAGTCCTCTCCTTTTGGATCCTTCCCTTTCTTTTATTGCTCCACCCTCATCACAACACACAATACACTCTCAAGAAGACATGCACTTTCAAGGAGAGAACTTTCATGGAATAAATAAGGTCAGACCTCTCCTCATTGTCTTATAAATTGCATAGTGCAAGATACTGCTAATTTATAATCTCTATCTCTCCCCTCCCCCAACATTTTTAAGAAAAAAATGAGAGAAGAAATATGAAAAATAAATCCAGAAATTATGCAGCTGAAAACGAAGATGCTGATTTCTATTCTGAGCTTGGAGAATTCTTCCTCTAAGTACCTAAAGTTCAGTGATTTTTCAAGTTTAGTGATTAATAATTTTTCAAAGATTTCTTTAATCTTATACATGGACTCTTAACAATTTTAAATTTTTAAATTCTATCACCAATATGTTAATCTCATTTTTGTAACTAAAATTTAATGATGTTTCCTTCATATGATAAGGATGAAGGGATTTTACAGTTGTACTTAAGATTCCCTGATTAGTGGATTTATAATTATTCAAACAGCATATTATCCTGGGTGAATGTTATAGTCCTTATAAAATTGACTAGGTATCTTGAATAAAGACAGCTTCCTTTGCTGGCTTTGAAAATGTATACTGCTATATTGCCATGGGATTTCAGAGATATTCATATATCAATGAGCTGTCAGCTTCTGGTCACTGAGCAGTCTCCAACCAGTACTCCAACCAGTAAGAATTCAGGGTTTTCAATCATGTAACTGCTTGGAAATGAAAGCTGCCATCAACACAGGTGAGTCTGGAGGTGCAATGTTTCCTCAACAAGCTATTGGACCCTGGGTAGACGGCAGAGTTAAACTGTGACTGATGAACTCATGACCTCTGAGAACTGTGAGCTAATAAATAAATATGTGCTGTTTTAAATGGCAGCATTTCTTTAAATGCATGGGTCTTACCAAATTAACTAAGCTAGGAAAAGGAACTACTTGGTTCCAAAGTCATTAATTACAAATTTACATATAGATAATACATTAAATTCACTTTCTAAATATGCTATTGTTTAATTAACTTTCATTTCATAATTTGGTTCACATGACTCAGTCATGAATTAACCAAGGCAGTTAATTGTTCACCTGAGAAACGAACAATCTCCCTCTTTTTTTTTTTGCCAGTTTTCCTAAAAATGCTCTTTATAAATATTCCCCCACCTGCTCTCCAGTTCAGTATTCAAATTAGTTACTTACAAGTCATATTTGGGTAACTTCCTTCTGTTTAGAATTCTCATTAAGAATGACTCATTTTTTTAGGTCTTTCCAGCTAAATATGCATAAATTCTTTTGGTTTTTCATTTTCAGTAACTGAAGCATGAATGAAGTATGTTGATAGATTTCCTAGTGTTCAAGCATCCTTGGATTTGTAATATAAGCCTTTCACTGACTTTCGGAACATATTTTGGGAATTTATGTGCTATTATTATATTTAGAAGTTTGCTTCTACAGCAGGCTGACTGTATGTGCCATCTTAGAAGACAGTACCACTTGTTTTCACATTTTCCAACCATCAAATTTGTCCCTGTCTTAATCAACCAGAGTTGTCTGCAACATATGCCAAATGGGGCAGTTGAGTTGCCCTGGGTTCAATCTCTTGAGGGGTCTAAAAGCCCCATCCCTTTTTTGTCTCAAGTATATATGATCAGCCTGTTGTATAGTCACATGTAAAATGGGTCTAGAATATGTTCATTCATGAACACATGATACACCTTTATTTTTCATTTGCATTGACATTGTAAAATAAATTGGTGAGCTTTATATATTCTCTGTGGACTGTCAGAGGAGAGTTTTGTTCTTTGAAAGTTAGACAGCTAAACCTTAAACCTAATGACTATTTTAAATGATAGATGCTTAATAGTCATTAGTTGTCTTACACATTGGTCTATTCAGTTATATTTGGTGAAAAATCTTAGGTGATGATAGACTTCCCTCACATATTGGTCTTAGTAATGTTTGCAGCTATGAGGCTCAAGGAAAGAAATAAGATTTAGAATTTAAACCAGAGAAGAAAATTCAAATGAAAAAATGAAGTCTGTGTTTTAAAGTAGAATTGTTTTGGATAATTACATAAAAAAGAGAATGACTGCTAGAAATATAAATCTGATTCTGAACAGTGAATTCCTGACTGTGTGAAATGAGATGATTTTCTTCCAGAGAAGTATTATTCATGTAGACTTAATAACTGAATTGAAATTGCTTAAAAAGAGCAGAACAAACGCTTTGCACAAGTACTTTTCTTATAAAGTGGTCAAAAATATATTCTGTAAATTAAGAAAAATGCACTTAGGAAACTTGATCCTCCAGCCATGTTAAGAGGTTAAGGGTTATAATACTCCTTGATGTTCACCCACTTGTGTGTGTGCCTGTGCATGTGCATGTGTGTGGTGTGTGTGTGTGGTGTGAGTTGTGGTGTGTGTGTATGGTGTGTGTGTGGTGTGTGTGGTGTGTGTGTATTGTGTGTGTGTGTTTAGCATTACCAAAAATAATACAAGGTTTCAGAAAATTTTAATTATTACAAAGAGATGAGTTCATTGAGAAAGCTTGAATACTAACACATTAAATTAACATTCCAGTACGAGAATAATTTGGATTATGTCTTGAAGGTTTGAAGGTCTAATGAGACTTATAGACCGAAGAAAATGGCACATGTCTTAGGAGAGCAGGATTAAAGTTAAAATTGGGCAATCAGTTCTGAGTAATTATAAAAATAAAGATATTGATTACAAAAATAAAGATACTGAAAAAAATTTCTTTATAAAGAATTTCTTATGAAGAAATTTCTGATAAAGAAATTGCTTTAATTCTAAGAAAACTCTATCTTGTTATAGAAGATTAGCTCATAAGGCTGCTGACAAAATCAGATCTGAGATGAGATAAATGTTAAAACTGGTATGTAGAAGCACAAGCTAATGAAAAGAAAAAGAAAAAAATAAATGGAATTTGGGTTGGGGAAACAAAACTGATGTGTGATCTAGTTTACTAGGAAGGTACAAGCAATCGGGGAGAAACCACGGTTATGTTAGAAATTCTTTTTGTTTATTTGTTTTATCTAAGTGGAATCATGTTATCGTCTACATAACTGAAGGTAGCATATCCATAGTATGAGTGAGTATTTTCACATTAGGCAGCCAATTTCCTGTGGTTTTATTATGGTCTGTCCATGTTTTTAGCAGGTCAAAAGTTAAGGAGTAATGATTTTTACAATCTGAAGCCTAGGGGGAAATTCTGACAATGATTACCTCTTAAACAATTTCACCTTCAGTTTTTAATTGTAGAATGGAAATAAGCCTAGATAGACATCAGGAAATTGAGAGAAGAACCTGGGTAAAGAGAAGTTCAAAAAGCACCCTGATTTCTTATGTTTGAAAATATGCAAGCACACTTGATACAAAGAAAGAAGAAATATGACATTGTGATGTCTAAATACAAAACAACCTCATATTTTAGCATTGTGGAAATGGAACTCTGATTGCTTTCTATCCAAGTTTATTGGAAGCAGCAACAACAAAAAATAATTGAGACACTAAAGAAAAGTGCCAGTTTCTCAGGAATTATATAATCTTAATGAATATATATATATATATATATACACACACACATATAAATGTGTATATACATAATTTCATTTCTTAATAAAATATATAGTTGGTAAGTCAAAAGCTACAATGTCATATTAAGTTGCAAAGCTAGTGCTGAAAGACTCATTGCCCTTCTTAACCAGGAAACTGGTCTATTTTGCCCACTGAAGTGTTTCATCGACAACCATGGTCAACGGACATTAGTAAAAGTGAAACTGCAGTCTAATAAGCTAACATAATATTTGCAGATCATAAGAACATAACTAAGACTTTTGTCCCCAGCTCCCTCCTTTAGAGTACACATGATACACAACTGTTATGGGTTGATGTTTTACAGTTTTCCATTCTTTCTTCCTGAGTCTTAAAATGAGACTATTGGTCTGACTTACCCAGGATATGAGCACATATTAGAATCCGCAGGCTCATAAACTAGCTGCAATATGACTAGGAATAACAAAGATTATCAGAGAATCAACTGCTCTAAGGACACATAATTTAAATGTTCTTATGGCTGCTGGATACCTGCATCTCCCAAGTGCAAACTACTCCTTAATATCTCTTGCTTGTTTTTTCTCAGAGAATATGTGAATCTAGAGAACTAGGTCTCCTTTTTCTCCACTTATTAAATAAATGAACTGTATTCCTTCTCCAAAATCTTTTGTTTGGTTTTCTTCCAGCACCACTGTGCAACAACCAGAAGTTCGGTAACGAAAGGTAGAGATAAAATATTTGCCGAATCAGGCATATATTGCAACATAATTTG
This sequence comes from Solenodon paradoxus, assembly GCA_004363575.1. Classification (NCBI taxonomy): domain Eukaryota; kingdom Metazoa; phylum Chordata; class Mammalia; order Eulipotyphla; family Solenodontidae; genus Solenodon; species Solenodon paradoxus. The sequence goes on along the minus strand of RJWH01000207.1, from coordinate 1,105,651 downwards.
TTCGAATTCCAATTATGATGGTATGTTACATTCATTGAAGTATAAACACAATTAAAAGTATTTTTGGTAGCAGAATATGGATCAAATTTCACAATTTTATTAAAAATATCTATGACAATGTTTTGGTGAGTTATTTTGTGGGTTATTATCTTCACTGTATGGAAAATATTTGACTGCCTTCCTTAACAGCAAAAATTAATTTTAGTAGTGAGCTAATTTTGATGGATAAAAGTGAATTTTAATCAAATGGGGCTAGTCTTAATCAGTTAAGACATCCTTTCTTTCCATTAGCAAAATTTACATCCCTTTCTGGGATCCTCAGGTGTTTCAAGATATTGATTGGTTAGCGAAGTGGAATTCAAATATTTGATCATTAATTGGTATCTGTCACAGTACTTTTCTATTCATCACATTTTTTTTTCTTATATCACTTCTAGGATATGTCCACATAATTATGGGATTTCCAGCCTGCGTTCTATTTAGCGATTTTTCTTTATACTCCAGGAAGCGAACATCCAACAACCTAAATTTAGTATGCTCTCTGTGGAGCCTCTTGCTAAAGACAGTTCAACACAGAAAGCTGATGAACAAGGGTTGGGAATTTATTCTCCATTTGTAACTAGCATGAGGGCAATTAGTATCACTAATAGCTATGTGGTCTTAACAACAATTTCCCAGTTTGTTATTTTGCTAATGCAAAATTTCTTGAAATTATAAGATTTTAGTTTCTTTCAAAATCCTCCACAGAAATTTCCATGTGATTCTCAGGTTTGTTTGTTTTTTTTTTCCCTTGCCTTTATATAACATCAATTATAGTAAGAGCAATCATAAAGTTGTCGTTAGAATGACTAGTAAAATAATCGAAGTGACAAATCACTGCAAACTTTATCTAGTATCTCAGTTTGACAAATAATTCCTTAGTCTGATGGTTTATATGGATTTTTTTTTATCCTGGACCAACTAGAAAAGTCTCTGTTTTTCTAGAGGCCAAGCAAATCCTTTCTTAAAATGACAGAGTTCTGTATTACTGATTTAAATCTGTATCTATGCCACACAAGTGAACTGAAAACGTATAGCATGCCCCTATTCCCTTCTTCCCAGTTATATCAGCATGATATTGCCAAAAGAAGAAACCAATATGATATCACCTATAAAGATAAGATGGTAAGATTCTCTGTGTATTACTTCAAGAATAGAAATAAGTATCTTTGAAAAAGGAAACTAAAAAGACACTTCAATTCCTGCCAGCTGAAAGAAATCTTCTCCTATATTTTTATTATTGTTGATATAAACCAGATTGGCACTCTCTCTGTAAAGGCATCAAAGGAAGTATTTTAAGCTTTAGTATACATTAAAACATTGGCAAATACTCATTTTACCACTACAATTCTATAGCAGCCATAAGAACATGTAAATGAGTAGAAGGTGTTGTATTCCAATAAAACTTTATTTATAAGAACAGTTAACAGGCTATATTGCCCACCAGACTGCAGTTGGTGTATCCCTCATAGAGTAGCAGACCTTCTCCAGATTAATTGCATCATTGTAAGTTCCAAGGGATATATAATTGGCTTTAGTAAAGAGAACGTATTCAGAATTGCCAATGGCAGACACAACTTGATTATGATAACACTTGCAGTGTCAAGTCCTATATTTTTTAAAATTTTACTTTATATATTTATTCGACTCAAAAGATAAATTAAGGAGACATGTAAGGTGCCAAAACACCTACATTTCCACATCTTATATGAGGCCCTGGGTGATATTTAACCAAAATTAATGCCAACTTAAGTATGGGCACTAAACAATCAAAATGATGCTGACAAATTAAAATGGATCTAGGTACCAAAGTCATAGAGAACATATACCAATTGTTTATCAACTCTTCTTTTGACACTGTATTTAAAACACATGGTGGTGTGTTATAGGTATAAATGTGTGAGGACAGGAACATACCCAATTCTTCTATGTGGTTTCTAATAACATGTTTGTAGATTGCCAGTGTAAGATTTTTCTGGTGATGGCGACATCATTTTTGCCTATTTTCTGAGTCAGTCCTTCAACTCACGTTCCATACATGCTAGTTATCCATGAATGAGTGGTAGTACCCTGGGATATTTATCTCCTTAACCACTTAGTGACACAGGAATTCTGGAAGCCAGGACTTCCAGGGTGTTGCCTATAAGAACCTTCATTCTTTTATTCTTAAATGTCATAATAACTTTGTCATTTTCTGTGTATATCATAATGTGGAAAAATGACATTCAGCTACCCTCAGGATATGAATAAAGATATGGGTTATAAGAGAACCTTCAGTAATTCACTCCATTTATTACTGGATAGAGATGCATTCAGGTTAATGGACTAATGCTTGATTCTGAAACAGGATTAATTTGGCATCAATTACTTAGTTAGTGTGGGACAGTTCCCTTTGGTCAAGGATCATATCAGTGTTTCCTGTCAATATGAAAGATTCAATAGCAAAATTGCTTAGGCGATTCACCCAATCTTTCCCTCAAGGTCATTAGAATTGGTTCCATAGATTGGGAAACAATACTGGATCACAAATTTTAAAGCATTGTGTCGTGTGGTGATCCAGATGCTTTCAATTATAAGAATTACAGTTTTACCAGGTATTTGGTTGCCTAGTGTTTAGTTACTTGCTGCCTGTTGATTTCATTCTTGGGAACTGTAGATTTGCAGTTCTATCTCTGCATGTCTGAAAACACCCTGGGTTCTAAATGGACCATTCTGCTTTTCTGCCTTTCATAATGACCAGGATATTTTGATTTTCCAGGTTCTTCCTCTCAACTGTTTATACTAACACTATATTTTTCTCATGACTGCTAGCACTATGTACTCAATTTTAATTTTATCCTCTCCCACTTGATATTTATATTTAGCAAGCATAACTACAAGTGTTTTTTAAGCAAGAGCACTTTCCTTAGTCATTTCTCATGACCAAAAGAAAGCATGGTAGATTTAATAATATTTTGCCAAAGATTTCCTAACCTAACCTGTAGAGACTGTGAATATGCTACCTTACAAAACAAAATAAATTTTATATATTACTATATTAAGAATCTAGAAATGAGAACATTATCTTGAATTATCCTTATCTGGGTTGGTCAGCTCTAATCCCATTGGTCCTAAAGGCAGAAAACATTTTCAAATGTGATGAGTAATAATGTCATGATAGATGAATCGTCAAGAGATGTACACTATTGACTTTGAAAATGGAGGAAGAAAACCATAAGCCAATAATTTGGGCAGCATCTGGAAGTTAGATAAGTCAAGAAGGAATTTCCCCTTAGATCAAACCCAGTGAGACACATGTCTGACTTTTAGCCTACAAAATTGTAGGATAATAAATTTGTATTGATTTATGCCATACATTTGTGCTAACTTGTTATAGAAACAACAGCAAATGATTACATAAAATAATTTCTGGGATATTTAAAAAAATTAAAAAGTATCTTTGCTAAGAGATATATGAGTTATAACTTAATATTTTTGTCTTAAAATGTTTTTAAATTTCTCTTCTATGTTAGACAAAGATTTTTTTTTCTCTTTCTATGACAACCATTTCATCTTTGTGTGAGAAACAATACAAAGTATGGCAAAGACCAAGGCCTGACTGATTTGATGGTTAAAAAAATACCAGAAGACAGCCATTTTCTCATGAGATAGTGTATAACTTAGACAATGAAAAGTCTAAAGTGCCAGATCTCCATACTTATTGTTCTATACAAAAAAATGGATGACACAAGATGCAAAAGTGGTTCAAAGGCTACTGTGAGTTGGTGGATACCTTTTGTTGAAGAGTCCATTGCAGACAGAAGCTGAATGGTTTTGCGTTCTCCAGTTTTAGCTTAAGGAGCACAAGACAGAGGCTCCATCAGACCCTGGGAGGTGATGAGAATTTGTCTCAGGACAGTCTCACTGAGGATATACATGGAGGCAAATGAGAGATGGCCTTAAAGAATCTCTTTATACTTTCTGTCTTATCATGTGCGTCTTTCTCTGTGTGCTCTGTGTGGTTTATGTGTTTATAGACAAGGCAACCAGAGTGGGTAGAGGTGTAATCCTATATTCTAAAGGTGAGGAGGCAATCATTTTTTGATATTATAAACTATTAAAAATAGGCCATGTAAGTCTGGAGATATTATCAATAACAGATAATATTTCTAATAAAACCAATAAGAACATCAATATCACCATCATCATCTTCAAAATCTCAGGATCAAAAAAAGGGAAAGCACAACTCTATCATAAATTCATAAAATTACTCATTCTGTAAATAATGTGACCAATATGTACTCCAATAAGAGCAGCCAGTCATCCTCTATCTATAGCTAATTTCAGTTATGTGCTTTCTTTTACATTTGGAAAATAGAGTAATATGTAAAAGTAATATATAAGGTGCTTACCCCTTCATTGATTACTAAAAAGTTAAAATTACTTTAAATTTTTGCTCTCGATAGCTTTGAAGTTTCATTATTTATATAGATAATATTTTAATGAGATGAACTTAGTTATTAAAAGTTATATTTGAATTCTATGTTGAAGCTATGACCTGTGATTTTAGATATTTTGTGTAGTACTCAGTTGTACCTTTGATTAAATCTTTACTTTCAAAATGGGTCAGAATGTGTCTTTAAACCATCGTCTCATTGGTTTGATAATGTTATTGATAACAGTACAAAACATTACTTGATCAGAGCTCTTTGAAATACTGCTTAAAATAAGAGGTGATTTTATAGATTACATTTAAAACTCCATAGCCATACAGTTTACTTGTGTAGATTGCATATTTTATACAATACAATACAATACAATACGTTAAGTTCTATAGCTTTTGGTGAAATGTGTTCTTGGATGTGTTGATTCAAATTACGAGGTAATCATTCATGCAACTTAACCACATTGATTGTAAGGGCCATATTTTGAAAAATAAAAATGTGTCCATTAGTTTTTATTCCCAAAATGGTATGAAAGCTGGAAATCACAGAAAGAGTAGGGAATTTTTAAAGATGCATGAAGTACCATAAGAGCTTTAAATATATGGACAGTTTTTTTTTATTTTATTTATTTTAAGGAAGGCAAACACAGGAATGAAGACCAGTAGGCAGACAGGAAGAGATAGAGAAGAAGCACTTCATTTATTTATTTACTTACTCATTCATTTATTTATTCACTCATTCATTTATACTGGTTTTTCCCATGGTCTTGGGTCCTGAATCCAGGACCTTGGGATATGAAACTGCTCCCACTATATACCAGACAACTAGGCCACCAGGGCGAGTCATATTTAAATTTTTTAAATAAAGATTTTTTTCTTTTCACATTCTTATTTGAATTAGCATACACTGCTCCCCTTATAATCTCTACTTTTTCCTTCTGGTGTTGCAGTTACCAGCAGTCAATCACACTTCAAAAAAGTATAATGTACAACATTTTTAGAAACAGGGGTAGAAAAAATGAGAGAATATTCATGTAGTTTGTATTGTAGTATATTGTTTTAATTGTTATATTTTATTATTAGTTAATATTGTTAATATCTTACTGTGTCTAACTTATAAATTAACTTATCATAGGTATGTGTACATTTACATATATGCATGCATGTATTTCATATGTATGTGTATATATACACATCTACACATCTATCTCTCTCTATGTATGCTTCTATCAGTATCATTGTAAATAGAGTTTGGTACTATCACAATCTCTGGCATCCACTGGGAATCTTTAAAAATATCCCCCTCAGGAACTGCTATGCTTGTATTAAATCTGTATTTCTGTCCTATTTCTTGATATGGTTTATTTGATAATTTCTTGCATGGTATTGAATACTCTGAAATTTTAGCCACATTATTGACCTCCTCTATTTGCATAAGAATTATAACTTCAGCACTTAGCTTTTAGAGTCCAGATCTCATTTTTCTGTTTATCGTTCAAATGACTTCATCCTAAATAAAGCTTCTTAGTTTTTTTTTTTCAATTTGTATTTAACACCTACGTTTTTCCTTTGATTCTCTCAAGATTACATATTTGTTTAGGACTTGATTTATTCAGAATCTCGATGCTTTTACAAAGAATATTGTCTATTCTTATCACACTATATTTTCATGTTGTAAAAAGTTGACCTCTAAATTCTGTCATATATGCATTGGAAAAAAATTTTTCCCATTGAAAATAGCCTGTGTGTAGGCCTCTGGAATTAAATTGCAAAATAATTTATTGATCAACATGCCAGATTGTATAGTCAACATTTTAATATGCATTTCAATTTTTTCTGTGAGAATTTGATAAAATCAGTTGCTCACAGTTAAAAAGGTAAAATCAGTTAGGTGACTGAATTGTTTTCCATGCCTCTGGAACTGTTCCAGCATTTTTTCACTTAAGCCATCCAAGATGTGTAGCTTAGGTAAAAGTTTCTCATTAACTTATTCTTATTAAGAAAATGTTATCTGACTCAGGAGAAATGCGGGCCAGATACAGAATCTTAGCCCCGAAATACTTTTGGGATACACTTTTACTGGTGAGGGAGAGGGGAAGGTGTGCATTAGAACAGGAATTACAAACGGAATTCAGTTATTCATTTGTGAATTCCTCACATGGATAACACACATAATTGTGAAATGCACATAGGGCTCTGTTCTCGGAAAGGGGTCCCTTTTATCTAATCAGTAGTTTTCAGCCAGTCTAGACTGTCAGGCACCTGGTGGCTGGGTGGCGACTGTTGGTCTTAAGCGGCTCGAAACTGGGGTGCAGCTTCCTCTCGTCTACAAAACCAGTACTTTAACTGGAAGCTAGAGATTCATAATTAAACACCTTCATTTTTCTTTTAATTCAGTTATAGTTTCTGTAGAAGTTCATTATCCAGCAAGGATTAAAATTTCTTCCACTTCAACAAGGAAACTGTATGAAAAATCAGACAGTAGGGAATAAGGAATGAGCAAAGGGATTAGTTATTATTTACATCAGGGGTTACAGAGTGGCAAGATTTAGGAATCTTTTAGAATCATTTGTACGTATGTTTGTTTAAATATCAGAGTTCCATTTTTGTTGAGACATTTCTCAAGTTCCCTTTAGCCTGAGAAAGTAGCCCTTTCTTATTTACAAAGGTAGAGGAGATATGCTCTTCAGGATATCTGGATATAATACTAGCTGTTAAACTATTGTTTGATTTCTTGTATGCATTCCACTTATAGCAATTCAAACAACTACTATTATGTATTTTTTCTGTACTTGTATAAAGCTACAGAATATAAGTGAGGACATTGTACCCAGGAAGCACCAGAAAATAGTGTGAAGTTGAACTTGTCAGAAATATAATACACTAACTGAAGATGAGATTCTGAGGACTTTTACAGAGTCGTTTGTCATTTATATCTTCTTTAACTGCTGATTATTTTTTTTTAGTCATGAAAGTGTGTGTATTTCTTACTGAGATTGTTAGAGCTACTAACAGCAATGAAAAAAACAAAATTCTACTTCTTTCTCAGTATGAGAGAGAAAAGTACAATTCTAAATATATGATATGGTATCTTCGAGGTAACCATAAGACTTCATTGGTTTCCATCACATTGGTGTCTATTATGATCTACTTATTTAAAAGTTGACAAAGTAATTTATGGGTAGAATTAAAATAAAAATACATGTAAATGGAAATAACAAAATAAAATTTTCTGAATATCAAATACACAAGAAAAGTTGGACAAATTTTGCAGGAGGTATTTTTCAAGAATTCCAACATTCTATTTAATTATATTAGCATGAGTATTGAATAATACATTTTATCATTAAAATAATTTATACAATATTACTTTAAGAAGTAATTTTATATTGATTTGGCATTGGAAAAATACACTAAGAATGATTTGACAAATATGATTCATATGAATATGATTTCTAAACTTCTATAACTTCTACATAAATTTCAACTAGTACCACTCTCTTGCTATCTAACAAATATTATATGTTCTCACAATCTCATATTTTTGTGACTAAGTAAATTTCATTGTTGTTCATGATATGATGTCTTATGTTTATTATAAATTTTCCAGTATCTGCTTTTCTGTTCTTAGATATTCATTGGGATTTTAAAAAAATTTCTTCTGTTTCCTACAAAAAGCTAAGGCCTGTATTTATGCTATAAGTAAAATTTTATTGGCAAAATTTTTCAGTAAGTAGATTGCCTTATTTGATTACTTAGTGTAGAGTTCATCAATAAGAGGGGGAGACATAAAAGAAGTCTTTTATAATAAAGTTTTCATCAAGGTAGAAAACAGAAAAAAACAGCAAAATTCAAAGAAATCTTAGGCCGACAGGCAAAGAGAGAAACTCTACTGCCCCCTAGTGCTTGACTGGAGATTGATGATGCCAAGCCCTCATGGTAATAAAAAGTAACTGTACTGCTCAACCTTATTTTATAGCTATTGAAGATTGTTGAATTTTCTAATTTATTGCCATTGTCTAGGTATGGTGATTTATTAAGTTTTATTTACTAAAAGTGTTAAATTCCTTTAATAAATTTGGGTGACTAATTTTAATCATGGGAAAGTCAAAAGAAAAGATCAGCAACTTGTACTTCTAGTCTCACAAGTGTCATATTTTCCCACAACTATTTTTTGAAAAATAATATATGAATTAAAAAATAGAAACAGATCTGAGATTCAGTCCCAGCTTCATTACTGTATGATTCTTGAGCATTTTTAAACTTATATTTAATTCTCAATCACAATTTTGTTTCGAATATAATATGGTTGTAATATAATTGTTAAGAGTAGTCATTCTTAGAAAATAAGTAGAAGGTAATATCCAATAAAAATATATAGCATTAGCAGAAGATATATGATCTAACTATGTGAATGCTTACTTGCATTAATGTCTTGACTACTCAATTTAGCAAATTTATAGCTGTAAGTTTTTATTGTACAGAAGAGACCCAATGTAAAATATTAAAAGCTCAATGATTTTATGTGTCTCTACTACCTATTAACAATAAATTTATAACTTTGTCCCATATCAGAGTTGTTTTACATTGGAAGATATAAATTTAGCTTAAAATGTTAATCAAAGTAGTGATAATTATTTAATGGTTGATACATTTTAAAAAATAGGAAAGAATATAGGTTTTATTGCTAAACCTAAAACATACTATCTGAAATTTCATGCATTACTTGACTAATGTGGACATCCATTAAACTACTCAGAATTCCATTTCTGATCTGTCATTTTGGCAAAAATTGAAAACCATAACACATTCCAATGGTAACACAATTGTGAAATAAAATTCCATTAATTATCAGAGTAGAAAATTGGATATCCATTGAAGAGAGAACTGGAAACATATGAAAGAATTACATAAACATTTACACTCTGAACCAACAACTTGTAGAAAACTATCTCCTCAAATAGAAAACTATGTACATAAACTATATTTATTATAGTATTAACATAGTAACATAGTATTAACATTATTCAATGCTTTATTTGATGATGTTTAGATTGGTACAGGGTGAAGGTTTAGAGAGATTACTAAAACCTCTCTAAATATTTTCTTTTTATATAATTCAACATGGATAAATATATAGATACTCTGAATATTCAAATATAAAATTGAATTGTATACAAAAATGAAAATAAAACCAAATAGATTAAATTGTATATCAAACCAAAAAATACAGCCAGAGAAAGCGATTGCTTTAAATTAACTTGGAATGTGGTTTTCTGACTCTATATCTTTCATATAATATACTATATCTACACACATTTCTTATACTTTACTTGCCAGTTTTATTTGTTAATAATTTTCATATTGCAATTTGAAACTATCATTCATAAAATATGCAATTATTATATTAATATAAACATATTTATATTATATATAATACGCAAATAAGAATCAATATTTTCACTATATGCAGTGAACAAAGAGACAAATATGAAAAAAATAATTAAATGCAGTATGATTTGAATTTTAAATTAACATAAACTCATATTCCCACTTCTGTTCATCAAAAAAATCTTAAAAGCAATGACAATTCGGTAACAATTATAGAGTCAGCATCCAGATCTTTGTGCTTCTATACTATTGTCTTTAAATACCATTGTGTTTAAGCACCATTTATATCTAGGTATCATTATTTATTTGAAAGAATCATATATTCCTAGGGAAATGACTGATGCTAACTTTGCACAGAAAGAATAATGATGAACCTGGGTTTCTTATTGTTCCAGTGTAGAAACAAGCAAACAATAATAAAAGAAACACAAAAGAAAAAGTAATAGAGTAATATCAAAACGACACAGGAACAGGGTTAAAAAGGCTCCCACGTACACACGTGGGATATTTTGAACTACAAGGGCAAATTTAATGAAATTGACTAACGCATTGAGATTTAAAAAAATCAACCTATGGTGATATATTTCATGGAATAATAGCTCTTAATAAATATAAATGGAAGAAAAGACTTGGAAATAACCATTTCATGGCCCTTAGTATAAGCAAAAATCAGGTAAGACTTGTATATAGCTAATAAACATCATCTGTAGAAAGTATGCTGGTGCCTAAATCGTTGTATGTTGTATGATTTTAATCTTATATATCAATGACTAATTCAAAATAGGCATTTAAATGGATGTATCTGGCAGCTTCCAACTTAAATTTGATGAATCACAATCCTAATGGTAAGAAACACTGGCATTTAATACCTTCCAGTATAATATGTGATAGAAGAAATCTTCACTTATGAAAACCTCTTGTCAACAATTTATGCTGAATCGAGCCAAGTTCTACACAACTTAGATTTTGCAGAGAATAGAAAACACCTTAAAATGACACCATGAAATGATGATAAACAAATTCAGAACGTATTGTTTACATTCTACAATAAAAAAGACTTGGTCTCTTCACAAAGTCAATATTTTGAAAAGTGATTGGATGTGTTGTTCAATGTTAAAGTCATTTAAAAACAATAGTTATTATTGTCATTAAACTTTTGTACAGTTAAATATTTTAAAATAGAAATTTTAAAAGTAATTCTTGATATTCAGAGATTTGTTTTGGAATTTATGTTTTAAATTTTTCTGTGGGCATAAAATTTCAAATGTATTATTTATACTGACAGGGCCAAATTCAATTTGGCAAAATTATGATAGGTCTAACGACAGCTAAAAAAAAAAAAATCACAAGTTATCTAATCCCCAAATAGATTTTAAATATTCATATTAGTTTTTTTATTATTTACAATAGTATAAAAATCTAATTTAGTCTATAGTTCTTTTTATTTTAGAGGTGCAAATCAGTGAAGGAAACAATACTAGATTCAAACAATTGCTGGGAAAGAACAATATGCAGAGGATGTCAATGTTTTCTTCTCATATTTATAAGAATGTATGGTGAAATACTTAACAAATAGCCAGAATACGAGGCAAATAAATAAAAAATACTTGCATTAGTCATAATAATTGACTATTTTTAACATGTCAATCCTTTAAATTTTTTTCTCAAAATTGAATGCAAAATTATTTTCAAGGTCTTCATTTTATTGTAAAATTATATGATCGTTTAAAATCATTGTACATATTCTAGAACATATCACCAATGCTGCCTTGAAATGCATATTGCATATGATAAGAAATAACATTTCACTTCTTATTTTGAATTTTAAAGGAGAACCTACTTTATTAGACATTTATCAGATATTACTTTATCAGATATGTATTGCATTAGACTGTGAGGACACATTAGTTTCAGATATTTGTGTATTTTTTATGTAAACGTGATATTCCAAAACAAAATACATCAGGGAATTATGTATAAGGTTAATTTTGAACCATTCTATATAATTTAATCTTTAAAGATAAGGATAAGGGCAGCTCTCCTATGTCTAAAACTGGACTAGATTTTTCCCCTTTCATGGCTTAGCACTCTTCCTCAATCCAAGTCCAAATTAATCCTGAACAGGGAGTGTCATCCATTCTGTTTTATAGATATTATAGTAAATCAATGTTAAAGGAATCATTTTATATTTTTTCTATATCCCACATTGATTAAATATACTATATAGATCTCATAGCTTCTCTTTCTTCAGATGCTTTTTCCCTTTTGAATGCAAATAGTTTTCTCTTCTGACAGTATTTGGCTTCAGTAACTGATTGCATTTAGCTTACTACTATAGAGGAATAAAATATTATCTGGCATGCATGAAAAAATCCATTTATAAAAACTAAAATGGTTTTTAACAGTGTAATATATTGTTATCCTCTGACATTTCAGATTAGAATCCATTTTTAGAAAATAAATCATTCAACTTTTACTTGTCTCTAAATAGGATCATTTAAGGTTTAAAAGCTCCTGCTGCTTTCCACATTTGTTCATACTTATTCTTTCCTTCCCAGATGGAAAAGCGAATCGAATTGGGTTAGGCTTTTAGACTCTAAAAAGAACATTTTGTCAAATAGGTGAAGAATAATTGGTGACATAAAAATGTGTGATAAAAATAAACTATCAGATAAATTTTAATATACTGAAAACAGTGGAGAGAATATTTTTTGACAATGATGGAATCTCTTACATTACATCAGTATGTCTCATTTCTCAGAATAATTTATGTAAATAATGCTTATTATTTATGTATATTTATGTATGTATATAGAGTGGCCATAAAAAGCATTGGAAAATTGACATGGTAAGTTGACCTTGAGATATCTAGATCTTAGAGAGGAAAATGAAAACACAGAAAGAGAGGGTGATATGATACATAATCATTTTCCTCTTGAACTATTTGCCAAGTATTAGGCTGTCCAGGAGAAAAAGCTAAGAAGTAATACTAATATAAGTAAAAAAAATATGTCTTTCATTTTTACAATGTTGATCCAAAATCTTTTCAGAACTTGTCACAAAAAGATGAGCATGTGCTGAACATAGACATGGACTTGTGGGACTTGTCCTCCTTCAAGGAAAGGCATTTACACACTACAGGAAGTCTTGTTAGGAAACATCCTTTGGTTCTTAGTCCACTCTCAACTCCTTCAACTGCAAAGAGCCATCGCTAGACTGATATGCACAGTGATCAAGTCTCTGTTATTTTAATTTCATATAGAGGAACTCTAGTGAGACATTTGTACCGCAGAGCTCCATTTCTTATTGACTAAGGCTAATAAGCCTTCCTCAAAGCCCAAATTGACCTTCACCTAATTCTCTTCTCTCACTGTCCTACACTTCTATTGGTAATTCCTAATGGACAGCTCATATACTAAACTCTGTGTGAGTCTGCTCCCCAGAAAAACCAACAGGTATTTCGGATTTTGAAGTTTGTTTGCCCACTGCTTGACATACAATAAGCATTGGTGGTAATGGGACAGACAGATCTATGCATAAAGGGACAGGTCAGCATTTATACCCATCATCAGTGGAAAATTGAATTCATCTCCCAGGTGGAGTGAAAGATATTAGTTGATGCACTGTATCAAAAATTTGAAATGAGGGAAAATACTTATAAGAAAAAAGGGAAAGGGCATTGCTAAACTCTGTTCAAACTCTAGAAAAAGGCAGTTATGATTCATTATGGCAAATTTAGAAATAAAAACCAAGTGATTCATCTAGAATCTCTTTGGTTACATGTGCACAGTTTCTCTAAAAAATAAATAAAAATAAAAATGTTAATTTTAGTGAAAATATAGACTGACACAAACTAAATTGTATTCTTTGTCAAAATTAACAAGCTATTTTAAAATTTATTTGGAAATACACAAAGTCAAAATCTTGGAAAATACCCTGAGTATGTATATTTACTTAACCAAATTATGAGGTTGCAAGATATATCATGAATCTAAATACTTCAAACAATATTACTGATACAATAATAGACCTATAGAAAACGAAGCAGGAGAGTTTCACAAATAGAATCTTAGTCACCTTAAAATACTAGAAGTGATTAGTTATACTGAAAAACTAGAAAATAATAAAACAAGGTTGTCATAAGATGTGAGTATATAATATCTGGAGCACAGATGAAATTAAATGCACACAGAATGAATAAGTTAGGGTGTCCTCAGATGAATGAGAAATTGATGAATTTCTTACATGATGGTTTATAATTTCTCTATTAAAAATATAAAGAGAGGGAATCAGTGAGACTGGCTAATGTATACTTCAGTGAAGAACAAAGCACAAGTCTTATTGATTATGAACAGTTAAGCTATATTTGTCATAATACTATATGTCCATTGTTGTTTGGGGGAATAGGTAAGAGCTAAATTCATTATATTGACTTATATGTTCATCTTTGTTGTTCATCTTTGTACTGTGAGTGTTATCTGGAGGTTAAATACACATGACATATGTCATTTCTATTCACACATTACTGACCAAAATGATTATATAGATTTGTTCAAGGATCATTCTGATCCTGTGCCTAGAACAGGAAACAACAGATATTTGACTAACATTAATGATTACCAGAAGGAAACAGGTTAGGGAAGTAGAATGAATAACTGCTGTAAGGAATGAAAAGCTAATCAGCAAAGAAGATCACTGTTTGGGTGGACAATGCCCACTTCTTAACATAGATCCATTGAGTCGATTGGCTTCATAGTTGGGTTATGTTTTCCTTCCCTGATTACTAGTTTGGTGAAGGAATGGAGAATTAACTTAGAAGTATATAGAGGAAGGATTAGAAATTATATTGTTTCTCTGGTGGTATTATAGTGGAAGAAAGTTTATTACATTTGAATGGAAGTATTGGGGATGTTCGATTATATTTGTTTTTTCTAGAACTTTCCAAGTGGGCCATAGGCCATATGATAAATTATTGTCCATGACCTGGGAAATATGTGATTAAATGCGGAAGATAAGAAAGTTTAATGAAGAATCTTGATGATTTTAATGTTAAATAAAGATCTCCCAATGAAATCTTAAGCAGAGTTGTTATATCTCTGTGTTTTACTTATAACTCCCCATCATTGGAAACTGATTCTGTGTGGTTGTACCCTTTTATTTTAATTATTATTTAACAGATTGCTCTTCGTGATAGTGTAGCCTCAAATTTTAATCATAAGCTAGTATCTTTAAAATTCAGGTGCATGTTATTAGATCTCCTTTCTGTGAATTTGAACTAGCTTGCTGATAATCACATCCATTTACATTTCCTCAAACTATGTTTCTAGTCGGCCTTCTGTGTTTGCTTCTGAATATTCTGAGAACTTTCCCCATGACATCAAATCATGTTCCTGGCTCTTAATAAATTCCTGAATTATACTTTAGACTTTTATAACTTACTATATTTAGTTTGAGATTTTCTATGGTCAACCTCTCAAGCTGTGCCTTTTTCTCCATTTCCTGTCAGACTCAAACCCAGTTCTTAGTTACACCACACTGACATTTTTCTTATCAAAGTCTCAAATGTTTTTCACATAAAGCCTTTCAAAGAAAGGAAGTCATTCATCATGTGCATGTTTGAAAAACCCTGCTCTTTACCTATAAAGTAAATTCTCAACTATATCTGAGATAGCTTCCATAAAGCTCAATGATTGTAGGAAATAAAAAGTTTAAGTGAGACTAATTGTTCAACAAGAGCTAATGTAAGATAGGAAAAATAAAGATTACACCATAATTTGCTTAAAATAGTGCTTTTACTTTTTCTTACTTTTTTTTAGTTTTTTTTTTCACAATGTTTTCTTCTAAATTAACAATATGTCAAACAGAATATATATCAGTGATTTTTGTTTACTTTTATTCCTTCTTCATAGTCAACACTCCAAGTTTAGCATGATTTTCTACAAATTCTTGTGATTCTATGTTTATGTGCATGTATGTATATATACATATGTGCTTAAAAAATTACAACACACCACTAATTAGAAATTTGAATGGGCTTAGACTTTTTTTTTGTTATAGTAGAGAAATTGGGAATAATAAGAATACATATCCAAATCAGTTGTAATGATTTGATGTTTCAAAAACAAGACTGGTATTTACAAAATATTGTGAAACTATTAAAGATGATAGTACTTCAAAATTAGACAGGTACAGAGACGTACAAAAACTTAAGCACCATTTGTTTAGTGCATTCATTTTTGATATATTGTTTCTTGGTTTTTTTTATTTGAGAAATTACATTCTAGGTGTTAGCATAAACAAAAAATAAAATGATTTTGTTATCTCAATTTCTAGATTGTATAATTTATATAAAAGAAGTTTCATGCTATTATGATCAAAGATACTTTCTATGAGATTATTAAATGATTGGTATATCAAAACTACTGATGATTTCTAAGCTAGAGACAAGTAAAGGAAAATATTTTAAAATATAAAAATGTATTATTTACTTTTCTCACAATCATTATTGTTCTTCAAGGAATCGTACCTAATAAATAAGATTCAAAAATTTAATGATGCTAAATATTCGTTATTTAATACATTTTACTACACAAAAATGCTGCTTAAGGAAGTTCTATATGAATAATTTATTTCAAATCATGCTACAACAAACACATATCTAGAGAAAATATCTTTTCCCATGTTAAATGAAGTGGTACGATTTCTGGGTATGTCTAGCTATGTTCTGTTACTTGTGTCATATATTTCTACTATCAGAATGCATGCCTATTTTCAGGAGATAAATTCATTAATGTGGATCGATAAGTACAAACTAAGTAATGATTAACAGTATCATATGTCAGACAGTCTTCTGCATTGACTCATTCTTGACTCATTTAATTCTCATAAAAACCTCTGATGTATTTTTATGCCATTTAAAGGATGATGAAAACAAAGCACAGAACGTTTAGTGGCTCTCTCTGAATCTTTAGGCTTAATGTTTCCAGTTTTTCCACCCAATCCATGCTTCACCATTCTCTATTCTCCTCTGTGACCTGGGCCTCTCCCTTACCCTTGGTTTCTGGTTATTTTGAAAAGGAGGCACTGTCAAGAGATAAAGAGAGGAAGAGAACAAATTCATGGTGTATATTTCTCCATTTATCCCTGCCATGATTGATGGACTTTCAAATGGCTGAGAGTCAGTTATACCTCTGTTCAGAGAAGAGTTTTAACCAAGATTCTCAAGAAAGCAGAACTTGAGTCAAAATAAAATATTTTGTATTTTTTGTATACTTCTAAAGATGTGTTCAAGTCTGTTGAAACAGGACTGAGTAAGACGCAGATTTACCATGTAAGAGCACATATCAAGCAAGCAGAAGACTACCTAAACAGGCTTGGCAGATTGCTCTGGGTCCTGAAAAGCTTTAGAGAGGCTTTGTGGAATGGACAGCCAAAGAACTAAAAACTAAAAAGAACTAAAAAGGGGCAATTTTCTGTGTTCTCATTTGCTCTAGACCTCAGCTGTCAAAGTTAAAGTTACGCCAATAATCTTCACAAGCATCTAGTTTGTATTACCTCTTCCCTGGGAAGCAATTGGGGAAAACACATCTCCCATCTTCCAACAAGGAACTTCAATCTGAGTCTGAAAGTGATGGCGTGATCCAAACTCAGAAACAGACCTATAGACTTATGTTTCGCCAGGTACTTGACTGTTTGTTCAACACTTGATTTTTTGTTCTGTCCTGGAAATTGCTAAATTAGTGTACAAATGTTCAAAGTCACAGAAGACTGAAAGACTGATACGATGTGCAGGTGTCTGATGCAGAAGCCTTTCTCCACACAGCTCCTTCTCTTACTTGAAGACTTTTCCAGAAGACCCCCTTCTCTTTCTGGGATGGGTCCTTCTACTATCCTTTTTAAATTTTCCCTATCACAACATATTGTAAAAAATAATTTTCAAATTACTCTTAATTATTATATTTAAATGACATTTTCTCTTTCATACAACTTATTTTCTTAACAAGAAAATATTTTTATCTAAATAAGTTTAATTTTTCAGTGTTTACTTTGAATTTCTATTATTTCCTTCCAAGTTAATGATGCATATTTTTATTATCCACGAAATGTTCAGTACTTCAAATGCTGAAACCATCTCCTAAAAATCTGTGCCTTCTTTTGTACTCTATTTCTTTGGTCACCAATATTTGATATGTTAGTATCGCATGAGATTCCTCTATTTTCCTGATCCTGACAGTCACTAAAGTCTCACAATCTCATATACATTTAAGACTTCATAAGACTATTTTCTTCTTATTTCAATAATTTATTGAAATTATCTTTTTAAAGCATCACTTTTCACCTAGACAATAAGAATAATTAAGCATTTTCTCATAACCACAATTTTGAAACTCTCATAACCCATATCTGCAATACTGATAGAATTAGCTAGGTAACTAATCAATCCAATGTTGTTATAATCCTCTGTTTTATTTCCTCAAAAATAATGTTCCTATTACCATGTATTACAAACACTGTGCCTCCAAACATCTAGACATTCTTTCCTGCCATGGTCTAATTTTTCATTTTTTAAATTTATTAATCTAACATAAATTTGAGACACGTGCCTAGATACCGGATGCCCTTTTCCATATTTCATTGGATTTACCACTTGAGGGCGCAAGAAGGCCACTGATAGACTGTCCAAAGTGGCTGAGAATGGTAAACCCAAATGCCCTCATGGGTCAGCCAAGTGAAATAAAAGGTTATGTATTAGACTGTAGTTGTTATTTTTAAATATAGACCACCAATCTTTATTTCATTACCATTTGGAATAGGATTCTCTGGCTATAAAATGATTTTTTTTTCAAAATAATTAGGAAAACTATTCAGAGTATGAAATGTCCTGCTTTTTGAAAGTTGATTTTCTTTTCTTTTTTTTTTTTTTGAGTGGGTCAAAGAAACATCTTCAATCTGAATCAAACCTAAATCACCTGTTTGTGAACTTATTTAGAACTTCAGAGTTATGACTACAATTTTAAATAAACTTTTTTCATTATAACATGAATTTTCCATCAAGCAGTGTTAAAATTATTAAGAGTAATGAGAAAAAAGAAAGCTAATGAAACTAATCAAAATTAATGCTACTTGACTTATATACATTCAGAGAAGTTTCATGAAGGTTATCAATTTCAAATCTTTTATTTCAAAATGAAGTAAATGCAGATCTTTGTTAATGTTACACAATTCAGGTATAATTCAGGCAAACATGATATCTTCAAGTGAAAACAATTTTAGACCTTCCTTCTCAATCTTTGTAACTTTATTTCTTTGCATTCTTCCCTCCGCCCCACCCTTGGCAAGGACTCCTTGTACTATGCTGAGGAGTGGTGAGAGGGAACATCTTTCCCCTGTAGCTGATTTTAGTGGGAACCTTTCAAGTTTCTTAGAGTTAAATGTAATGTTAGTTACAGGGTTTTGCAGATAGTCTTTCTGAAGTTGAGGTTTTCCCTCTATTCCTAGTTTATTGTGTTTTTTTTTTGTTTGTTTATTTTTTATCATGATTAGATGATAATTCTCATGCTTTTTCTGTATCTACTAATTTTTCATGTGATATGTTTTTGGCTTGTTGATATGATACACTAATTAATTTTAATATATTATACAATCCTAGCATACCTGAGATGAGTATATATATATATATATATATATATATATATATTTTGTTAAATAGTTTATATCTGTGTTCATGAGAACTAGATTATTGTCTATAATTATTTTTTCCTTTATGAAGTCTTTGTCTAATTTTGATATTAGAGAAATGCTGGATTTAAAGAATTATTTATGAAGTATTCCTCTGCTTGTCTCTGCCTCTATCCTTTAAAGGAATTTGTAGACCATTGGTTTAGTTTCTTCCTTAAATTGTTGATAGAATTCATGTGTGAACCCCTCTGGACCTCGTACTTGGTGTTTTGAAATATTAATTATCGACTCAAATCTTTACTGGATCTTGACCTATTCAAATTATACCTTCTTATCTGAGTTTTAGTAGATTATGCCTGTAATGGAATTTTTCCATTTCATTTAAGTCATCAAATTTTGAGCATAGATTTGGTCATAGTATTTCTTTAGTGTTCTTTTAATGTCCATATGATCTGTTGCTATGTTTCCTTTTCCCAGTCTTAAAACCTCAGCTTTTTCTGTCTTACATCATGAGCTTGATCATTGAGATAAACATTAGAAATAGTTATCATACTTTGTTTATTCAATTTCAAGCGAGACGCATTGCACACCAGTATTTCTCAAGCACGAAGCAATTTTACCCTCCAGGGATACTGGGAAATGTCTAGAGATTTTTTTGGTTATCATCATTATGGTATAGATGTTACTGACATCTAGTTGGTAGAGAATAAGACCGTTGATGATCACCTTCCAATGAAAAAGTCATTTCCCACAGCAAAGAATGATTCAGCTCCAGGCAGAGCTGAGGTACTGAGTTTGATAAATCCTGTTTAACCTATAATAACTTGTATATTGAGAAGATAGTAATCCCACGTTACAAATTAGACCTTGAAATTAAGTATTCAAGATCAATCAATTTTAAGTAGTAGTACTAGAGTCGAATTCATATCCGTGGCACCTTAATCTCATGCTCTGTCTAATATAATATGATTCCTTCTCACAAAATATCTAACTACTATACTTAGAAATAAAGATAATTATATTGAATATAATTAATATCTTATGCAATCATCTTCCAAACTATAATAAAGTTTAAAACAATTGCTGTTCAATTATTTACAGGTAAGTCTCATAAAAAAATGTAGGTTCTACATATTTTAAAATTTTGATTGGAGATAATGGTATAGTTCTGTGTTTCTGGCTACTTTTATCTCCAGTGAACTAATTCAGAAGTAAAGTTGATAATCTAAAAAAAAAAAAAAAAAAAAATGTAAAAGCCAGTACTACTTAAACGATGTTTTTTAACAGATTATATAAACATTTATTTAAAAGAATTCAACATGCATTGTACAATTAACATTAAAGTGATTCTTCCAATTTTAAACAGATTTTATGAATGGATTATTTTATGTAACAATGATTTCAATAGTTTGCTTTACTTACACTCTCCCTTGTGATGTAAAGCATTTACTGACAAGATTGAGAAATCAACTTTACAAATCTTCAAGTGTTCATTCCCTTGCATTCTAGCTAATTTTGATCTATAATTTTGTAATAATGTGATTTGATCATATTGTGGGAGACTTATAAATGCCTGCTAATAATTCCTGAATGTATAAGAGAGGTCAATAATTTTGCAGCACTGTGTTGCTAATATTTAAATGTTATGGTACTCATCATATAGTTTACACAATTTGTATTTTTCTTCAATTCCATTTTTACTACTATACAATGTTGCAAAATTCCAATTTTGTTTTAAAGTTTTAGCACACAACCTAGGGATGTGTGTGTGTGTGTGTGTTTACTGACTCTCAGTAAGGTTACTACAGGAGTGCTATCTATCTCTTTTGTGTGTTTTAGATAACTTGTCCATATACTATTCTAGCTTCCTCACTGATTCTCTTTTTGTTTCTGTCCTGTACTGTGATATCTAAATTTATATCCTGAACTGCTTCACAATGCATTGACTTCTCAGATTAATGTTATTGTACAACCTGGACAATCATCCTAATAACTGAAAGGTCACACTCGAAATACAGTGTCTCAGGTAGCACCTTTGAATTCCCACTCCTTCAACTTCTTTTCTCAACTCTTAAGATGAGGCTATCAGCAAAATGTGGCTTGCTTGTGATGGAACTTCATGGATATGTGTCAGAAGTTTGAAAATCTGGCATTCATTTAATATTTTTCAATATTGTGAAAAGTCTATCTTCGCATGTCTCAGACATATTTAATGAACCTGTCAAATATCAGTCACTTTTTTTTTCAACTTGTGCAAAATTGACAGTGCCAGAGGCTATAATAGCAAATACAAGATACATTATTTACAAAAAAGATTTAGGTAGATAATCAAATAATCATTGTTTATTTTATACTGCTCTTATAATACAATGAGTGAGCAACAGCAAAGGTATGAAGTGAGTATTCTTATATAAGATCAGTAAAAATGTTAGTGCTAAGAGAAATTGAGTTCTTTATCTAGTAGTGTATCTCTGTTAGAAGAGGAAAAAAAAAATTCAAAACAAATCAAAATGAAACAAAGAAGCAACATCCCAATCCTGGTTAACTTATCTCATGTTAGGAGACTTACTCAAATTTGTAGCAAAACAATGAGTTGATTAGCCAAAATCCTGTTATTATATCTACTTAGCTTTCCATTTTCAATTTGCTTTTTGATTAAATGTCTTTATCTTTTCCAAACATTGAATTACATAAAATTCTGCCATCTTTATTATGTCTTGCTACCAAGGTTTTGTTGATGACTGTTGATTTACTGCTGATACCCTCAAATACAACATCATTTTGGATAAAATGTGGAACCCCCGATACATTTCTTAGTATTGTTAATGTGATATGTATACATATATATGTATATATATACACACACATATGTATAATCACTTGCTTTCATAAAAATTAGATGCATTACATATGTGTATATACACATATACATCTATACTCCATATTTATTTGGAAAACAAGAAGCAAAGATCTTAAAGGAATAACAATGATAAGGTTTTTGTTTTCTTTTGATAGAGTAGTTGTTGGTACAAATTTTAGATCTGCAAGCTTCTGTTGAAGAAGTGGAGCAGAGATAATCATTCTTAGAATCTTTAAAGAGTGAGCTTGCTTTTTGTCAAACATCTATGGAATAACGATTACCAATTGCTTTTACCATGATGTTTCATGAATCGCGTAGTTAGAAAATTCTCCCAAATTTGGGAAGTCATAAGATGCTCTTATTTTTACTGAATACTTTGGAATATGCATCATTCTATTGGTCTTGGTTAATTTGCAGTAGATAATTATGTATTTTTTTCCACATAAACTATTTTTCTATTTTCTTCTCTATCTCTCTCCCTACTCTACCTACCTTTACCCCTCCACCTCATCTCTAAGCTTGAGCTGAAGCTCCTGTACCTTTTCTATCTTTGTCTTCTTTTTTTTCTTTCTGTTTTCTCTTTTTTCAACAGTTGGAGGAGTTGAGGTGTTGAATGCCTCATACTTTTAGCTGTATATCTTCTCTGTCTCCCCTATTCTTCCAACCAGCATAATTTGGGTTCTGTTTTCAACAGCTTCTGCTCAATGTGTTTTAGTTCTGAAGGAGAAATAGATTCTGATAATTTTACAAGTTCACAGGACAGAGACTACTGTATCCCTCCGCAACTTTTTTATGCCCTCTTTGCACTCATCTTAGTGCTTATAAAATCCATCACAATTTGACATTCTGAACTCCAATGGACTCACCATCTTTCCGTTAACATTTAACAATTGTGTGGTTATTAGATTTCTATCTCCTCACATGGTTACTGACATCACATTGGTTTTGCAGCTATGGGTGTCTTGTAACTATTCCTTCATATTGGGAGAGTTGGTTGGGAGACATTTTCACCTAGATGTTTTCAATTGACTATTGATCTACTCTCATTTTATGTGAGAATTTGGAAAGAACTGGAAAGAACAAAACTTTTTTGCTTCCACACCGTCTCTAAATTTCCTGTTTTATTTTAAATCAGCTATGAAATTGTTTTACTCCTCAAACTATTAAATGTCCTCTTGTCTGAATAGCCAATGATATGCATATACCGTGGTCAAAATTTAGATCTCTGATAATCATAACTTTCCATAATATTTCACCGTCAATCACTTCCTTTGGTGAGAACATTCCTCTCTTGACTTCACTGTAAATATTTTATTTTGTTTTGTCTAATTTTTATTTTGCTTTCTCTCAGGTCTCAAGGACCACTCCTCACTTTGAGTTCTACTTATACCTTTTCCCTTGTATCTTGAAAGACTGAAAACCAATGAATCAACATATTATTTTCTTCTTTACTTCTTTCCTTCTTTTGTGACTTCATATTCTAGTCTCTTAACTAAAGGAAAATATGTACATCAAAGATATTGATTATTAGGTATGTGTTTTTGATCTCTCCCCCCTAAATTTGCCTATGCAGTTGTGTACCTAATCTTTGATGCTAATAACCATTTCAAAGATATATGTTCAAAAATGAACTTATAATATATCTCTCAATCCAACTGAACTAAGGTCATCCCCATCTCCATTATTGGAAATTCTATTTTTCAAATCCCTGATTCCAAAGAATTTTGAATCTACTTTTTATTTTATGCCCTGATATTCCACTAATATGTAAGTCTCATTGGCTCAAACAACAGCACAAATATGTGAAACAATTGCTTTTTTGCATATTCTGATACCATATTTTCTCATCTCCTTTTTCTCTTGATCTAAATAGTTTTCATTATTGTTCTCCTATTTATTTTCAACAAAATAACCAAATGGGTAAAGTTTAAACATAACACATATCAAATCAATCTTCTTATCATATATCTCTAAGTGGTCCTCTATGTCACTAATTTCCTTATAATGGTCTTCAAGGCACAGTAAAACTAGCCCTCTCTACCTCTATCAACTATTATCTCAAAATCTAGTATTTTCCAACTTGATGACTATACTCCAGCCATACTGACTATCTTATTTATACATGGCCTTAGAAAGAAATCACACAAAAATACTAAGTGAGTAAATGCATAAGTAACACTTCCAAACTTTCAGTATATTGTAAGGATTGAGGGGGTGAGGAAGCAGGAAGAGAGAGGAGGAAGAATCATTTTAATGCATTTTATTGAGTTGTTCATCTTGGTTGTTCCCCCAGTTGGGGTCTTGAACTGCGGACATTGGATTTATGTGGACTATATCTGTTATACTAAACACCTAGGCCATGGGATGTATCTGCACATAATTTAAATGTTTGAGAATGTTCTTTTGATTTTGATATTGTTGGACAATATGGTGTACATATTTACATTCTGTATTTTATCAAATAGCATTCTTTTTATTAAAGAGTGATATTTTATTATTTCCTCACTGAAATTAAAGTAATAATTTTATATGGTCTCAATATAACAATATATTAATTCTTGACCTTAAAAGCTATAATTGCTTTTATTTCCATCATTAAAATTTCTCTATAAATTTTATATTTTGCTAGCTCAATGGCACAAAAATAAAGACCATATAAAACATACAAAACAAATAGTGCAAAATACAAATATAATTTACAGTTTAATTAAAATTAGAATTATTTCATAACCATCAGCATCATTGTCCTCTTGAGAATTGCCTAACATTTTTTAATCTCTCCTTATATCCACAGCCTTTATCATATAGCTTTGCTATATATGGCAAATTTTATTTTCTAATGATGTCTTCCCACAAAAATATTTTTCAGCTTCACACTCTGGTACAATTTAATTTTGCTATCTCCTAACAAAAATGAAATCTAATTCAGCTCCTAACATCAGATCTGGGCTTATGACTTACTTGTAATCAATAAATTGTGTTAGGAGATACACTGCATGAATTTTATGACTAGGTCAAAAAATTCGTATTTCTCCTGCCTGTATCTGTAGAATGTTTTCTCTGGAGGAAGAAATCAGGAAGTAGAAATTTATTACTCTAGGAACATCTTTCATGAGGTGGTTATATCTAGGTATTTTGGTTAACAGTGCTAACAGAGCAAAATTAGAGCTATTTCACCCAAAATGCCTTAGAGTTTCGTGTCATCAATGTGGAACCTCTGGACAGCTTATTTGTTAGACAAGATCTGTTTAGTGGACGCATTCAGTGCTACTCAATCAAGAGAATCACTCATCCTATCTAGACTAAAATTCAGACATTCAGAATCTGTGATACATAACAAAATGGTGATTGTATTCAGCCACTATGACTTAATGGCTATGATTTAGGCTAGTTTGCTAAGAAGCAGTGGCACATCGAACGCAATACCCGCTCTGTTTCATTCATTTTGACTCCTCTGATCAATGTGTTGTTGGCAGAAACTCACAGGAAGACGTCTGACAGATACTTAACATATTTCTATTGTTTTCTTATTGCTTTATAATCTCTGTTAGAATATTATTCCTGGAATAGTCCACCATTTACAGCAGGGCCATGAGGAGTGCATACAGCAGAGTTGGTCTAATGAAATTTTAACAGATGAATCTGGAGTACATACAGTTCAAGTCCATGAGCAGACACGGGAACAAGCCTGGTTAGAGTCAGCAAAAGGCAATCAGGATCACCAACACTCTAGCCAATGCACAGATGTATTTGGTTTTGTAATCGAGCAATAACTAACTGATACATATTCCAATTAGATTTCTCACTAAACAAATAATTATTTGAGGTCAAATTGTTTGCATGTGATTTTTAAAATAAATTTCCTCATACTCTTTTGAACGTAAATAAATCTACTGAAATATGTAACTGAATTTAGTTTGTTCTATTGCTATGTATTCATTTTCAACATCTATATTTGCTCTAGCTTAAACAAGTAAATGCATATGTACAGTTTTGCCCTTGGTTTTATTTAAACAATAGCAATACATGTTTACGGATAAGTTAAGTGATATTTAGGGTGTACAAAGAGCGTTAGCAAATTATTCTTGATAATGTACAGCAAAAGTTGTCAGCAAAAACTGCAATCCAATCAGCATACTATGTCAAGAAATGTTGTTTTGCTGAAATTTGCAAAAGATTATCATGATAAATAGAACTTAAATGCTTATAGCTTGTGTATAACATAAATATTCCATGTCAGAGAGAAGTTAGAGTGAAAAGATTTTGGTTTAAGCTTCATAAAGGACAATTTAAGAAAAATTTTGTCAAGTTAAATAATATATATTTATTTTTATTTTCTTATCCTCTAATAATGCCTTCTTCCCCTTGATCTTGCATATTTCTATATATAAGCGATGAAGATGAGTGAGTAAAGATAATAATACAGGCACAATTCTTCTACTGAAGGCAAAATAGACATCTTAGGGAAAAATGATGATTTGATTGAGAAGTGGGTTGAAAGTTCTTAATGGTCTTGCATTTCAATTATCCTTTAATATTGCTATTTTTAAAAATAAAAATAAAGAAAATAGAGTCCCAGTCTCTGTCACTCTATATTGACACCATAGAATTACAGGAGAAATCTTGACACAAAGCAAAAACAAAATATTGAAATTACCTTTGCTTTATATTATATAAAGTAGGCATCTCCTTTATTTATTTATTTATTTTCCTGGAATTGTTCCAGTACCAGTCAGGCGGTCATTCTTAGAAGTTGCCTGAGTACAGATTGTTTCCCCTCTTCTTTGGCAAATAGATTTTGTAATGACATTCAGAATGAATAGGGTAGAATCTTCAAACTAAGTAAAGTGAAATTCATACTTTCACTAAATCTATGTTCTTTTTGACCCAATTCTTCAGGTTTATATATTCAAAAGAATTGATAAGGCTGTATAATGACAGATGCAAACACCATAGCATTCTTTTAAAAATTTTGATGAGTGTTACATTATAGCATTCAATAGGTTTAAAAGGTTTATCATCATAAATCAAGAATATCTATCCATAATATATTAATTTTACCACTAATAGCACAATTCTATCTTTCACCATATAATTGACCTTGACTTTTTTTCTCATCCACTTTCTCCTTTTCTGTTGATAATTACTAATCTTATTCTATAAACTGTCTCTTTTTGTTTGATTTTCAGATTGATTTGGCTTCTATGTATATATAACAGATATAAGTGAAATCATATAAAGTGCCTTTCTCCTTTTGACTTATCTGACTATACAAAATTTTCTCCACATCCCAGAGGGAAATGTCATTCTTATATTACAATCTAGATCTAATTTTTCTCGCCAGACTGTAGACTACAGGAGAATAAAAATATATAATGTATATATGTTTATAATTAAAAATATATAACAACACTAGATTGGAAAGTAATATATATGATTGAATTTTTTTTTAAAGAAAGGTTTTGTGCCTGTCATTTTGACATGATTCCAAATAATTTTTGTTGTGTCTAAAAATCTATTTGGGATCATTGAAACAAATTTAGAGATTGATTTAGCATATTTGGGCTCAGTGACAAAATATCACAGACTGGATGCTTATAAAAAAACTTTCAGCTGGGAATTTCAAGATCAAGGAGTCCGGTGAGAGATAATTTTCTGTTTCATAAAAGTGGCTTCTCACTGTAATCTCTTGTGTCAAAATGGGAATGATCTCTCTGGGACCTCTTTTAGAAAGGCAATAATCCTGTTCATGAATGTTCTTCCTTCATTGCCTGAAGACCTAACTTTCTTAGGTGCATAGAGCATATATTGTTTATAATAACAACTGTTCAATTGTTGCTAAATCAATTTCTTTGCATTCTTAGTTTCTAAACATCTACCCTGATCTCTGCATTTATAACTCATTAACCTGATTGCAAAGTAGTTCTTAGAATATTTCTGACATTGATATCTTAAAGGAAAATTCTTTAGTTCATTTTTCTGAAACGTATTTTATTGGTTCATCCTAATTCTCTCTAAAGAAGTGGCCATAATGGATCCCAAGTTGTGGTAGCAGTTTTTCCAAAAGTATTTCCTCAGTTTACTAACATTCACCTAATCTTTACCGAGAGAGTCTCTTCCATACGTTCTTTTAAAATATTTCCTTGATTGTTATAAATATTTAGTTATTGAGGGGAAGCAAGTTTTGACTGCCATATTTTCTGGTGATGAGGTTATCCACTTCAAGAAACAAAGCAAAACAAACACAAAAAAGCAAACAGAAAACTTCCTACATCCTTGAGGAATCTAGTCAGGATTAAGATCTAGATTTCTGGTCCACTGTCCCCAAATACTTCTCACCTGAGAAAAGAAAATGTGGATGAAAAAACGTAATGTAAAAGAAGTCTGAAAGATGTGAATTCTTTATTATGATATATTTATCTTCTTAATCTAATTCTTTCCATTTTCTATTTATAATATGGCCTAACCACCCACTATGTGCTGATCTTAATTCCTTTTCAGTTTTATCTTTATTTCAATACAGTTTTGAGAATGAGTGTGAATTTTCACCCTTTATCCTACTGTAAATTATAATGGTCTTATTTGTCCTACACATAGTATGCTATGGTCTAAAATAATTGATATTTTCTGTCTAACAGGAGATACTGAGTTCATTTATTTAAACTCACACTATAAAAATGATTACCTGATTGATTTAGAAGCCTTGTACCTCATTGAAAAAAATGTTTTTGATTTCTGGATTGTATGCAATGTTCTTCCATTTTTTGAAAATTATGCAGCTTGTATTGAAAGTTTTCTTTTTAGTTTAAGGGCCAAAATATTTTTACATTAGTTTTTCATGTAAAAATTTGTTCTCATCCATTTGCTTTGAGAGGTATATATATCATTGTTGCATAGAATCATGAAAAATATCATCTACTGACCCCAGACTATACCTAAGGAACACAAGTTATTTTGCTAGCAAACATACAGAATGATGAATGCTTGAATTTTATTGACATCTTTAACTTATCAGAAGACATTATTAAATTTTTATTTCACTTTTCCTTCTTTAAATTAAAAAAACAATTGCAAAAAGTCATACATGTAATTATAGTTCCTTTAAAGACTAAGTAGGTATATCTGCGGAATAAAACAATTTGATTATTTTTAAAATATGCTATGATTGAGTCTTTACTACTCTGCATTGAGAATTATACAATGTGGGAACATCTGCATTTGGAAAACGCTAGTTTTTTGCAGTCAACAATATTCAAAAGAGAAATATTTTGCATATCGTATATTCAACTAAGCAGGCTATCATTCTGTGCTTCCTTGACATTCATCACAAAATGAAATCATTTTGTTTTCTTGGAATCAAACAATTGTTGTAATTGCAGACAAGTTTATGACTATCTTCATCAAAACTGGGTGTATATTAATTGTTGAGTATATGAGCAACTTTTTGCAAAGTGATTACATTGTTTAAAATATAATGAACAGAGATGGCAATTCAACAGATAAAAAACTTTGTTTTTTTCCCCTCAAAATAAAATCCATGCTTTCTGATTCTCATTATAGATATGGAATTGTCTGTACAAAGGCAGTGGGAATTCTTTCTTTTTACATGTATTCTTCATCACTTTGGTTCCATAAACTTCTGAGCTTGTTTGTGAGGCCGTTAGTAGTTGCATACTTTGTGAACCTGAAACTTAGAACTGCCTGCTTATTACATACACACTCAAATTCAAAAATTATCCAGCTGCTTAAGTTTATCAGAGGATTTATCCATAAAATATCTTGTAACTGTTGTATATTACCAATACATATCTTTCATTAACATATTTATAGGGCACAGGAATTATGTAAACTTTCAGATATGAAAAAAAAAAACAAACTGTGGTTTAGAACTCAATAAATGTGAGATTCCAGATTTGAATATAAGACAATTGTGAAATAACATGACGATTCTTCCACTAGACCGCACTGCTTTCATAATCTCCATCAGCAAAGGTTGTAGAACATACTGATCTTCTAGAATGGCAGGGCTAACAATGACAACAATTACTGTAACTAGTTCCTTTCTGTAATGTGTCGGGCACCTTAACTTGACAACTTAAATATTAATTTCTAACTGCAGACATTTAAAAAAGTAATCAACATGGCAAAAGTTACATAAACCTGCCCAAGGTATTTGTTAAACTAAAAGAAGGTAAAATTCTACTCTTCAAATAGCTCAAATTAAATTTCCATGCAGTACACTTAATTACCTACAGTGCTATAGGGGGTATGAGAAAATCTTGGTTAATTATTAGATTTTCTAGATAATGTGGGGATTGGCCATTTGAAAAGTCTTGGAACATAATAAAATTAGCTCAGTGCTGAATATATTACATTCCTTCAAAGAGTCAGAAAGTACACTGAAGTCTAATAGTTCCTCGGAGTTATCATTATGAACATGAATTATCGCTACTCCGTGTGTATAGGTTTGAGCAGTCTCAGAGAAGTGAAGAAGATAAAATTTTAAATGAACTGAATTTAGTGGAGTGTTAATCACTAGGCCTTTAGGGGACTGTTTAACACATTTCTGTTGCAGTGTTAAGGAAGACCTCAGCAATCCATTAATGATGGTGCCATTTGCAAAGTATAAAATTCACTACCAAGATAAATTTGGAAACTGAAAAATGCAATAGTCATTATTATTACACCGGTTTATCAAGGTAAGCTATGTACAAATAATATCTACTATTCAAATAAGACCTCATAAAGTTATAAACTGAAAGAGTATAGATTTACTACATCTCATAATAGTGAAGCAGTTTGCGCTCAGTTTGTCTCTCTATATTTATCTCTATTGTTGATTCTGCTTCTATATTTTATTTATGGATCAGTGTTTAACTAGATCAAATATAAGTTATTTCCATATCTATGATATGGAGATATTATCATAGATACAAATATAAGTATTCATATTTCCTTTGTGGAAATAGTTAATAAATTGATCCAGGTAAATCATGTACTGAATTTCATTAAGATAATAGGTAAATTAAAATCTAGACTTTTAAATCTGTTTTAATGTGTTTCAAACATATCTAAGGATTTATCCTTATATAAATATATCAATTGTATTACATATTAATTCTAAGTTTTGCAAATAATTTTTTTAAAGGAAAGATGCAGGCAGGGATGAAGGCAAGTAGGAAAGCAGGAAGAAAGAGAGAGGAAGATTCTGTATTTTATTTTTTATTTAGTTGTTCAGCTTGGTTGTACCTCCTTACCCAAAGATGTGAACCTGGATCCTTGGGATGCATATGAAATGAATTCTGCATGAGGCGGTAGACCTAACTACTACTTCATAAAGTGTGCCTACAACTGTAATTAAAAGCATCAATTTATAAGACACTTGAAGATAAATTTAAATATGAATGAAGAAAATGAGAGTAATGATTGATATTTATAGAGTTTTCCATATATTCTTTATATATATTTAACATTTAAATTTTATTTTCTTTGGGGCCTTATTCCACACTTTATTGAAGCAAACACTGCATTATAACATTTAATTAATTTAAAGCATGCATCATTATAAACCAATGTATATAATATATGAAGTCTACCACTAAATATCCAATTTTGTTCTTCCCCATTTAATTAAGTCCTTTTACAGAGTTTATCCACCCTTTCCCCCTCCTCTCTTAAGCACTAATTTGGTCTCATAGACTAAAAATTTATTTTGGCTTTATTTGGTTCATTCGTTTGGTGCCATTGGTTGTACACTGCCTGTGAGTGAAGTCATCTGACCACCTTTTAGATAAGTAGAATAACTCCCAACTTTATAGTGGAGAACACTTACAAAGTGAAAGCAACTGAGAGACAGAGTTTTTAAGGGTGACCATCTTAAGGGTGCATCTTTCCAATGAGTACAGGGGGAGAAATGCAAATGAAAACAGCCACACCAGAGGAAGAATCTGGTGGGGAAACGAAAAGAATAAAAGAGCAGATTCAACAAAAATAAAAATCTATTGGTCATGTGGCTTACATTCGCTTCACTCCTGGACCCTCAGAGAAGAAAGGAAGGCACGTCAGTCTCTTCCCTCTCCCGCCTGCCTTTCTCTCAGGCCTCTGTTTGCCTCTTGCAGCTCTGGTTACCTGTCACCTCAGCACAGCAAAGCTTGTCGAGGAGACTCAATATTGACCTTGCAGATTTCAGAACGTTTTTCCTGCTTTGTTTTGCTTCTGCAAAGGGAAATATTGCACTGCCAACCAGCTGATGCAGGGGAAACATACTGGAATCACGCAGATTAACAGTAGGAGATACAATCTGGGCCGATTAGGATCTAATTCTACCTTCTCTTTTTTTCGCAGCAGTACTTACATTTCTCATCCTTTTATATCCAACCTTTACTTTTATTTGTTTATTTCTGTGTTGGGAAAACATCACAAAAGCAATTTTCCCAAGTGTCAAGTCTACCCTTTATTATGCTAAAAACAATTTAACTCCTGATTTATTTAAAATTATCTTCTTTATTTTAAATATTATTTTCATATTACTTCAATTTCACTTGGTTACTTTTCTGGCTTTTTTTATTTTTTAACACTTTAGCTATTTGTCTCCTTCAATTTTTAATTTTTGCTTTATAGATATATCTAATTTGTTGATAATACTGAAAAATAATGGGTAACATTTATTTAGAAACCGCCATTTGTCAGACACTATACTAAACAGGACCTCATTTAATCTTCATAAACATGTGAAGTACGACC
Organism: Solenodon paradoxus; assembly: GCA_004363575.1. Classification (NCBI taxonomy): domain Eukaryota; kingdom Metazoa; phylum Chordata; class Mammalia; order Eulipotyphla; family Solenodontidae; genus Solenodon; species Solenodon paradoxus. The sequence continues at coordinate 1,072,517 of RJWH01000207.1, read as the reverse complement.
ACATGCTCATTTCGTAGATGGTGCCAGGAGACTTATTGACTTGTCTAAGGTTAAAGGAAGAAACTGTAGAGTCGATTCAATCTAGGACATGTGAGTAGACTAATTGGGCAAATGCACGGTAGTTAAAATATATTGCTTCTTGTAATAATTTGTTTGCAAATGTTTGCATCTCTGTGATGAACACTTTCTCCACAATTTTGTTTGTTAATTTGATGATTTTTTTTTCTGTTTATCTCTGAAAATAGTTTACCAAAATAGTATCACTTTGCCTTTATACTTTAATTCATCCCTGTTTGTTCTTAAGTGCTCTCTGTGTAAGACCCAGAGTTTTGCTGATCAATGATGGGATGGTTTCTTGATTTTTTTGGTTGTTTCACCTTAAAGCGAAAAATTAGTCTTGGCAATGAGTACTCTTAATAGAAATGTTTCTTTGTCCACCTGAGCCAGTAATCTTTGTTAAGACATAATTTTTCATTTCAGTGTAAAATGGCACCAGTCTTACTATGTGCTGTAGTGTATCTTGAACCTATTTGACAATAATTTTTTAACTAATTCTGCATCCTATTTCTTATGAAAAAATATTCATAACTTCTATATATATTGATACAATGAGACTTCAATAAGAATCTATAGAATTAGAACTGATACAATGTCTAAAATTTTTAAAGATATTCCTCTCCATTTTTGTGTTCAAGTGACTCTTTATTTTTATTTTTTTATACAGAAACAAAATTTTCCTCTTTTTTTTGAAGAAAACAGTATGCAATTTTATTTTGCAAAAGGTATTTAAAAACTTTTTTTTTTTTTTTAAGTATAGCACCCAGGTATGAAGGCAGGCAAGCAGGCAGGTAGGAAAGAAAAGAGAGAAAGAAGAAGAATTTTTATTTATTTGCTCACTTTTGGTTGTCCCTCTCAGGCCAGAGTTGTGAATCTGCATCCCTGAGCTTTCGGTGGTCAATACCCCAGCTGCTGACTTTGTGACAAAGTCACCAGGGCTCACTCAGGTAAAGGTTTTTGAGGTATACAAGAGACAAACAAGAAAGACTATTCGACTTTAATTGATTTCATCTTTCTGTGATTTGAATGTGTTTATTTTCAAAAGTTCATTACAGGTGGTATTACTCTCATGAACATTAACCACGTGTGTTTAAGGAAACAAACACAAAATATGTTCAATTGTCTCTGTTAAACAATTAGACATCGATTCAAACTTTATTATTTCAATAATAGATATTGAACATGTATACTGCACTTAAATTTTCTTTTTGTTTCTGAATTTCCCCCATTTGGTCATAGTATGTCTCAATGTAGATCTTTTTACATTCATTCTATTTGGAGTTCCTTAAGCTTCTTTGGTAATATATTCATATATATATATTCATATCTTTCATCAACTTTGGTAACTTTGGGGGCATTATTCTTCAAGTATTCTCTCTATCCTTTTCTCTATCTCTTCTTTTTGCACTATTGCCAGAATTTGTATGATGGTCCTCTTGATGGATTCCACACATCCCTTGGTATCTGTCCACTGATTTCTTTTTCTGTCTTCTAGTTATTATTTCTACAGTTTTGAGAATAAAACTTATTATATTCTCTTCTGTATGTAATTTATTTTTGAAAAATTTTGAATATATTATATATCATAACTATATAGGTTTAAGATGTGCATCATTATAAATCAACAACTGTATATAAAATTTGCCCACATCTGTTTCCCTTTAGGTGTCCATTATTTCACTACTTCTATGCTAGAGACTAATGCCAGTTTTTGTTTTTGTTTTCTTTTTCTCATTCATTTGTTTTCTCTATATACAACATATGAGGGAGATAATAGGATGCTTGTCTTTCTCCTAACTTACCTGATAATCAAAATTTCTTCTAGGTCCATTCATGTTGTTTCAAATGGCAGGATTTCATCTTTTTTTAATAGCTGAGTAGTATACCATTGCGTATATCTACCACATATTTTTATTCATTTATCTATTGATTGACCTATAGGTTGATTCCAGCTCATTAAGAATAATGCTGCAGTACATGTGGTGGTGCTTATATCTCTGAAGATCAGTAGTTTTCTATTTTTTCAGATAAATGAACCAAAGCAGGATAATAAGATAATATGAAGCTCCTATTTTCAATTTTTAAATGCATTTCCATACTGTTTTCCATATGGCTGCAGACATGTGTACAACTAACTGCGGTGTGTAAATAAGTTTTTCCTTTGTTCCCCCATTTTGATGTGATATTTATCATCCTGTTCACTTTTCTTTAGCCTTTTTTGTCTTTTTTCTTTTTGTTTCATAGACTCAATACTTTCAGATGTCCTATTTGCAAGTTGACTGATTATTTCTTCACCTCTCTAAAGTTAGCTTTGAATCTCTCTGTTAAGTTTCTTACTTCAGCTACAATTTTCAGCTCTGTGTTTTCTTGTCACTTTCTTTTTAAATTTGCTACCTTTATTTATCTTTAAATTTGTCCATACTTCACTTTGGGAACTTCCTGTCCTCCTTTACCTCTTTGAATATCTTTAAGACTTTTTTAAAAGTAAAGTTGCAGACAGGAAGAAAGAAGAAGTATTTCCATCTACTTTTGTTTGAGTTGTACTTCTTGGTTGCTCATCCCAGCTTTAGTACATGAAACTGGATTCCTGGGATGCACATGAATCCCACTTAGCCAGAGGCAAAGAACCCAATCACTACTTCACCAGGGCATACCAAGAAATTTTATGTTTTAAGTCTTTGTCTAGTAGATCTGCCATCAGGTCTTTTTCAGGAATAGTTTCTGCTTTTGATTTTCTTTAAGTAGGCTATGCTTCCCTGTTTCTTTTCATGCTTTGCCATTTTGTTGAAACTTGGACATTCAAATAAATTAATACATTAACTCTGGAAATCATATATTTTCTTTTTCTCAGGTTGCTTTAATTTACTTGTGTTTTTATTGTGTAAATTATTTTTCTGCTGAGGATCATTCATAATTTCAAAATTAGCATCTCAGATCTTTTCTAAACCTGCACCTTATGGTGATCCTGTGTAGTGACATTCTAATTTCCCCCATTGCTATGCAGCTGTTCATGTTCTGGTAGAGTATTATCCTACCTAGTAAATACTCCAAGGAAATCAGAAGACACAGGCAGCGAGGACATTGCCTCTTTTGTACTCATGACAGGAAGTTCTCATGGCTTGGATTAAATATATTTCTACCTCCCCAATAACAGCAGGTCAGGCATGCTTCTAGAAAGATACCATGCCACCAGTGAGGTGAGGGGAAATTTTAAAGGGGATATCAAGAGAAGGAGAATGGTTAGTGGACTGGAATAGCCAAGTGGGTAAGAACAAAGAACAGTCAAGGAGGCAAGGATATCTCGGGTACAGTCAGTGCAGGTGGAGGTAACCATCACTCAGAAAGTCCATCATATTCAAGTCTGTGCTCAGCATTGGCCAGTCACCAAGTCCACTTTCAACTTTGGTCATGGATCATATTCTCATGCTGCCTTACAATCCACCCCAAGGCTACTCATGCCACTTGCAATCTATGTGTCATTATTTCAGTAGGGACCTGTGTATTTAGGGTATTTATGTATTGTAGCTATATGCTGCAGCAATAGTGCAGACTACATATCGGTGTGACTAACAGGTGATCAGAATCAGCAGACAGTCAGATACCCCCCAGGACCATGTGTCTCCACCAGCTTGAGAAGGAAGATAGTCAATTAGAGAAGCCGTTGAACTACAAGATGGAAATCATGGTATCGCCTTATAGTCTATAAGGGAAAGAGAGACATTTTAAGATGCATTAGAAACATAGTTACAGGATTTTGGACCAAGTATACAAGTTCCTTCTTGAGCCACTGTAAACATGTTTAGTGCCAATTTATTCCACAGCTAAAGTTTTGCCTTTTGGTCAAGGAGACTCACTGAGCATGTCTTCTGGTTTAGGAAACAAGCAATGTGGTTAGCTAGTGTAGCTTTGGCAAGTTGATTATATGTTACCCATTTCAGGGGAGAAGATTGTGAGACGATAATACCATCAGTGTGTGCTACTAGTGGGGAAGTCAGCATTCATCTGGGGATAGATGACTATCCCAGGGTGACATTCTTCCACTAAATACAATGGGTGGTAGGCTATTGCCATACTACCTGTAGAGCAGTGAGCCACCCCAGATCATCCCACACAAAGTACCTCACTCAAGATGCCAACAGGGAACACTATCCAGGTTCAACCTGAGCCCTCTAAAGCTGGGTGAGATTATTTTGCTAAGGGAGTTTATCTTCTGTGGCTGGCAAGAGCGTGTCATTTTTGTGTTTCACTATCAAGCTGCACGGTTTAGTTGTTCTTGTGCACCTGCAGTCACATGGGGGTTTCCCAGGATTCAATTCAGAGGTTCACTTGTGAAGCATCCCCTGGCCATGCGTATTCATTTAAACATTTCTGCCAGGCAACCAGGCTTTTTATCTCATGTAAGAATGGGATCATCTTTCAGCAGGTTGTTGTATCTTTCAATTATCCCAGTCCCTGTTGGGTTGTAGGGCAAAGATTGATGTCAAGATTGTTGGCTCATCATTGTACTTGTTTTCCAGCATGTCTCCTTTTTTGGTGAAGCCACAAGGCTGTGTTATCTGTGAGAGTTTCTTTCAAGCATGGTCTTAGGGTCAGGTGTCTACTTCTTCAGTACCACATTGCTGCAAGTAAGTGCTCCACGTGGTCATAGTTAGTACTTGTACCACCAAGCTTTTGTGTTGCACAGTCATGTCTTGATTCACCCCATGATAGAAGTTGTCTTCAGTGTCTTGGCTGCCATACCTGTTAAAGACTCAGTGACATAAAGGATTTGATATGCTGCATTAACTTGTTCAGTGAGACTGCCATGGTCCTTAGCATCTTTCCACAGTTGAGGTCAAAATGTGATGGGCACCCTTGTGTGTCTTTGCTGTTACCAGATCCCCAGACATATCCATTATAGGTCCATGATCATTCAGTTTACAGGGTTTGTTCTAAAACAAAATTCCCAGGATTTGTGCAGTTTGTAAAGCACATTTCGTGGCTTTGAAGGCCATGTTCTGCTTTCCGCCCAAATCCAGGTGGCCCTTCTTTAGACTAACTTATATACTAGCTGAATATCTAAGTCAGTTGTGGAATGGATACCCTCCAATAACCCAGTATATCCCACATTCCTGCAAATGTCTACAGGTATAAGCCTTTGTACTGCATATTATTTATAATGGTGGCTGGTAACACTTGTCTCAATCAATGAGATAACGCTCAAGAAATATGACAAACAAGATCCTGATAGTTTGTTCTATCCATTATTTTTACTTCCGTAGAAACTGTATAAAGAGGGTGGAGGGCATATTCTTCCAAACCTGTAACTGAATCAAAGGTTGGCAACACACTATATAATGAAACTCTGCAATGGAAGTTAGCTTTTTAATCCGTAATTTGATTGTCTTTGCAACCTTCAGTTGGCAAAGATCTTTAAGATGACCGTGGTCAAAGATGTACTAATTAATAATATAACAAGTGTTCCTGTTTAATTTTGTGACATACAAGATCCTAGACTAACAACCAATATAACAAGAATGCTGGAACATATTGGACTTTTAGAAATTCTATATAGCTTTAGAACATTAATTCGATACATTATTATATTTTTATATAACATATGCCGAGAAAACTAAGTATTAGCTTGCATTTGGACAATGCTTTGCATAAAAGTTTATTACATCAGTTAAGTTCACTTTTTGGTTTATTCCCATTTTTAATTTCATACAACAATAATTATATTTTCATATGGGATATAGTAGGAGCTCTCTACTGTTTACCGTGTTTTCCTTTGAAATAAAAGTTTTTTCAGAATTTGATTTTAGAAATTTTTGGGAAGCCTTGTAAACACATTAGAAAGTGTTTTATTACATTTATGCAGACTATATAGAGAGAGTTTATAATATATGTATCTGCACATAATAATATTTGAACAATGTAAAACAAAGCAAAATAAAATAAACATTTTTCATTCTTAGTATAACCACACTAAAATGTCTTCTAAAATTCCTCTTCTCCAACATTTTTTACTTGCATCAACCTTCCTACTATGTGTCTAATTCATTCGAATCCTGTCTTTAATTCATTCATGAACAGTCATTTCACTTAAAGATAAAATTATTTCCTTCAGTACTTTCTTACTAAAAATAAACCAATGTCTTTTATATCTTTCTACTTAGAAACATTCATTCTCCTTTTACTTTTCTCTTTACTGTCTACCTACTATATACATTAATTTTTCTGTTATCCTTTAGCATATGAGATTCTTAAAAGAAAATTAAGACACTAAGTAAAATTTTCTAGCTCAGAGTACTCAAAAAACTTTTCATAGTATAATTTCCTCAGATGGCATAAGACAAGTCTATGTAGGTCAGGCCAATGAATTTAACCTACTTCTTATTTAATTTATTACTTTATTTTGATTTCAGCAATAATTGATGAAGATAACTTCCATGAGTCAATTAGATAAAAATTAAAATTGTCACTGCCATCATGATTCATGACACTTAAACATACACATGCATGTGAACATAGATATGGACAGAGAGCTCTTAATTTTATTCCTGAAATTGAATTATATTTTGAAAGCAACTGCAGAAAGAAAATTGCAAGAGTTTTTTTCTAGGAACATTGTTTGTAAGCGGGCCAGCTTGTCCTCTGCTATCTTGGTGAAAAACACATGGAAACCATTGTCCCTTTTCTTTTGAATTCACATATTCTAGGTTTTGTTTCAGTTATTTCTAGTCCAAACTGTATTGTTAATGATAATTTTTAGGTACATTTTCAGTGTCGAAAATCAAAAGTCAGGCTCCAAGAGATAACAGTGTTACTTAGCTATGAGTTTTATCAATTGACTTCCCATGCCAAGGTTTTTTTGCAATGTAACACAGACATATCTGTGTCCTGTTTAAGTACCTGAAACTTCCTCCTGGAAACCATGCAGCCATTTTCATTCAGAAAAGTAAGGACTTCCATCAGATGCTGCTGGCCATGTGTCTTAGTAGCAAAAGATTGACAGGTCATTATATCTATTTTAGTTTGTGTCCCAGCACACAGATGTTTGACATGCAATATTGACGTGTCAATGAGTCCCCTTTCGAGTTTGGGCATGGGTAGTTTCTCATAGTACCCTACATCCATATATGTGATTTTTTTAATGGAAAGTTGCAGGCGTAAATGAAGGTGAGCAGGCAGGCAGGAAGAGAGAGGAAGAAAGACATCTATTTTATCTTTATTTAGTTGTTCATACTAGCTGCTCCCACTAAAACTAGGACTCAAACCCAGGGATATGTGATATTATGTTTATTTGTAGGTGATTGACCTAATTGCTATCCAGCAAGGTATCCCGACATGTGATTATCTTTTAAGTCCTTGTAGTCAATGTTTGGTTCCCAAGAGGGAAAAACAAAGAAGAGGGGCATATTTGTTCTTTTAGTCACCTGAAAGTCATTTTAGACAGTGTGGAAGGAGTTTGCAAAAACACAGTGTTGTGCAATAACAACTTATGAGACTTTATGTTAACCTCTGTGACCATAAGCATTCATCAGCAAACAGAATAAAGACCTTCACTTGTTGGGGACAGAAAGTAGAGCAAGGATGAAGCGGGAGTTGGCAGACCATCAAGAATACCAGACCCGGAGCACCTGGCGAAGGCCGCCATGGAAAAGCAGGGGCAGTGTTCCTGTAAGTGTTCATTCCTCAAAACAAGATAGATATAGTCATGTAGTTAGAAAACAAAAGCCTGCATAAGCAAATCCAGTGTAACTATAAACTTGCTTGTGCAAGCTGCTTGAAGCGATGCTGTGTATGGACTCAATAAATAAGTGGATGACAGGGTATTCAGTGCTCTCAGTCCATGAAACTGTTGGCCCCCTGGCCCCACTTTTCTATCATCTCACTCTGAGTTTCTCAATCTCCTTGAGTGCCCCCCTCTCACCCCTATTCCCAGGAGCGAATCCCAGCACTATTAGACTCCTTTTGCCCACCTGTGCTTCTACAAACTTTTTGCAATCGGTTTCAGCAGCACCTGCATATCTTATGGCCATGGAATTGTGTGGTGGAATGTTACTACTGTGCAAGAACCAAAATTGGCCAAAATTAACCATGTAAAATTTGCCCTCCATGCCTTCTTCTCTAAGTACTTGCAAGCCTTCAATAGATTCCAGAGATCCAAAATAATCACATGAAGTATACTGACTATGCAATTGTTGTCTACTTGACTGTCATATTTCTGGAGCTTACTACACTGCCATCTCCCTGAAACCTCATATGTTATGTATTTTTCACTGTATTTGTAAATACAGTGACTTCTTAGAGTTCATATGTAAAAATAAAACATGTCCTCCTTTAAATATGCAGTTCTATACCTCCACATTGAGTGTTCGAATAGCTTTCAACATATATTAATTCACCTTTTCTCTGATTTTTACATTCTTGAGGTCAAATTATTAAAATGATTTTATTAAGAAATAGGTAAGTATTATTAATTTAATTCCAGAAAAAAATGAAAATTCTATATTAATATTATGACTTGTGAAAAATAACATTAATTCTAATAGCTGTCCAAATTAAATAAAAAAACAAGTGGAATTTTTCAAGTTGTTAATTTCTAAATGAATTACTACCTTAAAAAGATTGAAGTAAAAATGTATATGAGATAACATATGGCAATTTAATATAAATAGTGAATGAATTAGATAGTCTATCTTGTTTATATTGAGCAGGAGAGTCAGCAAGTTAATATTGGTCAAGCATGGATTATTATTTAATTATTTGGTTATTTGATTATTAATTCAAATTAAAAATTAGAAAATATTTAATAGCCAAAGTCATCAAAGAACAAGAAAAAGAAAAGCAATCATATCAATTGTATTTACTTATTTAATATATTTTAGGAGTAAGAATCTTCCTTATCTTCATCTTTATTTGCATCTAAGAATGAATTTAACCAAGACAATATTGATTTTAAGGGATAGTTATCTCATAAATTATCACTAAGCAGACAGGTACACATAAAGTGGGTCAACTCTATAATAAATATATAATAATAATAATCTGTAACAGTTGCTATTCTTAATTCTTAGCTTTATAATAAATATCATTTGTTACTAGTGACTCTTAATTGAGATCACATGTGGTTTTAGGATTCTTTATTTCTGTTTTGCTTACAGTAAGTTATATTGTAAACTATATATAGAACATATTGATAATACACTATCAGAAATGTATTAGACAAATATAACTTTCAGCTAATTATCAAACATTGCATTTTTAATATTGCATCTTCCTTGACCTATTAATTTGTAGGTTCTATTAGTACTTTGACTTGAAAAGTTTTGAGGCACTCCTGCCTTAGGATTTGTACCCTAAGTGCCTTTTCTTCTCTTCTGCCTTCCCTTGCGCTCAATGTCTACTTGGTACTTATGCATTTCAATCATTTCAAAGTCTCCCTTCTTCATTAATTCTATCCAGGCAAATGATGTAAAATATAACTCACACTAGAAGCATCATTTTAACACCCAATAATTCTCCCATACTATAAGAATCTATTAATTTACATAACCTTTATATATTGTTCTATAATTATTACCAATTTTCTCTTATCTTTTTACAAAACTTCTAGTATATCTCAAGCTCCTTGAACAATGTCTGAAATATATACAAATTGTTAAAAAAAATCTATTCATAAAATAATTATTATACATAAATTGATTTATATAAACATTGAAGAATGTTAATATTAAACTTAACCATGCACTTCACACCTTGGGTATCATTTAATTTTAAATTATATACTAAAACGATGTAAAATATGGATATGATTAATGACTCATAGAAAAAATTACTTTGATGCATAGTCCTTACTCATTTATTCATACTAATCTGAAACAAAGAGACAAAATAAATTACTAGCTGTACTTCCAGTGCAGAGCTGGTCATGATTTTGTACTACCTAGCTTATTTTAGAACTTTGTAGCAGGTAAAAGTTAATTTATAGATCTCTGTAGAGAGGCAAATAATTTTTGTCTGGTAGAACAGATAGCCCTACAGGTTTACTCCTATGTAAAGCCTTAAAACATAATCAATTTTGTATCTATCCCACTGATCCTAGCCTAAACTCCTGAGAAAATATCTCAAGATAAGTTGTTTTTTGTGTGAATTTTACCACACATTTAAAGATTGAATGGAAATTCTACTAAAACCCTTACGAAAAATTAGAGAAGTCAATACTTTGAAAGTTTTTAGAATTAATTTTTGAATGAACATTGCATTGCAACTTTATGTAAGTTTCACGTGTACACTATCATAAATCAACATCTGTTTATACAACAATAAGTTTGCTCTAAAAGTACTATTTTGACCTCACCACACAATGGAATGATTTTACTTAATGTGCTCACCCAATTCTCTCTTCCTTTCTGGTAACTTCTAATTTGATCTATTAGATTCAATCTGTCTTTGCTTTATAAAGTTCATCAGTTTTTTTTCTATGTATACCAGCTGTGAGTGAAATCATATGAATTTTGTCTTTCTCCATCTGATTTATTTTACTAAGCATAAAATTCTCAGGACTAGCTATCTGTTTTGCAAGTGGCAGGGAGTTAGTTTATCCTGATAGTAAAGTTATATAATAACACTACAAGAAAAGAAAACTGCAGGCCACTATCACTGATGAATACAAACAAAAAATTTAAGCACATAACAAGATAAAAAATGAATCATACACCATAATCAAGTGGGGTTTATATATGATACGTAAGGATGTTTCAATATATAAAAGTCAACAAATAGTATTATCATACCAATAGACACAGAAAAATAATTTGACAAAATTCAATATGCTTTGAGTTAAACACAAGTTGAATACAGACAGAAGGTATCAAAGCACAATAAAGGGTATATGTGGCAAACTCATTATGAACATCACACCCAATGGTAAAAAGATGGTTAAAATCTTTCTAAAATGAGGAATAAGACAAGACTGTCCATTTACATCACTCTTATTCAACATAATACTGAAAATCTACTCAGAGAAATTAGGTGAAAAATAAATATGTTTTGAATTTCAAGGAAAAAGTAAAGTTTTCTGTTTACTGATGACATTATCTTGTACATAAACATCTAAAGTGCTCTAGTAAAAATTGTTAGAACATGTGAATAAATTCAGTAGTTTCAGGATACATTAGCAATGTATAAAAAGCTATTCTTCTAAACACTAATAACAAATTATTTGAAAAAGAAATAAAGAACACATTTCCAACTACAACAGCATCAAAAACAAAAAAGTGGTAAGAAATAGATTTAATGTGAAGGGGAAGTTCAGGGCATCAAAATCTTGCTACTGATAAAATAGATTAAAGAAGAGATAAATAAATAGAAGCATAATACTTGTCATGTATTAGAAGAGTTAATGTTGTTAAGCTGTCCATATTACTCGATTGTGAGAAAAAATAAAACTGGTGGCATCATACTTCCTTATTCTAGTTCGTATTATAAAGTTATCTTAATGAAATATAGCATGATCTTTAATATAGTATAGTATATAAAATAGACACATAGACCAATGAGATAGGGTTTGAGGCCCAGATATAAGTGCACATATCTTTGATTACTTAATATTTGGCAAGGGAGCCAAGCATAATCAATTGGGAGAGAACAGTTTCCTTACTAAATGGTGTTGGGAAAACCTGATATTCCATGTAAAAAAACGACATTGGGACTCTTCCTTACACACTTCACAAAAATTAGTTTAAATAAATTAAAGACAAATTTAAGAGCTCAAATCATAAAAATTCTAGAAGAAAATTTAGAAAAAAAGTTCCATGACACTGGTTTTTTAGATATGACACCAAAACACAAACAGTAAAAGCAAAAATAAACAAGTAAAGACTATATCAAAATGAACATTCCTACAAAAAAAAAGACATCCAAAAAGCAATCTTTGAAAAAGCTGAAAAATATTTTAAAATAATACATTAAATGGAAATTAAAATCCAAAATTCATAAGAAAGTCATACAATTCAATGGACAAAACAAATAATTTAATTAATATGATCAGAAAATTTGAATAGACATTTTCCAAAGAAGATACACAAAAAGATACTCAACATTATTCATCACAGAGAAATGAAAATCAAAACCACAATGTAATATTACAATTACAGGTTAAGGAAATAATTTAAAGTTTAGTGACAAACATAATGAAGTATTTATAAACATTGATTTATAATGATGCAGAACTGAAAGTTACATGTGTTCAATGCAGTGTCACTGCAATATAAAATTATAATAAACAAGAATTAGACATATTATCAATGAGTGAATATTTTCATATTGCCCTCTCAGATAATAAAGTTACTTGAGCAAAAATATATTCATGGAAAGATGTAAATCCATATATCCATATATATATATATATGCATGTAAGTGCTTTTGTAGTCTCGACACAATATTTTGTTGCTAATAGAAACTATCACACTGTGTTAATAATTCCAAAATATCACACAATAGAATCTAATCTCCATCATCCCTGACTCATTTTTCAATCATACTCTTTGTTTCAGTCTAAAGATCACTAGCTATTCCTTCAGCAAGCCCTCTATACCCAAACACAAGTAGACCTTTGAATACGCATTTTTAATATCCACGGTGCAGCACTAAAGTTACAACGGTACAGTATCAAACACCTTGTGACACTTCATTTAATCCCACTCATTACAGTCTGTAGGTAGCATGAAAATACCATCCGTGGCCAATCATGAAAGTGAGCTTGGTGACTGGCCAATGCTGAGCACAGACTTCGATATAATAGATGGACTTTCTGAGATGATAACTAATCCTGCACATGCTACTGTACCTGAGATGTCCTGCCCTGGAGTTTTGCTATTTTTGCCTATTTGACTGTTCTTTGTTCTTGTCCACTCAGCTGTTAATGCTCGCTCACTACCTTCCCTCCATTGATACCCACTATAAAAGCACCCCTCTCCTTGTTGATAGTACAGACACTTTCTGGTAACTTACCTGGTCCACCGCTATTGGGAGACAAAAGCATGCCTGGTCAGCATGGGAGAGGCAGAGACACTCCAACACATCACTGTCAGAAATGCCTGTTGGGAATGTAATAAAGGTCATGCCCTTGCTTCCTGTGTCTTCTAGAGATTTTCTTGGACTGTCTACTATCCAGGACATTACTTTGACAGAATTTGAACACCTGTCATTTGCTTCTCCTATATCTAACCCAATGTGCTCACAATATGGGTTCTCTTAATTGAAAAGATTTCTTTATATATCTGTCTTTTTAAATAGATGATGAGTAACATCGAGACAGGTCTCTGACCTACTCACTTTTGCATTTATGGTACTTGATGAAGTGTCTGACATCTAGTAGACATACTGGAAATGTTTATTAAATAGATACCTTGACAAGCAGATAAAGAAAAACGCCCCACAAAAATAACAGCATAGTTACATTTATTAAGTCCTGACCAGGACTACACTGGACTCAGGTAACTCCTAAGGCCTTGATACCACTTAAAGGAATGAGAAAACAGAATGGATATGTGATCTTGATTTATTTTCCTTTCCTTTCATCACTGTGAATAGATTAAACATATGTGCGGACTTTCAAAAAGAAAATTACATTAGTTCTAACTATGCCAAGGATGAGGTAACAAACAGATTTTTAAACCAAGGCAAGAATTGGCAGAATAGTGGTTGTGTGGATTGGATGTTCTATGTGATAGATGCTTTCTCCTTCATTCAAATTTTCTTTGAGCAGAGATGATATGTAAGGGGAATGACTATTATAATCATAACCTTAAATATGTCTCAGATACAGAAGAATCTACTTCATTTATTAATGATTTCTTAGAAATATTGAGTATTATTGCATATGAATGCCATGTACATTACTTAAATAATCGTTTCTATGATTAATGGTTCTCCCAACCTCTTCACCCCAACTGCTCTATGAGATAGTTTTAAAGAGAACATAGGAGCCCAAAAGTGGAACTTTGCCTTCCTATCAAGTGGAAATAGAATAGTTCAATGAAACAGATTTGTCAAAAAGAAAGAAGATTCTTATTATTAGAAAGAGCCAGAAAGTAACTCACTGGGGTAAGGAATGATACACAGAACAGTCTTCTCATTGTTTTCAAAGTTGAACTACTTTGACAACCAGTCTGTGGGCCCAGACAACTCTTCAGTTGTCTACAAAAAGCCTTCATCTAGAATAGTAATTGTATTTATGAGTTAAAAAAAGATATCACTTCATACCTGTTAGAATGACTATTATCAAAAAAGACAATAGATAACTGATGGGAAAGATATGGAGAAAGAATCTTCATACATTGTTGGTGTATTCAAATGCAAATTGATGCATTCACTATAGAAAACTGCATGGAAGTTTCTCAAAAACTAAAAATATAACTATCAGCTACATCAGCAGTCCATTTCTGGATCTATATCCAAAGAAAATGAAATCACTATTATATTTTTTGTGGATTCTCTTTTTATGGATCTCTCAATAAAGAAACTGGTATAATCTCTTATATTCTATGCAGTGTAAATCATTGGCTTCACAATTTAAAGGATGGGTTATAGGGAGGTAAATACATAGCTTACATTACAAGCTAGAACTCACATCATAATTTTCTTTATCTAAAGTCATTCAAGATAATACTACGATTCTGGATTATTATAGATGGAAAACCACTTCCTCCCATACTCAATTGATTCTGTACATCTCCTTCAATAAACCAAACAATGTTTAGCTTAGGTTCTCTGCTCCCAGTTAGGGACCCAATCTGACTCTTTATTTTAGACTAGTCTTTGTTGCAGCTATGTTTTTTTCTGAGTCCCAGACTATAAAAGGCAGCAACCATCCAGAAAAATCTTTTCTCAGTTATGATAGGTCTGAAAGTGGGTGAGTTTAACCAGAGAAGCACACTGGAAACATCTGTTCATATCACGTTGAATAAGATCTCATTTGTCAAAATAAGTCATATATCCAAGGCAATAAACAAACTACGATGATAAAGAATTTGCCCATTTTCCAGTCAATGCTCAACTAAAATGGAGTTGAAATATTATTTTCCCAAAGAGACAGGAGGTGAGAAAGATTCTGAAGAGCAAAATAATATATCCTAAAACTTAATTTAAATGTTATACAATGCATTTAGCTACATATTCATTTCTGACATAAATTGCCTTCTTTTGATAAATATATACAACACACATTTAGAGTTTTGATGGGAATTAAATTATAGAATCACATATTGAGAACTAATATTCTTTCAAAGAAGTTATAAACTTTTCAATTTTCTTTATTAAGAGCTTAGCTTTCTTTTTTTTAATTATTCTTCTCTGTGAATTTATAAAATGTATTAATGAACTTGGGGAGTCATATCCATAACATGAAGTTGAGGATTTAATAAATTTGAATATAATTTTATTTGAAAATTAGTTACAAGTAAACTCTTGAAGGTATTTTAAATGCAAAATTATTTTCAAATGCAAAAATGTATTAGGTAAGCCAGTCATTACAAATTATAAATGAAATAAGCTTACTTTTGTAATTGTTTATTTTAATTAACTTGAAATAAATCAATTTGTAAAAATATAAGAACTAATTACATCTATTTTGGTTTTAGTTTTTAAGTCCAGTAATTTAAAGCAATGATCATTTTCTTATGTGATCATAGATATAATTATAATTTGAAAACTGTTATTCTTAATAAAATGAAAAAATATAAATTCTCAAAACTGGTAACATGTAAGGACTAAAGTGAAGGTGTCATGCATTAAAGAAAAATTATCTTAAAAGCAATGCTACTAGGATAATGATAGTGAATTTGGTAATATTAGATATACAAATATGATTGATGATGCAAAATGTTTCAGTTTATAACTGGAAAATAAGACATTCATGTTTCTAATAGCAAATAATGTCATTTTAAAATATAGTGTCATTACTTCAAAACCTCCAGTCATTTCAATTTAAAATACATTTTGCTAATAACCCAGACGTTTTTATTTTAATTACATCAAGCATATGGATATTTTGGAACATCTGTCTGACTTTCTGTTTTACAACATCCAGTTTTTACTTCTGAATTCAGTCTTAGCTTTTATCGATTAAGAAATGAGAAGGACTATGAGAAGGACTAATAGAATGGTATTCCTTGGCTAGCAAGAGGAAATTAATGACATAAATCACAAAACAATCAATTCTGCTTTAGATACCATGCTCAATTTGTTTTCAAGATACCTGAGAGTTATTACAAATGTTTAAATGACAAGTTTAGAAACCTGAAACAACAATCTCTCTTTTTCTAGTAGACAGAAATACACGTTGCTACACTATGAAAGTCTCTTTAACTGCAAATAAATTGAATGCAAATTTAAACATATTGATATAAAAATTGTGTAAGTTTAGGTATACAGTGTAATTTGATACATGTATGTATTATGAAATGTTTACCACAACAAGGTTAATACCTCCTTCCCCTCACATAATAATCACCATTTTTTTTGTTGTTATGGTGAGAAAAAGAATGCTACATTCTCCTAACAACTTTTCAATATACAAAATTGTTTAATCACTATGCTGTACGTTAGATCTCTAGAATTTCTCATAACTCTAAATTTGTAATTTTTGACCAACATCTCTTCGATTCCTCCATCCCACAGCCCCTGGCAACCAGCATCTTACTCTGTTTCTATGAGTTTAATGTTTTCAGATTCTACATGTAAATGACGTTATGCAGTACCTTTCTCTTTCTGATTTATTTCACTTAGCACAACATCTTAAGTTTTATTTGTTATTGCAAATGTAGAATTTCTGAAAAATATTCCATAATATTATGTTTTGTACATACATTCTTGAGCCGAGTTTGTTTCAATGTCTTAGTTTTGCTGCAATGACAAGAGAGTGCACATATCTCTTCAAGGTAGCGATCACTGTCAACATTTAATTTCATGTTTTTACTAACAAAATAAATAACTTATGAAAGCCAAGTCACTACTACTACTATGCATTGTGTAAATTTTACCCAACCTGAGTGGAAAAACCTTGACTAATAATTTGATCTGACCTACATCAAAGATTTGGCATGAGAATCAAGAAAACCCATGCAAGGCAGAAAGTAAGTTGACTAAATTGACTATTACTATGTAAACTACGTAATCTGAGAATTGTTGGCTAATTCTTCAATTCATTATACTAGTTCGCAATGTGTGGTGTTATATCTTGGGGACTTTACTTGTGTAAAGATATAAAAGAACAAATTACAAGGAGATATTGTAGAAACTTAATGACCATAGATGTTATTGGAAAGTCTGTATTTTCAGTTTCATTTAATTAGATAATGAAATGTCATGCCAAAGAGAAATACCCAAATAGTGCAAAAAGACTATCTCTCTCAACTAATTAGCAAAATGGCATAGAGAAGTAGATTGTGAATTAGAAGATAAAATTGCTTAAAACTAGGAGGAGGTGTCAAAACTATTTCTATACAAATGAGTTGCACTCTGAACATGCTTATATACCCATTAAATGTTTGCAAGTAAAACTAGCAGATGCATTCACTTAATTCAGCAAACAGAGGCAGCAGAAGGGAAGAAAATGAAAGCAAAAACAGGGTCAGTGTATAAAGACACTTCTAAATTTCAGAGAGAAAATAAATAATTTTTTTAACAAATATGCACATTTCAAATATTAACAGTAAAGTAATGTATCTCTAATAATTAGTTTAGGTTGCTTCTTACATATATATTTTTATTTATAATATTTTTCCAACTTTAAGTCTTTAACTTTTTTTGAAGTAACGTTTTTTGTTATATCATATGTTTCAGGTGCTCATTATGATAAATCAACATCTGTTTTAGAATATAGAAGTCCTGCAGCTGAAAACGAGAGAGGAATCAGAAACCATACTTCTGGAAAATGAAACACCATTGAATGGGAGAACATAATCCTTCTAAGAGTACATGGATTTTGTGTGCGTGTATGTAGTGTGTGCATTTGTTTGTGCATATATGTGTGGTATGTTTGAGATGCTGTTATACTTGCAGGATAGGTTGCTATGCCTGCTAAACATTGTCTCCTTCAAAACTAGATTGCAGAGTTTGTGGGGATCAGAGTTTCCATCCAGCGCCCAGGAGATTTTCCAGGGGATGAAAACAAATCTGTTCTGTAATCATCCCAACTACCACCTTGATGTGAGCATAACTTCAGAAGAGCAACAAACATTTTATAAGAAAATGTATCCTACAGACCAATCTGCGTTTCACTCCTTAACTTGACATCGGACACCAATTTCATTTCAGGACTTTATTTTCTAAGGCATGGTGTTCAAAAATCTGTGTTTCTGTAGCAGTTGTTTTTCTGTGTACTAGGGAAGACACTCATGAAATAAATAAACTGAAAAAGAGAGATTCAAAAGGTGAGAACATAAAAAAACGGACACAAAATAATAGGGAAACATGCAGGACAATTTGATACCACTTTCTGTTTAGGTGGTAGTAGCCCTTTCCTACTCTGCACGGAGTCATTTTCTCTGTGAAGCACTGTCAGAGTAGCGTGTCCGCCTTTGTTGGTTCACTGTGTATATTTGCATGCACCCTGCACTCAGGTGTGTGTTTATTCAGTTTAGAAATATCTGTGATACGGCAATGAAGAATAAGAATTTTGTTCTCCATTCCACACTGGGCATTAAAGAAATTAAAGTCGTGGTACCAGAGTAGGCGCTGCCCAAGCCCTGTGTTAACTGTTCTGTGAAGGTATCTGAGGAGGTATCTCGCTTTTCTGTCCTCCTTGCTCCTTCCATCCCAGGATTCTCAAAATTCTTCTGGTGTGACTAGCCCAAAGGTGCTGAGCTTTCCTTCGTAGTGTTCCTATCCCAATCTAGACTTTATATGGAGTTGGTTTTTCAATCTCTCGTCAAATTATTTCATTAAAGCATGAACCCTGTTAACTAGAGGAGATGGGTGGAGAGAAGAAAGGGAGCATAGGATTGAAGGAGTAAAAATAGTGTGGGCAGTGTTTTTGTTCATGACAATTATGTATGCATATATGTACATACATGGATATGTATAATTTTTTAGAAATCTCAACTTCCTTAATACTTGATAATCTATGTGATGCAGTGTTTTAATAGATGAAGAAACCATTTCAGTGATTGGATTAAACTATTTTACTTTTTTCCAAAAATTCATTTCTTGCTTTATGAAAATGACAAATTATTAATATTTAATATGAGAATAATCATCAATATAA
Source organism: Solenodon paradoxus (assembly GCA_004363575.1). NCBI lineage: Eukaryota > Metazoa > Chordata > Mammalia > Eulipotyphla > Solenodontidae > Solenodon > Solenodon paradoxus. Next base: position 1,053,205 of record RJWH01000207.1, on the reverse strand, counting down.
GTGATATAATTTTGAAAATATGATGCAATTGACTTCTATTCCTGCATGTAGTGTACCTGTAAGATGAGAGATGAAAATCTGTGGAGAACTACCCTTCATAGTACTCCAGTTCTTCCGCCTCTTTTGCATCTTCTTCCTTTTCTCTTCTTCCTGACTGCCCCCTAGTTTTTCTCCTTTTTATGCTGCTTCTAGTTTGCTGCCACTGTTTTAATTCCTCCTCCATATTTCATTTCTCTCCTTTCTCTTTTTCTTGTCCTCCTTTTTATCTTCTTTACCTAATTCCCCATTCTCCTTCCTCATTTTCCTCCTCTAGTTTTTGTTATAATTATCTATACATCTTACTTATGTAGTAAATATTACTGTTCATAAGTTAAAGAAATATCTTACTCTATGACTTAGACTGTTGTATAACTTAATACAGTCAAGTATCTAGATTATATGTACTTGGATTCCATAAATACTTTTCTATGCCCTTCTGATATTTAAAATTAGTTGTCTTGATTAATTTACTCTGTATCTCACATCAACATTTATTTCAATATTGCTGAAGGTGTAAAATTGCTTAGAAATTAAGAAAATAAAGACTCTAGGATTTGAATGTTTATGCTCAACAGTAATTCTTTTACAAAAATGTTAAGTCGATATTTATTATATTATAGAAAATTACTCTAGCTTTTTCACAAGGAGAAATTTTACTTTTGTCAGTAGAACTATTTAAAGCAATTATTCTGAAGATCTGGCTAGTTAAAAACAAAACTTTCACTTGCTAATACTGATACTTAAATACAATGAAGATTCATATAGCTTTGGGATGAAGTTATTTTCATATAGCCTTTGAAAGGTGGTGGAAAAGTAGATATTTTATTCTTGAATGTAGAAAGTGTAGATAAAAGAAACAAATTATTGTCATATTTGCAGCTCTACTTTAGCATACTGGCGTCATAGTACACACACTGAAGTCGACTGACTTGTTTACATATATTCACATTTACATCTCACATTAGACATGGACATGGGCATTGAAATGTTATGAGAAGTTTTTGTTAACTAGAAAATACTCAGCACAGAAAAAGCATTTTTTTTCTTAAGCATGCCTCCTAGTCATTCTCAACCAATTCCAACTATATGATTGTTCATTCTTTAACACAGAAACAAAAGGGTAAAAATATTTTAGATGTATATTTAACTCCACTCTCAAATTTTTTCAGGAGAAACTGAGAGAGAATTTAAAGTCTCTGTCTCAATTCCTAAACTATACAGTCGTAGCATAAATAAAGTAATAATTAAAGACACGTGCAAGTGTGTTCAATAAAAACTGGTTTATCAAATTTTAAATTCCAATAATTTTCATGTACCATGAGATGCAATTATGTTTTTCAAGTTGTTTTCATTATTTATAAATGAACTACCTAAAAAAATGCATTTTTACCATGTGGGACATAAAAAATTGGCAGAGCAAGATTTAACAATCAAGTAGTAGTTTATTGATTCATACTCTAAAAAATTAGCATCAGCAGACACTTGCTCACATCCTCCATCAATTGTATCTCATAGAGTAAGTATTTTGCATTCTAAATGAACATTATCCCATGGAACTTCTGATGACGGAAATATTTTATGTCAGTACTGTTTAATGGTAACAACTAGCTATGTGAGGCTATGGCTATGGACACATAAAATGTGACCAGTATGACTTATGAAAGTGAATTTTTAATTTTATTTTACATTAATTAATATATATCTAAACTTAAAATGTCACATATGTGAGTCTCTACGCTTTTGTACAACAGTCTGATATTCAGTGTTTTCTATCTGAGACTGAAAAATACCAACTTTTTTTAACAGTTTATGCATTCACTGATGTGCTACGATAAATGTTTTATATTATAAGTGAGTAATAACATTTTGCAACCTATTTTAGGAATCAACACGGTGATTTGTAGCATAAGAATTAAAATAATTATCTAGAGTAGTAGCCACCTTACCTTGGTTTTACTTTCCATAGTCTCAGTTACCAGCAGTGCATATGCGGTCAAAAATGAAGAAATAGATATTTTGAGAGAGAGAGAAAGAAACTTTAGCTTTTACTACATTATGTTGTTATGACTGTTCTATTTTATTGTAGCAATCTTCCTTAGCATCTTATTTGTGACTAAGTGATAAGTTGAACTTTATCACAGGCATGAATATATAAGAAAAAACATCATGTAATAGGATTCTATGCAACTCATGGTTTCAGGGATCCACACCTGGTTTTAGAACACACTTCCTACAAATAAGGAGATAAGGAGAGACTACTAAATGTGTGTGTATATGTAGTATGTATGTATAATATATATGTATCAGTCTAATATATTTTGAACAACTAATCCCATTTTTAAAGTAGAAAATTTTATATGAAAATTATCTAAAATTTGTAAATATGTTCACATAGCTTTTTAAGCTATTTATAGAAATGAAAATTATAAACATATAAAATCAATTGCCAGGGAATAATTAAGTCAATACTATAACATATCCATTTATGAAAACATAAAATATCTAATATAATATTATAGTGACTATGAAATAAAATAGACTATTTTAATAAAAAATTAAAGCATAAAGTAAAAATATTGTGTTAAACAAGTATCATGCTCAGAAAATGCCAAAAAAGCAAATACTTCATTCATTCATGTATAGACCAATTTAATTTTCTTTTGACTCACCCAATAAATATCTATTTTTGTATGTTATATATCAGAAACTGAGTTAGAGATACTTGATACAGGGAGAAAAGTCACAATCTCTGTTTTAGATTTTTAAATAAATATAATATTGAGATCACACATTTACACACATGTAAGTAAATCATTTAGTAATATGATGAAAGCTTTGTAATAGACGTTATCCATACAAGATAATAAATATGCCTCTTTGGCATCAGACTATGATAATTTTATACAAATTTTTATCATTTATTATTTTCAGACCTTTTCTATATCTAGGACTGAACCTTGCAAAACAGGTATCAAGCTGAATTTGACCCTCTGACCATAGTTTGAGGATTACAGTGATAACTAAACTTCTAATTCACTTAAATTACTGTGAGTTTTTTCTCTGTATTTTTAGGCAAATTAGCATATATTCTATTTAGCAAACAGCTAGTATTGGAATTGGAAAAAGGAAATGAGGTCAAAGGCAGTCAATGGATTGAGAGGGAAATAAATGATAATGTCTTATTAAGTTTTAATAACAAAGAAGAAAGACATGCATTAGAAATCTAGAAGAATTACTGAAAAACACATGAAATTATTTATTCGGTCATAGTTTTTACTGATATACTATTTGATTAAAAATTTTCATTAGGCCAGATACTCTTTTAAGAACCTTAATGCTAAGACAATAGTTATAAATATTTGAACTTCCTTGAGTCTGAAACTGAGAATGTTAAAGAAGTGAGTGAAATGAATGATAAAAAATTAATATGTAAATAAATATGGGAGAAAAATTAAACCCTTCTTTCTTTATTTTTTAAGAAAGTTGAAGGCAGAAATGAAGGTGATCAGACGCAAGAGGAGAGAGGAGGGGAAAGCGTTCTAAGAGAAGAGAGGAGGGGAAAGCGTTCTATTATTTTATTGCTTATTTGTTCATCTTTGCTGTTTTCCCTAGACCCAAGTCCTTGGGAGGTATGTGGACTTCATTCAGAGGCCTTATCCACTAGGCCACCAGGGCACACAAAGACATTAAATCCATCTAGAATGCTAAAAAAATAAGAATGCGGAAGTAAAACTTAAAGAAAATACCAGCACTCGGTGATGAGGGAGATTTTTTTCTACAACAATAGAAAATATTTGGAAAAAGTTATTCGTTCTTAAATATTTTTATGTACCATTTTGGTGAACTGGTTCACTGGGTTAGGGAGATTAAGTTTATTCTGCTGGGAATGGCCTGAGAAAAGGCAGACTCCTCAGATGACCTATGTGAGCCTTCATGATAATTCTAAAGTGTTTTCCCTAGAGCGAACAAGTAGAATCCACTTTAACACAGACTAAAAAGATGCTAGTTGAAACAGAATTAGGGAAATATACTGATTTCAGATACCTTGGTCAATCATGCAATTAGATACATGATTTAAAAGATGAAACAAAAAAAATAAGGTTCATTCAATCATAGGCAGGATGTGATGAAACTTATGAGTCAGGGATTGCACCATTAAAAGAAAGGCACTATATTAACTAAATGCAAGATGAGTTATTGGGTTTATGTCAATCCTAATTTAAATCACTCATTAAAAAAAAATTTCAAGTTATTTTGAAAAATTGAGCAAGAAATTGGTACTTGATAACATTTATTGATTGTCAATTTTGTTGATTATTTTTATCTAAAAAGCATTTTAAAAATATATATGGAAGTAATGATCTATAAAAATATATAATGTCTGTATTTTTTTTTTCATAAAATACCACAAGTAAGGAGAAGAAGTAGAGATAGAGAATATTAGTAACTGTTGAAGAAGTGTTATGAGTGCATGCAGGCTCATTTTATTATTATTTTTAGATTTATGTATATCTATCAATGTTAAAATTATGTGTGAAAAAATTGCAAATGAAAATCTTTAGATAGTGTCTTGTTCTACTGAACTTTATTTATATTTTGTTATAAAATTATACACCAGAGAGACTTACTAAATGCTTAAAATTATTTAAATGATTATTCTTCTCTGAAAGAAATCAAACATTTTGCTGCTCTTGATCTAATATAAATCTAACTACTAACAAATTTCTTCTGCATTACTGGATTTTTAAAATTATATATTGATTAAAACAATATGCATATACTTCAAAATTGGATAAACAGCTATTAAGTGCAATTTTAAAACAATTTAAAAATTAAATCTATCTCTTAATGAGCTAAGGTTGATGGTATTTTCATAATTAATGCACATTTACTTTAATATCCTTCATTTGTTGCTATAAGACAGTATATAGCAAAAAATTAGTACTACCCTTTTCCTAATTCTATAAATATAAAAGCCTAGAAATTCTGCTCATATATAAAAGAATGCAGATATCATACAAATATGTGAACTGAGTTTTTAGCAAAAATCAGTGTTCTTTCATCTACAACTGTTTTTAATGGTCTATTAGCTGACAATTGATTTGATTTCTTATTTAAATATATAAAAGAAATAAGAATAGAAATGAAAACTAAGAATAGAAATTTAACTTAAAGGTGGAATTGCTATAGAATCTTTAGAATTATTTAATATCTGGTTAATATCAACCCTCGTGTTCTTTTTTTCAATTCACATAGGGATTTTTGTGGAAGGTAGCTATTTGTTTTGTATTAATCCCCATTGTACAAAGATAAGGTTAAGGATTTGTGAGCAGTTTGATTTTCTTTTATAAAATAAGACTATGACTCTTTTGAAAGGACAAATATAAAGGGGAAATTTTCACATAAGACTGATTTCAAGAGAAGAATCTACATATATGAAGTTGAAGTTACTAAATGTTATCATACCAGGCTTTCCTTGAAATGTTCTTACATAATCCCAAGTCATTCTCTTGATTCAAAACCACTCATCCAAAAGATCTAGGGAATAGGCCGGTATGAATAGAACATTGCCACAGCAGCATAGAATTCCTAACACTCCAGGTTCTGTAGAATCACTTAGATTCTGCTCTGCAGATTTACTAATCCATCCAAATTATTTAACCTTTCCCAACTTCTAATCCTTTTATTTTATACTGTCTCTGGCAAGCAGTCATAAGCAATGTACTTCCATGTGTCCTCGGTTACTCGTTAAGCATCCCCCTTAACTCCTCCCCTAAATGTAATTTGACAGCTCCCTGAGGACACAGTCTCCTTGGCAGGTTTTCCAGTGGAAAACTGTTTACCTTCTCTCATATTTCATCGCATTAAGGATTATGTCCATGTGTGGTATATCTCTTCCTTTCTTTCCATTGTAGTTTCAAACAATGTCTCATCATTATTTTAGAAGGTCTAGTGCTCTATATACCCTATCACAATGATTTATATTTATGTCAACATGCATGTGTTTGCTTTACTTCATGGTTTTGTATTAGCAACAGACATACATCAGGAAAATTACCCCTGGAGTGCAAATATGGGCTGAGTTTTGCATAATCAGAAGCTATGCCATTGTCTGCTTCAAGACAGCAGTAGGTATTGGCAGGCCCTGTAACTCCAACCCCTAATATGCCTCTTCTCTACTGAAATGATAAGCCAGTCTGGCTTTTCCTCTCTGATTTGGAATTGAAATAGCTTGTAGTCACACAAGTTTCACAAAACTAGTTCCACTGACGACTTCCTGGAGCTGATCAAGCTCACCTTGGCTTTGCATAAATAGCAGCAGTCCTTTTTCTGGCTTGCATATGGAAGCTCAGCTTTTAATCCACAGCATGTTTTATCCAAGTATGTCTCAAAGCACTTTTGGTCTGAGTTGTCTCAGAATTTTGTTTCCTTCTCTTAAAATTTAGTTCTTTTAAATATTTATAGTCTGATATAAATTACAAACTCCTGGTTATAAACACTCCCCACTTGGCTTTTCTGTCCAGAATCCCACAACCCAGTAGCTCACACACAGTATTACTCTTTTATAAAAAAATACTTTCTCTCTCTCTCTCTCTCTCTGCATATTTGTCTGTCACATAATACATAGATGATAGGAAGAGATATAACTAGAAAACTGATCAATCAAAAGATGACGAATTATGAAAACAGATCATGATGAAGATGGATTAGATAGCTAGACAACTAGATAGCTAGATAGAGATAGATAAAGTTTGTAGGTCCTCGAAATGTAGACAACTATTTCACCTAAAGAAGATTTCATTCCAAGAGGAAGTGCCTAAATTTATTACCTTTAGACAGAGGTAGAGAGTTTAAACATTGTTGAGGACAGGGAACCTATGAAAACATATAGCAAGGGAATTTTATCTAGTTACAGGAACCTATGTTATTAAAAGTATAAAAACTTAGTTCTGAAATAAAATGGTAGTGAAATATGGGATGAAGAAAGGTGGTTTTAAATAAAGCACAACATACAAAACTTTAAGTTAACTGTCAGCTTAGTAGTTCACCAATTATTAAAAATTCTATAGTCTAAGAACACTAATGAGAGAAATTTATATGAGAGATTGCATATTAAGTACTTAGCATTATATAGAGTATAAACTTATTTTATATTTTTTAAAGAAATTTAATTGATGTAAATATCAAGCGTGTTCAAATAATCATAGTATCATTCCTTTGCATGCTATTAACATATAATTAATTCATGTGTATTCTTACTTTTCCTAACTTGTCTTGTATATCACAGTGAGAAAATCATCTATTATATAAAATACTTGCTATAATAAAATTAGTGAAAATAAATTAGAAAGAGTTTATATTCTTAATGGGAGTTTTACTTAAATCATTTATTTGAATCATAACAGTTAGACATTCTTAAGACGAATTTTTACCTCAGAATTAATCACATAGGTGTCCAGAAGAGTGACTTTAAATAAAACAAAGAGCATCATCAGCATACAGGTAAAAGTCTGGAGACCTAAATTCTATTGTCTACAGTGTTTAAGTAATTTGCTTTAAACATGATTTTTAAGAATCTTACTCAATTTCTACTTGACGATGAAACATGAAAGCATAACGTTGCGAAGATAAATTAAAAGTTTGACAATTGCTGCAGCTCTAACTCAAGAATAGAAAGGCAGCAAATGCACTCAGTGAAGAGAAAATTAAACAAAAGAAACTTGTCTTTCAAAACATAGGCAAAATTCAAATGCACAAGTGCAAAGAAATAGTCCTGAGTTATCAGAAACAAGATGAATAGAGAGGAAAAATTTCATCAAAACACATTTTGAAGTGATATTACTTTTTTTGTAAGAAGTTCTACAAAATTGGCAATTAGCAACTCTTGTTTATTGTGCAACTGCAATTCTATTTTTGTCATGTTTGGAAGAAAGCCCAAAACTAGAATTGCATAGTTAAGATCCTTTAAAAGAAGAGTAAGATATTTTGATAACCCTGAAAAAGCATATGTTATGCTTCAGATGACTGGATTAAGTGGCTTTTTATTCAAGGGTTTATGGAAGCAAAAATAAATGTTCCACAAAGTCACAGCCAAAGGGCAGATAGGGGACATTGTTACATACAGTAAGGATAAAGTTATGTAATACAACTTGTATCTTGCAATTGGTAGGAAACATTTTCTTTATTTTTTGCATATAAAAGCAATACTTACTAAGCACATAAGATCACATTGAAATTAATAACTTGTAAATGAATGTCTCATAACTGCCTAAAAGTATTTTATCTAAAGCAGAGGCTTAGACTGAATAACAAACTGTGGCCTATTTATGCCTGCTTTTGTTTTCCAGCATTGTTGTTTCAAAAGTTTCCTACCCTGAAAATCTACTACCTTCAAACATTATTCAGTATGTATCAGAATGTATGTACTTTTAGCTTTTGGCCTGAAAAAAAGATTTTGTAGCTTTTATATATTCAAATAACTAGTCACAATCATTCCTTAACCTAATTCTGCTTTTTAAATCTTTTATTTTTATTCAAGCAAAAATATTCAGTTGAAACTATAAGACATTTACATGAAATTTGCAAGTATTTTTAATTATGTCTGGAGACCATCAGTTATTTTTATCATAATTTTTAATGCATCTGTTCACCTGATCCTGTGATTTTTGTTCCTCCTTTTGTTGATGTAATTTATCACATTTATTGTTTCTCTCTGTTGAACGTTTCTTACATCTTACTTGCACATACTGTATGATTCTTTTAATGTATTGCTGAATTTGCTTCGCAAGTATTTTTTGAATATTTTCGCGTCTATGTTTATCAAAGATATGACCTATAACTTTCTTTTCCAGTGTTATTCTTGATTCATTTCTGAGTCAGGGTAATGTTGACTTCATAATATATGTTTGGAAGTTTCATTTTTGGAATTTTGGAAGAGCTTAAGAAAAACAGGTTTTAATTCTTCTTTGAAAGTTTGGTAGAATTTGCTAAGAAATTATCTGGTCCTGAGCTTTTATTTTCGGAAGGCTTGTGATTACTCTATCAATTATAAGGCTATATTCTTAATTGTCTTCCAAGCTTCGATTGGTAGGGCTCTCTAACTTTTTAAAGCATAGTAACTTAAAACATACATATATATATATATAACGTGTATATATCCAACTACTCCATTAGAATGAAAATGGGATGAGGTTATTAATAGCTAGTATCTATCTATATATCTGTATATGTGTATACAGTTACTTATATATCTATATTACCAAAGTCATTTTCAATTTTCTGAAATCATTGAGAATCAGGTAGATGCAGTGCTTAAGTCATGTAATCAGTTTAATAATTCAGAAAATTTATTTTGAAGACTATATTAGCAAACAAATGAGTTTAACAAATAAGCCTAAAATATGTTATTTTATAAATCGCAAAATATGAATAATAAATGAAAGATATGATAGAAAATACTTTAACTAGTATCTAAATAAATAATACATTTTCAAATATATTTCTAATTAAAATTATATAAGAATATACCTAATATAAATGATTCTATTAATTAATTACATTTATTATTCTATCTTATTGAAATTAGCTTTTCATGCGTAGTAGTTTAATCCCAAACTCTTTGCCCAAACAATGTCTGAAAATAATTATTTGGTTAATTTCTGACTCTCTAGCTTTTCAATTTGGCTACACCTAATAGAGAAGTTTTCTGTTGATTTGGAGCTAGACTCAGTCATGCATTAGTGCCCAGTTACCCATTAGCGATGCATCATAAGTTGATTTAAAAAATCCACACACTAAAAAGACAGGTATAAGAGGAAATCAAGGTGCCATCACATTGATCTTGATTTCCAACTTCTGTAACTGTGAGGAAACAAAAATTATGATATTTAAGTCTCCCTGTGGTATTTTGCTATAGAAACCCTATCAGATGGATCAAGTTTGTGCAGAATGCTAAGATACCTTTTTATAATATCTCTTCAAAATTATAAGAAAGTTCTAGCCAGTGAATTGGCAAAAAAAAATTCAATAATTCAATAAATCTATCTTTACTTGTATATAACATAATTTATTTATGGAGAGAATGTCAACAATATTAATTCTAATTTTATTTGAGCCCAACATTTTTACCTCATTTAACTTTAATTAAAAAGCCCTATCACCAAACACAGTTAAAATTGGAGGTTAAGGTTTTAACATATGACATTTTAGGGAAAGGTGAACACAGTTTAGTTTTTAACAGTGGGAGAATATTCAACATTTCATTATTTATGATATTAACTGCAGATTCTTAGTAGTTAATCATTTTTAAGGTTGAAAGTTATAAAACAAAACTTGCTTATTTTGCTAGAGATTTTTGTCATGAAAATGGATCTTTTTGCATCTATTGGATTGATTACACTTTTTGTCCGCTAATACAGTGATTTATAAAGGTTGATTTTTGAGTGTTGTACTACCTTTGTATTTCTGAGATGAATTTCATTAGGCTACATAATGTGTTATTTTATGTGTTGCTAGATTTGATTTATTAATTCATTGTTGAGTATATTTACATTTATATTCATCAAGGATATTGATCTGCTGATTTGCTTTTTTTCCATGTTTTTATTTGGCTTTGGCAAATGCTATGCACTCTTCAAGATATCCCTAATGATATTCCCACTTACACATTTTCTGTTGCAATCTTCTCCCCTTTAATAACTTACTGCAAACTTATAGAAGAGAGCAACATTGAGAACTGGCAAGACTGTGATTAAATTATAAAAGATTATCACATCCATCGTGTTACCAGTTTCTACTCTTGCTTCTGCTGAAACAGACTGTCATTTTTGTAAATTCCATTTGTCAAAGAACTGATGGTGGCCCATGATAATTCCAATGAAAATTTCACTACAACTTTTAAAAGTTGACAATATGGAAAAATAAGCAGACAGCTAATAAAATTTTGTAAATAAGTATTATGACAGCCAAATTTCAAAATATACTAAAGGAATATAAATGTTATGAGATATATCAATTTAATATGTAATAAATTTAGCTTTTAGAATGACTGAGGAATCTTAAAATACAGTGCATTATATTAAAAAAATTGCATAAATAATTTAAGCAAATTTAATTAACCCTATATGCAAAAGTAATTCATTTGTAGATCAAAACTTTAATAAAAAAAACACCATAAAGAATATTATCTTAGAAAAATTTCTCTTCTGTGAAGAAAGCTACAAGCCAAATTTACTAGACTAATTTTTTATAAATGCTTAAATGTAGATAATATCAATAGTCAACCAACTAATAATAAAATTAGAATGGTATACATGCAGAAAATGAAAAGACAATTTACATAAAAGTAAAAATGGCAAACTACGGTTTAAGGTTTCTTTAAATTTAATTTCTAAATCCCACATTTATAATTTCCTCTTTCCTCTCCCAATTCTCTTCTCACTCATATCTATTTCCTAGGTCCTCCAATACAATTTAATTCTTCGAATTTTTACATATTAAAGTAAGCTCAAATGTATAGGCTCCCCATTCTTCAACACGGCTACCCTCCACCAAATCACCAAGTGTTCTTGACCATTGTCCAGTGGGTCCTGCCACCATTTCCTCAGCCCCATCCCATTCCCTTTCAGTATCCTCAGTCTTGCTGCAAGTGTCCAAGGGTTGGTTTTGTTTCATCTGTTCCTTTGTTTTGTCTATTCACATTCTATCTATGTGAGGTAATCTGGTATCTGTCTTTCGTCCTTTGACTTGTTTCACTTAGCATAATCCCTTCTAGATTCATCCATGTTGATTCAAATGGCAGGATTTCATCTCTTCTAATGACTGTGTAGTATTTTATTGCATATATGTACTGCATCTTCTTTATTCATTCATCTGATGTTGGGCACTTAGGTAGTTTCCAGTTCTTAGTTATTGTGAACAGGGCTGCAGTAAAGACAGGGGTGCACAAATATCTGCAAATGAGTATTTTTGGGTAAGTACCCAGAATTGGGATGACTGGATCACATGGGACTTCCATCTTCAACTTTTTGAGGAATCTTCACACTATTGTCCATAGGAGTTGCACCAATTTGCATTCCCACCAACAGTGTAAAAGTGTTCCCTTTTCTCCACATTCTCACCAACATTTGTCGTTTCCAGATTTTTGGATAATAGCCAGTCTCTCACGTGTAAGGTGATATCTCGCTCTTGTTTTAATTTCATTTCTCTCATAGAGAGTAGGAAAATATTTTCATGTGCCTGTTGGCCATCTGAATGTCTTTATTGGAGAAAGGTCATTTCAAATTTTCTGCCCACTTTTGCTATGACTGTTTTTATTTTCTGTTGAGTTTTATAAGTTATTTATATATTTTGGATATTAAGGCCTTGTTAGATGTAAGATGTACTCTCTCAGTAAGTGGGGTGTCTATTTTTTTCTGGTTGTATTTTCTTTTGTGCAGAATCTTTTTAGGTTGATGTATTAACATTTGTTTATTTTTGTTTTTGTTTCCCATGCTGATAGATTTGAATCTTCAAAGATTTTCCTAAGGCAGATGTCATGAAATACTGCCTTTGTAGTCTTCTAAGTATATTATAGGTACCAGTTGTTCTTCTTTGTTTTTTAAGAAGATTTTATTTATTTTTTTATTTGTTAAACTTGGTTGCTTCACCCAGGCATGGGTTTTAAATCTTGGTCCTTGGGATGTATGCAATCTATCCCATGTGGTCTTATCCACTAAGTCACGAGGGTGAGTCATAATTTAAGTTTTTACATCCTGGTTTGTAATCCATTTTGAATTAATTTTTGCAGTTAGTGTTACAGAGCGGTCTACCTTAATACTTTTCCATGTTACTATCTAGTTTTCTTAACATCATTTATTGTAAAGGCATTCCTTTCTCCATTATATGTTCTTAGATTAGTTACATAACTTTTCCAAGTTTATAGACTTTAATATTCATCTTTATTATTCAAGCAACCCAGCTGATGTTTCAAGAGGACCTGATTCTGTTCAATATGTATCTACAGTGGTGGCTAGTAATTCAGATAACTGAGAATGTCAAAGACTACCTAAGGCAAAGTATTGAACAGGTAAAACTTCTTAACACAAATTAAGAGAAAACTCGGTGAACCTAGTTTCTTTGATATTAAATCTGAGCTTTTCTCTTACTAATCATGCCTAATATTAATTTGATCTTTTGTAAAACCTGTAAAGACTCTCAGAGACATGGGGAAACTTTTCCTTTAACTCCAAAGTTGTTTTTCCTGGCCCCTGAATGCAAACCCCATCTTTGGGATGTACGTGGACTGTGCTGGCCAGAGGCAATGAATCAGACCACTGCCCAACCAGGGTTCGCCACATTTGTTGTTTCTTTTTAACTTCTAATATGATTCAGGGTCAATATGGAAGACTGATATATTTCGGATTTCTTGCAAAATGTATGGTCTTTTTACTTCCCTAGTATGAGAATTTTGAGAATTTTGAGAATTTGATAATATCCTAGTATCAAATTTTTGATAATTTAAAGTTGTTCATATAGCACATTTAACACATAAACATATCCTAGTTGCATAAAGACATGAGATAAAAGTAAAGAGAAAAGTGTATTCTATCGCTAGTTATATGAATGAATTTTCTTAGCATGATTCTCTTTTAAGTCAAGCAGGAAAGATATCTTTTCCACTCCACTAGTATTTTTCACCATTAGATTCTATGTGTCTGAGTCATTATCCTAATATCTAAAAATCAAATGCATAAGCAAACCTCAAGGAAGATGTGTTCTTACAATTCTAAAAATAATAAAATAAAACAGAATTAAAACTTTTCTAGGATGTTTAAAATACCAGAAGATAAGTGATATACCTGTCTAGTTAACTCAATTCTATTTCACATCTTTAGTATTTTCAAACTATTTCTAAGTTTATGTTTTGCACCTGCATGTAAATCACACTGCTATTCACCTGAAGTTGTTTTTTTTTTTTTTTGGATGGGTTCCCCGATTGGAGCCATTTATACACAAAATTGCCTTTTTGGCAGAAGTTCTAAGTGAAGTAAATAGTCTTGATTGGTTGACGCATAAAACCAACAAATGTACAGTTACGAAAGGAAAAGTTGGGACTGTAATTGTCCAAAAACAGTGCTTGGCATTTGCAGAATGAAGTATTTTTATTGGATGTCTCCATACTAAGACGAAGATAAGACTGTAGTTTTCATTTGGTAAATGGAATAAATCCAACCCTTGCAATTTTTCCATTCACTTGGAGAGCTTTGTTGCTATGAGAGTGATACTCCAAATTGATTTGTATTACTGCAGGCAAAATCAGGTTTAGAAACAACACAGTGCTTATTAAATTTGCTTTGTATTTATATATTTATGAATATTTTGATGCTTCTGTTTATCCAGCATAAGTGGGAAAGATAGTACAAATGGTTAGGCTAATAATGAAGAACATTCAGAGTATACATTGTGTTAAGAGTGAAGAATTCATATCATGTGCATTCAAATCTTGTTCATAAGGTGGAGTAATATGTTCAAAGGCAATTTACTTGACCTCAATATAATTGAGATTCTTCATCCTTTATATCTGCTAAGGAATGGATTAGGAACACAAGAGATAATAAATGGAAATGATTTACAAATCAGACATTGTTTTTTCTATTTGTGATAGCAGTAAGAGTAGCATGTTCATATTAGTTTATATTTACACATGTGTTGAAGTTAATATAATCTTTTTATATTATTATATTGATTTTCTTTTAGACAAAGAATTTGTTGTTCTGAACTCTGGTACTTAGCACAATTTGGAAAGAATTCAGAGAACAGGCCTATAGGCAGTAGCAAATTGTAGCATTCTATTTAACAAAAAGTGAAGGTAGAAAGAACAAAACATGCTCTTAAAGAGATAAAGTGGGCTTAGACAGAAGTCTGCTTGCCCTGAGGGGATTTAAGGGTAGTTGTTGTGAAGGCATTTACTAAATGGTGGAGACCTATTCATAGAAAAGAGGAGATACATTCCTTAAAGTTGCCTAAAAAACAGCTTCAGGCAGCTCCTAGTTCTTAAAGAGATGTATAGATTTAAATCCTTATATTGGGCACTATCATGGCCCCTGAAGGCGTAGGTAATTTCACATGCCAATATATTTATGAGATTATAATAAACTATAAAGTTCACTAAAAACTGAAGAATTCATTCCAGAGTATTACTTGCTGCTACTCCAAGGACTCCCACCCAAGGTTGCCTAGAGGATTGTGTGAAGACAAATGGTTTCCTTCCATTGTTGCAACTCAGCGAATGCTGACTGTTTTTAGTGAGAGTTCCAGCTATTGTTATCAAAACTGGAATCCTGGAACAGTATCTCTAACTTATTAAGAAACAGAGCAAACTCAAAGGTATAAGTATTTTTTTTTTCTTCTCATATGCAATTTAGTAAAGGCATCAACATATTATTGTAGAAAACCTTACCCTGACTCCAATGCAAAAGTTAATCTGCCAAGAATTTTCCACAGTGCTAAGGAGACTGCAGCTATATCCTGTTACCATGACAAGAACAAGCAAGCATAGCCTCCCTACTCTGCAGCTGTACATAACTGATAAAAGTTGCCAGTAGAACCACACAAAGCCAAGGAGATGAATCATTACTTCAGAGTATACAAGGAACTCCCCTAGACTCCTTGTTGCTCAACTTTGGGTAACAATACCCCAATAAAGTGCTGTTTTTACTGAATTTTACCAATTCAGTACTTGCATATTTTTTTCCAAAAAGATATTCTTTTGAGATACATTTTGATGTAATCATGATGAACATCAGTTATCATTATTTAGGCTTATAATAAGGCTACATTTTTATCTAAAGTATATTTTAAACTTTGTGTTGTATAGTCTTTTGTCATATATTAGAGCAACTTAATCTTAAATATGACATCATTTAATCATATCTCTTCCATGGTTATGTGAAAAAATATTTGAATAACCTATGAATTCATTATGGTTTTTGAACTTATTAAAATAATGGATATCAATACTGAAGATCTTAGAACACTGGTATTATGTGGTAAACCTCTCATACAATAAAATAATAACAACAGAACATAAATAATGATAAAACTGTTTTTTTTTCTACCAAACATATGCCTTATTTTTCGTTATCAGAAACAAGTTACTTAGTAATATAAATATGAAAACACATTATCAGTAGACAACACTTTAATCTGAATTTTTTTCTAAAGACTATGCATGCCCACTGAAAAATTTACTCATAAAAATGGGCTCATTTTCAGTATTTTCTTAAATATGTATCATTCAGTTGAAAAACTTAATCTACTCACTGACTTATTCAACACAATAGACACAGCCTTGGGCAAAGGGAACTAACAATTAAGGATGGTTAATTTCCACAAGTCTAAGAGATAGCCAGACAGTAGCTATAATGAAATGTCTGGATATGTTAATAAGGTGTCTCTGGAAGATAGTATTATTTGAATTAATAGTGGAGAATGGAAATGATGAATAATGGTCACCAACCTTCCTTCTGGTGTCATGAAAACCTTCTGAAATTAGGTATTGACTGTAGTTGAACTAGTTTGTGAATAACTTAGCAAATCACTTAGTAAAGACTACTAAACTGTTCATTTTTGAAATGTGATATTTTGAAATGGGAATGAGTTGCAGATACAACAGCAGAGGTTAAGGAAGTTGTTGTTGTGATGACTCCACAGTTCAAGCCTCCCTAAAGGTTGCTGCTGGCAAGAAAGCATCGAGAATCGAGAATCATATCCACCTTGACTCCAGGGCAAGATCTGCCCTTAAAGCTTTACAGGAGGTCCCAGGCTGAAGCTAACCCCTCAACCATAGAATGGTTGCAAAATCATTAGATTCTTTGATGCAGGGTTTTCCTCAGAAACACAGGTAAGGGTAATATCCAAGTGCCTTTCAGTCATAAGGCCTTAGTCCCCATAGTGGGTAAAGCCAGTCTTCTGTGTCTCTCAGGGACCATGGGAGCTGGTCACAATAAGTTGATAAGGTGTCTGCCCTGTGAACCCTCAAGACTTCATCAAAGTCCCAGTCTCAGGAAGGGGCCAAAACAGTTCACTCCTAACAAGCTTTCTCCAGAGCTATCAGCTACAATTACTGAGGTTTAGGGGCTATAGTCCCCTGCCTTACGTAGCAGGCACCATGATTGGTTGAAATATCAACTGCTGACCTGCATGGAAATGGGACAGGTGTTATTTTGAGCACAGGAGACAGTTATGAACAGAAGTCTCTGGAAAATCTCCTAGCAGGAGTTACAGTTGAACCGTGCAGTATTCTCAGGTAATTCCACTTAGAGGAAATTTCTCCAAAGACACTTGCTCCAGCATCTTGTGCCCTACACTCTGGGCTCTGTCAACTATTGTTTTCCTCATGTGTGCACACTCCCTTCTGTGGTGCACAACCAGGTGCTAGGTCATCCAACACTGGAGTAAACCAGCAGATCTCTAGGAGAGGTGTGGTATTGCCAAAGTCCTTCCAGGTCTTTGGTCTAGGGGCCCAGGCAGTGATCAAAAGAATACTGAGTATTGGCTTCTGCCATTTCTTGTTGTTTTCTGTCTTTTAGAGAGAAACTAGATCTATACCCTCAGGTCTTTGTTTACTGATTTTTTAAAAGATGTAATTATCCCTCCCCAATTTATAGTTTTGCTGTTTGTAGGGAAGAGATGAACTCCTGCTACTACTCCTCTACTATCTTGGGTTAGAACACTAATATATATAAATATGTATATATTATACACACACAACACACATACAAACATATGTATATATATTCATATATATAATAATGCTAAAATTTTAGTGTATTTCATATTATAGTTCATAAAGATACTGTATAAACTCAAAATGTACTTGCTTTGTGACAAATATGAAACTCTAGAATCAATGTACATGGTGACCTGTGCAAGGACATTCATTGTGACTTCTAATGCATTGATAATGATTTCGCCTGAAACAGTATCAATTAATTTTACTAGTATACCATCCTTAAATCCAAACTTACTCATCCATAGTAATTAAAATTTTCTATTATTATAATATCATTTATACCCTTTATTACATTTATTATTTGAAGTACAGTCTGCTATAATGAAATTAACTTATATAAATATGATTTATGGGAGAATTAGATAATATTGTGTATTCTTGACATAAAAATGAAATAGATAAAATGTTTTAGAGTGATTATAAATAAAGTTCGCAATACAGAAAAACATGAAGATACATGAGGTGATAAAATCCAATTAAGTGGAATAAAAATGACTTATGAAGACTGCTATTTCCTTAACTAGTGCTATCAAACAATTACATAACTAATTTTTGAATTGTACACAGAATACTTTCTGATGTAGAGTAACTGACATGAGTTTTACTTTTACTAATATACATACATATTTATATCTGACATCATAAATAAAGAATTAAAGGGTAACAATCTCCAATTAAAAGAGTTTTATGGAAAAGCCATATTCATATAATTTTCACCTTCAGAAAAAAATAGCACTCTGAAGTAGTATAGGAACATTACAAGGAGATATTTTCTAAGAACAAATTTTTATCTAAAAATATAATAAAATGTCTCACAAATGAATAAGCCCTTGTAAATAGGGGGAAAAATAAAAGTATAAATTACCTGCAGGATTTTACTTCTATTAAATCATTATTGAGACAAAATGAAAATTTAACATTTAGGCTACTTATTTATTTTATTTTAGTTCACTAGTCTCCTAGAGCCAAATAATATGTGATCAACAAATTGCATTGTCTAGATGTGTCTATATTTAGTGTGTGTGAATTCCTCTGTGTGTATGTGTGTCTATAGAACTTCTTCTAGCCCAAATATCCTACAGTATTACAAAGACATTCATTAAACCAGAATATGAAACAAAGAACGAAAAGTTTTTTAAATTCTCGTCCCTTATTTTTACCAAGTCTTCAAAATTCTCTTTACTGTGCTAACCAAGATTGACTTAAAAAATACTTATTACTTATTAGAGGATGTTGGTTTTTCTTTCATTTCTGTAATTAAACTGAAAGCTACTTTTCTTTAAAAAAGTCATAACATATTTGCCATTGTCCTCCAAGAATGAGACAAAGAAATGAATTACTTGTTTTATTCAGGTTCAGGAAAAGACCCACATGAATAACTGGCATCCTTTGCCCAATTATTTTAAATTCTAAAACACAAAGTTTCTAAAAATATATAAAATGCCTTTAATTTCCATTGTTTTTATTTATGTTATGCTAAAACTTGAATAATTCCTTGCATAATCAGTGGCATTAAACCCAGTCATTATTTGTAATAAGTAATGAACAGTCCATATGTTCTATGGTATATCGATCCAATGTAAGCTATCTGATATCAATTAGTTCTTATTTTTTCTAAGCATATTAAGGGGATCCTGTAGATAGGTAATATAGGACTTTACTCCACTAGAATATATTTCAAATAAATGCCCTTAGTTTAAATTCTACAGAGTACCTAATCTAGCAAAATCAGGCACTGTTCCTCCTTGTAATACCCAATTCTATCAATATAACCCTCCATTTATGTGCTTTGTGTGATCTGAGGAGAAAACAATTCATAGAAAATAATTTCTTAGAATGCCTAGAGACAATTTAGAAAATTCTGAGTCAGGCTTTGGACTGTCTCAATTAACCATACCAGGTCTGTCTGAGTTGACTCCACAATATCCCATCTTCAACCCTTTTCATCCAGCAGAATATTCATGTATTATGGAAACAGTTAGGCTATAATATACATGACAGTGAAAAGGAAAAATACAGAGCCTGAATGCAGGATTCTCTAGGTTTCTTTTTTAGATCAGGATCTTTGAGCTCAAAAGAGATCATAGAACTTTGGAATGCTCTGTGTCACACCCTACAGACCAGCTCTTGGGTGCTGCAGGCCAAAGTCCCCCTCATTAATCCTCTGGAGGTATGCATGAACTATTTCCTTGCTTGCTCCTCATTAACCTAATGTTTTCCTCAATCCAACGGAGTCATAAATTTTTGGCCCTTTTGGGATGGGAGAAAGCCAGGGGATCATTTCTAAGGCAAGGAGAATTTTTTGAAATGTTGCCCTCCCCACGGCCCCCCACCTGATTTTCCTGGTGATTGACTCCTCTTCTCAGACTCTGGAAAGGTGGTCTACACCAAAGCCCCTTCTCATGCCAGACTAGTGTATGTATCTGACCATCTCTCAACCCAGTGGTGCAGGAGCTCTCTCTGCTTGTCCATGAGTCGCTTTCTCCCATGCTGTCTCTTATTGTCCTTCCTATAATAAACTTATTAAGTGACACCAATTTAAACATCTAAGAATTCTTTTTTAGCCATTTACCCACTGAATCCCAAAATCCCCCTTCAAAGGTGCTTATATATTAAATTTCCTTATATTTATGTTTTCGCCTTCCTCCCTTAAATGAAGTACTTCCAAGAAAGGAAATACAATTGCCAAATTGCAAAGGAAAAAAAAAGAGATCTATAGATTCCAAGTTACAAAAAATATATAGATACTTTACCTAGAGACTAGTTTAAAAGATGACATAAGTGAAACCATTTAAAAAAGGAATCTGAACAATCACTACAGAGAAATAGTTTTGCTTGTCCTGTTTCTTGAAACTTGGACTAGACCGCAGCTTCGGATTAACCAAATCATAATTGATTTGGAAATTCATAAAGTGAACAATTATCTGAAAAGTCATCAGGAAAACTGACATTGTGATCAAATGGACTTATAATGATGGATTTTACCTGAAGACAGATTCAGTGATAAATCATGTATAAGCACGCTCATCTGCACAAATTAATACTAGAAAACAACATGACTCTTTTCTTTCCTTAAGAATCTCAACATTTATAAGTTTTTTTTCCTCAATAACTCAATTTGTATTCCCAAAGTGCAACATTCTGACAGCAAATAAAAGTTCTTTGTTTTAATTGTCTTCTACTTTTAGGTTAACTAGTGTAAGGACAAAGAAAAAAACTATCCTGTATCCCTCTGGGTTCATCAAGGTTGGCCAAATTGTTAAGTAGACATTAGAGAGATAAGAGAAAAAAAAAATAAATAAAGGCTTAATAATAACACGTATACCTCAAAATCAAAAGCTAAGCCTCAGGTTTCTTTGAAGGATTAGATTTCAAGCCCGTTTCAGGATTCATGTTATCAGCTTGAGGAAAGCTAAATACCTAAACACCAAATAGGTTGTTAACTGAGTTTTCTTAAATATAGAAAAGACTAGGCCAAACCAATATTATCTGTTAATATATATATTTTATTAGTTCCAAAAGAAACCTAGGGTATTTGAAAGCCCCATCTTCTATTTGGATATTAGCAAAGTAAAATTAGTCAGGTCTATACAGCTAGAGGCAATTTGTGGCAAGAGCTTATAGAAATAAGCCATCCACTAAAACCAACTATCTCACTCTTGGGGCCTCAGTCACCACCTTAAGTATCCTCATCAACATAAAAAAGAACCTCAGGGTAATGAAGAGTGGTTGGTCATGGGAGTTACCAGAAAAGTCTTAGAAACTAGGGCCTGGTTTCATGCACATTTAGGTCCTGCCTTCTCCATGGGTCAGAGTGAAAGAGATGAGGACTTTCCCAATACCGTCAAGGGATGCCCTGGTAGAGATTTTCCTCTACGCACATAAATATCTCTGGCAAGAGAACAACCTTCACCAGCCTTTAGAGCCTCATCCTATGAAACAATATTCATGCCAAAAACATTTATTCTGCTGTGACAGATTTTTATTCTCCTACACCAGCAAGCTATAATAAATCACACACATGCAAATATGCAATACGCAAGATTTAGGAAGTGACTGCAGTAATTGGTAAAATAATGTCTCTCTAACCTTTAGGGATTTGTATCTTCCCTAAAACAAAGGCTTTGTGTTATACAAGGAAGAGTCAAGAAAATATCACAAAATTTCCATAAGTTGTGCTTCCACAAAGGTTCGTACAGTGCAAACTTTACATATATAAAACTTTATATATATATATATGACACACACACACACACATATATATGTATATATATATATGTGTGTGTGTGTGTGTGTGTATATATACATGATCTTATTTCTATTCACTGATTTGCACTGCCTGGGAAGGCTGATTACATCTGAAATATAAAGTGTCATCATATAGCATAATATAAACAGTGCTAAGGAAGTACACAGTTTTGAAATTTTCATATGGATTTAAAAATCATTTTTTAATACATTTCAGGTTTTGATCCAGGAATAACCTAATCCTCTCACATGTGGTGCTTGGCAATATTTAATATGTAAGCACCTGGAAAATTATCTGTTTAAAAAATTAATTTCTAGGACCTCCAAATGAAAAGATCCTTTGAAGCAGAAAATAGGAAAATATTGTGAGGTGTGTGTGAATGGATAGGTATGTGTGTGCATGTGTGTGTTTAGAGAGGCTAGAAATTAATGTATGTAATCATGTGGAGACTATTTTTTAAAGAGTAAGTATAAGAATTTTTGGAACTGAAGGCTGGCTGTTATTGAGAAAACATATCAAGGATCTCAATCTTTAGAACTTGATTGCTAGGAAAGGGTAGTAGAAATTAACACCTGAAATTATGCTTCTCTGGCATACAGATTATTTTAGGATGTCTATTTTTCTAAAATAACAGACACAGGAGAAGTTTTGAAAAATCAGTAGAAGTTAACACTTCTGAAAATGAAATTTATATTTAAAAAAGAAATCCCCACTTGTAAAATGTGTTTCCTACTGTACCAGGAAGAGGAGAATTTTAAATCTTATATGTACATATATCTCTAGACATATGTATCAGTGGAGAAAACAATTTAAATATGATAACCCTACTCTTGTCAACTGTGCTTTTCCTAGAAATTCCCACAGCTGGCCTACCTGACTTCAACATCTTTCTGTCAGCACCCCCATAAGAGCAAGCCTTAGACCAGGGATTGAAGTTCAGCTATCAGGACAGTGAACTGTCTCTGGCTCCAGCACCCAGTCGTGGATGCATCTGGATCCATAAGGAAAGCTGATGGACGAGTTCAACATGTGGGACACATAGTACAGTACGTGACCAGCACAGACCCTTCACCAAGAAACAAAAGAATGACATCAATTAAAGAAGACCACCAATAACTTCAAAGGAGAATGTCACCTTGGCCAGTCAGGAACTGAAACTTGGTCTGCAGACTCCTCTCTCCATCCCCCTTCCTCACCACGTGGGATTTTCCCTTAAAAGCTCAGGCCACCAGGTAAGGCCTGGAGTCAGCCTCCCCACTAATGGGGTCTTAGCCTCCTGGCTGGTTCCATCCTCTCTCTCTCTCCCTCTGTTCCCCACTAATGGGGGTCTCAGCCTCCCTTGGCTGGCCCCATCCTCTCATTCTCTGCTCCCCACTGATGGACCCCCAACTTGCTTACTCTCTGGGTCTGTCTGGTCTGTGGAGCAACCCTGAACCCGCAGAGTCTGGACCTCCCTTGGTCAGCTCCATCTCTTTACCTTCTGATTAAACCTCTGCTTGCTCACTCACTTAACCCTGCCATGTGTTCTTTGAATGACCCGAAAACCCCTATACCTTCTTTTGTTTTTAGTTAGAGGTGCTGACTCTGACCATCCCTGTGAGATGTTCATTTTTCCTGGGTATCTTACATTGGTACTGGGGTATGTATACGGTATTAAACTCCTGCTTGTTTTTCTCCTCTTTATTTATCTTGTAATACCAGGAATCTGAGCCAAAACCAAGAAAGGTATAGGTAAAATTATTTTCCCCCTTTAGTCTAGGTTAAAGGATGAAAAAAAAAAAGCAACTTTGAGTAAAAGTAAAGAAAAGAATGCAAAATTTGGGAGGGAGAACAGGCAGTTCGCTCAAGGCAGGAGGTAATTAAGACAAATAATTCTTAATTTAAGTTTGGAATCTTTTTCCAGAATCATGTGATGTAAACCTATTTTGCTGACTTCAAGTATTCTACAAAATCATATAAAAACCACATTGCTCACTAATGCTATGGTATTTTTTTTTAAACTAAAAGTGATTCATTATTCTATACACAGAAATGAATTTTCTATAAATAAAGAAGGAACATTTTTTATCAAATACAGCAGGACATTAGAAGATTGCTCATATTGTTCTTACATACTAATGTATAAAACCTTCTCGTTAGATAATGTCTGATCCTTATGCTGGTAAAGTTGTGATTAATTATTGTGTCTGACTGTGTGCTCTATAAACCCACAACTAAGTAGTTCTTTGAAAACATTCTAATGTGTGGTATTGTAACCCTCCCCTCTGAAGGAGGAAAAACCCTCCTTCACATGTCATTGTTAGCTTTTCCTGTCGAACTCATTGTATTATACACCGGATTCTACCAATACCTTTAAATAATAAAAATTAGAGTTTTATATCAAACCCCAAAAGCCAAAGAATAAAGATTGAAGTTTTCGTATGTCTTAATTACTTTATTATTATGAAAGTTATTAACAAGAAAATACATGCCCATTCATTACATATAGAAGTGACGACTGCCTATATATACTATTGCTTATGTTCGATCACAATGCTACATCGAAAATTTAGCTTTACACGGGCAGCACACTGTCAGGTGAAAAAGATGGTGTCATCGTAATGTGACTCTTTAAAAAGTGCCCATAATTATTTTAACAGAAATTTTAATCATTTCACTTCATCTTCTAGGTTAAAACTCTTTTTTAAAGATTAGGATCATCAAATCATACTCAAAATACTGTATTTAAGTGAAGGGTTAATTCAACACTGAGCATAGCTTTTTTTTCTCTATTTTCAGTTTTATTTACTTCTCCCTCTAATAATGACTTGGCAAGAAAACCAGTTTTTCTTAACAAGTGCCTGTCTTCTACTCCTTCTCATCTCAGTCCTGTCATTCCACATATTTTCTTTTTGTCCAGAAGATGCTGCTGCTGTTGCATAGATGTTGATAGCAGTCTGTGTAGAGTCCAGTCTGCAGTATCACTGTCAGGTTCATCAATGCCTAAAAAGAGATGGATGCATTTTTCTTACTGATCTGTTCTTTATGCCGATCTCTGATTACTGCAATCTTTGAAAGCAGGGTCTCATAAAATGTAAAGGGGGTTTTGAGAATCCATTTATGTTATCTGATCCAGGAGAAAAGCACAAAGGAAGACTGGATTAAGATGGGATCAGCACTGAAGATTTAGGATATAGGGGTAAAGGTGGTAACTGACATGCATTTACAAACAGCATCACAAACTAAAAGAATCATTTTAATGGAAATCCAGGGCTCTGCAATAGAACGCATGGTAATAAATCAGAAGTCCATGTTCAAAAAAAGAAACAACAGTTTGATTAAGAATAAATGGGATCAAATATCAATTTTCCTATTTTCTGTGTTCTTATGTTAAAGTATATACACTTAAATATTACCTTTTACATAAAAAAAATTCATTTTTGTAATTTAAGGAATGACTGTGTATGATGTTACATGTGTGCATATTCGATCTCAACTTCCCATTCTAGAAATACTTATTTAAAAAACACTGCAGAGGAATTCTTGCTAAGTATGCCCTAATCCTGCAAGAGACTAAGGGATCCTTACAGTAACACCCTTGTATCATAGCCTGACCTTGTTTTTC
The DNA here is from genome assembly GCA_004363575.1 of Solenodon paradoxus. Lineage (NCBI taxonomy): Eukaryota > Metazoa > Chordata > Mammalia > Eulipotyphla > Solenodontidae > Solenodon > Solenodon paradoxus. Next base: position 1,027,540 of record RJWH01000207.1, on the reverse strand, counting down.
ACATTGCTAGACTAGTCACAGTATCTCTAGGTCTCCCCCACAGACATGCATTCACATATGCATCCACACACACATGCATACATGCACATATTATTTAGGTAGAAATGCTTGGCTACTGTTAGATGCATACAAACTTACATGTGTTTCACACTAACCTTTCCAAAGTGACCATTTTAAAATGAACATTTGATATGTATTCAGTACTAATAGTTTAATATGAATTAACAAGTGCATCGCTATGGCTTGTGAGTTTTAAAGACATTAATCTACAATATGCTTTAAAAAATCTTAGAGATTCGGATTTGGCTAAGATTTAATAAATCCTATGAAGTCTTTTTTTGGCACAAATATAAAAAGATGACATTATAAAGTAACTGGAAAATAGTCATTCCTTTCAAGCACACATGAAATATAATTTCACTCTACTATTTTCCAGCAAAACAGTCTCACAAAATGCCAAATAATAAATTTATACATGATTTCATCTTTAGCCATATGCAAAAAAAATAAATTAACCACAAGACAATAATCAAAGTAAGATAATTTGAGTGCTAAAAGTATTTCAATGAATGTACATGTAAAATAATAAATCATAAAGAAAATTGTGATATATTTAGAAGTAAAACAACAACACTCATAAAAATACCTGGAATAAGTGTGAAAATACTCAGTTTAGTATATACTGTCCTCCAGAATATATGTAGTAATGAACACAACCAAAATTTATGAAAAATTAGGATGCATTTAAAAACACATTATTATCTACAGATGCTGATTTACAATTGCACACACCTTTAAACTACAAACTTTTATGATGCAATGCTTATTCCATAAATTTTTTAAATGTCAAAAAGACAACAAAAGCAATCACATTTAGGACCATTCAATAAAGCTTAATACAAATACATGCAATGAAATCCTAGAAAATATACAAAAATGTAAAAAAGAAAACAAATTAGAAATTACTAACAGGAAGAAAATCTCTAAACACTTGAAGGTTAAACACTTCCATATACCAAATATCCAAGAGGCTATTTCAAAAGAAAGTGAAAAGATATATAATAAACTAAAAGAAAATTTAGAAAAAAAAATTAAAATAATTCATCTGAAGCTAAAGTAAGATCTAGCAGAAAACTTACAGCATTAAAAGTCTACATTAGAAAAAAAAGAAAATATTAAATTAATATCCTATGGATTCACCCAAGAAAATAAGAATGGAAGCAATTTAAAACCAAAGCAAGTAAAAAGAAGGATATAATTTGACTGGCACAGAAAATAATAAATTTAACTACAATAATAAAGAAAATCAATGATCTAAGGATATCTCTTTGATAAATTCAACAGATGATTACCTGTACTAAAATTAGCAAAGAAAAAATGAAAGAAGGCAAAAATAATTTATGATAAATTAAAAATTGGCACTACAGAAGATATCCACAACTAATTCCTGAACTTATGAATATACTTTATATGGAAACAGGGTCTTAGCTGTTCAAAAATCTTTAAAATGGTGACAGTATGCTGGATAAGGGTGGACAATCACTGGTAGCCTTATAAAAGGGAGATTGAACACAGAAAAAGAAAAGTCAATATGACTGTGGAGGAAGATAATAGAGTAACATGAACATGTCAGGAATGTAGATAAAACCAGAAGCTGGAGGAGGCGAGGAATGAATTCTCTAAAGCCTCATAGGAAATAGAATTCTGATGACACTGATTTCTGGTTCAGTGATTCAATTTCAGGCTTCGGGTCTCCAGAACTGTATAAGAAAATTTTAGTTGCTATATTATTAGAAATTGACAGCTATAGTAATTTCATTAATTAAATTAATGTATTTTCAATATCAGTAATAGAAGAGGAAACAATACTTGTGATCACATGAATATTAAAGAATTATAAAGTTATACTGGGAAATGTTATATACCCATACATCTGAGAACTTAGTGAGAGTCCAATTTTATGAATCTGGCATATCACACAAAAAATAAATTTTGGGTAAAGTAGTTGCAAGTAGATAGATGGATAGGTAGATACAGACAGAGATGTCATATTAACATGATTAAGCACAAGGTAGCATTTTGGATTAAATTCTGGAACAGAAACAGGACAGGGCATTAATGGAAATTTGTTGTAATGCAAATAATGTTTGATATTAAGTTAATAGCATGTTGTTAAATTCATTTCCTTATTTTGGACTTACATACCATAGTTACAAGATGCTATCATTAAAGGAAGTTGAATGAGGGGTATATGGTTGCTTCCTATATTACAGTTAGCAGAATATTGGAAACTATTTGTCATGAGAGAGATGTGAAGAAGATGTAGAAATATTTTGTTTGTTGAAAAAAAATACAGCCATTCTTTAATATATCTATATCTATATACATAGATATCCTTTATTGAAATATTATCAATATCCTACTATATATGACTTATTTTTGATAGAACAAATCAACTCTAAAAAGAAGAAAAAAGCTGTGGTATTATGGTATTATAAATACTTCACTAAATCTTCAAAACTATGTTACTGAACACAAAGTTGGGTTCTCTCTAGGTTTAAATAAATAGTTAGCATTTAACCTGACAAAAATTATTTTATTTATTTCATATGTCAGCAAATAATTCCATCCAAAAATTCATTGTCTTTTTTTGTATGATTTTCTATTGGAAGTAAAATTAACTGTTAAATGATTTCCTAGTATTCTTTGAGATATGCTTTCCTCATTTTCTGTTTGATGCAATGTAATACCAAAAATACATGAAGACACTACATATTAGGATTGCAGCACAGTCAACTACAAAATAAAGTTTTATTGATGACAATAATAGGGATACCTCAGCTGGAGAATATCATTCTATCTTTAGATCTAGTGAAAAGGCTATTGTTTCTCTAGAGTTCTTGAGCTCTCATTTTTTGTCTTGTTTTTGGTCACATGGAACTTCAAACTTTAAAGATTCTGCTTAATTGGTCCTCAGTTCACAGTGGTGGGTGTCTTCTACAGTGTCCTTTTCCTGGTTGTTTTTTGTTATTTCGAAAAATAAACAACCAAAGGCAAGGAAAAAATGAACTGACATTTGAAAAAGATAGGAGCCAAATAGGGATCATTGAACATACCAGTTTGTTAAAGAGGAGCAGCACAGTAGAATGCTGCAGAAATAGTGAAATAATTGTGTTGTAAGAATTAGGTCAAATTGAATGAGAAAAAGTAATAGATTTGATAGGGGAATCACTGGTAATTTTGAAAAATACAAGTTCAATGAAGTGATGAAGAAGTAATTCTGATAAAAAGTGTTGATTCTGTGAAAAATAAGACAATGTAGTCAATGTGTTTTGAAGGGGGGGTAAAATAAATCATTCATTGATAGGACAAGTGAATGTGGGATGTTATTTAATACTGCAGTGTGGACTGAGTACTATCAGTTGTTTTTCTGTAATGCAGCTTTGTGGACCATTACAAAATAATTCAGATACTAAAGCCATTTGAAGAAAGAATGTTAAAGTGTGTGTTTTTAGAGGTGAGATATCGGAAACTTGGTGTGTGGAGAGAAAGGTAACAGGGTAGACCAATGGTGAAGACTAGGGGCCCCCTTAGGACTGCAGATAGCTTTGGATTCCAAACTACAAGAGATAAGCCCTAGACAAAAGAGGTAAAATTTCTTCTAGCAAAACTAAGTTGGAAGGATGCAGTTAGAGTTCAATATTGGGTGTTAGTATTAGGCTAGGCTGACTGTAGTTCTGTGAGTGTGAGACATGGGACATTGTGAAGACAAAAAAAAAAAAGTTTGTGGGTTATGTGTTGGCAACTAAGTGGAGGGGAGAAGGTGGAGTAATCCAAGGAGGAGCACAAGCCAGCAAAAAATAAGTATTATGTAAGGTCCATCTGTGATCACAAAGTACCGACATGTGGTTAAACAGAACTTTGTACAAAGACCAGGTTTAGTGCAAAGAATTTTGGTATCTTAGGTGAAAATCGCATTGGTGCCCCTAGAAGTCCTGCTCTAAATATCTTGCCTAAAACATATGCCATTTTAACCTTCCCAGTGCTAGAAGTACCCAATAATCCCCGCAGTGCCAGAGATAATCCCCAGGTTATTTACCTGTGGTTTGACTAATTGCAGTACTCAGCTCTCTGAAGAAACCGGCACTTGCTGACTATGGGGAATTCTCTTCCCCTGCAATCCCTCTTTCATCACAGAGGGCAGGAACAGCTGTAGTTGCCATGGCCCACTGCAGTATGCATCAGCAAGGGACATCTTTAACATGGCGCTGAAGGGGCAGCTGCTTTTGGGGGTCTTCAACAGATGAGTCCAGGGAGACTCAACTGCCCCTTTTCCTCCACATTAAAGATGGCTCTGGTTTATTTAAAATGGACAAAATTGACATTTACATTAAAACAACAGAATGGTTGGGAAAGAGGAGAAAAACATGTACTGTTCCATTGAAAATAGTATGGTCAGCCTATGTTAGGAAGTGTAAGAACTAAAGTGACTTCATAATGGATGGCATCATCATAGAACCATGACCACTGACTGCCCTCTTCCAGAACCAGTTCCTGAAACATTTGCCCCCATTCATCCCTATATTCCCATATTATTTTTAAGCAGCATAGTTGCCTAGGACATGCCTCTGAAATATTCACAACTGTGCCCGTCCTTACATAAATATTTTACTTAAAACAAACACATATAAGGACACATATTAGAAGACCCCTTAGTTTTGAGGATGATGTGAATTTGCCTTGACTGAAGCTCTGTCCACTAGCTCCAGCACTGAGGACCACTTTTTATAAGTTATCCTAATAAAATATTCATAGTTCATAGAAGTACCTATACCTTTCTTCAAAACCACTTCTCAGTTTTTAGAAATTATTTGTTCCCACAGCTGAACAGAAAGAAAAAAAAAAGTTATATTTTCCTAAAATAGTGTATGGAAATGTCATCTACTACATGAAGAATAGAAGGAAGAGCAGGTGAATGAGAATTGAGGAAAAGTATAGAGATAAAATAATCACATCCAAAGTAGACTATCAAAATATAAAATACTAGGCAATGTTTCATGCTCCTCGGAGGTTTGTAATTTGAAGTTTAGATGACCAAATGTAAAAATGTTGCTCTTTTAAACATGTGTAAATGGGGAAAAGTACCATAGCTACAATATCACTTCTCACAATTTCTAAAGCCAAATATCTTCATTAATATTTTATGATCCTGTAATTTTCTGTGAAGACAGTTAATACTTGTAAGTTAAATCATGGGTATTTGTCAAACATTTTCAGCTTTTATAATTATCCATAAATAATATGTATTATTATAGCAATAATATTACACAAATACTCTCAATATTTTAGTTATAATTACTCAGTTACTTTTTACTGCAATATATAAGTAGATATAATCTATCTTCTTTGGCAGATTAGTAAGTAGAGATATATAAAGTTTAATAACTTTCTAAAAGTAATTCAGCTAGAACATTTTGGAAGAATTATGACACATTGACAAAGAGGCAAACAACAAAAGCAAAAATAATATAACTTATTGGAGAAATTATGATGACCTGTTTCACTGTTGTGTGAACTACATTATATATTGCACGTGCCAAATAAACACGCTTCAAATAGGCAAGACATTTTACCAATCTAAGTTGTATAAGGAATTGGTATCGAACAATACTTAAACAATAGCTTGAGTGAAGAGAATGTTTACCACTCACTGCATAAACGAGTAGCATCTTGGAATAGAGACAAAGGAAAAAGGTAACCATGAAATTATAGAAATTGGAATTTAAGTTTGAAAACAAAATTATTAAAGAAAAGAAAGTAACAAGTGGAATTAACTGGATAGGTAATTTTATGAGTATGAAAAACAATATTAAGAAAGATTTATCAATTGACTATTGAATTTAAAGAAAGAAAATATGTTTATCTAAATCATACATGATCTCATAGACCTAAGTATAATGTTAAATACACTTGAGCTACTTTTCAGTAAATATTTCTTCTTTTACCTGCTAACTATTGATATCAGATACATAACTGGAATTGGTTCTTGTGGATCTTCTAATTTCATAGTACTTTTGCTAAAGTAACTAAACAAATTTCCATTAAAATGTATAAAACTAGCAAGAATATGTTAAGAAATAACATGCTACAATTCAGATTATGACATATAGTTAACGTGCTTTTAGTATTAAACACATTAGTATACAAAACAAATGTATGCAATAGTGTTTTAATATTAATTTGAGTACCTCTTCTCAACAAAACGAGTGATAGATTTAGGAGTGAATAAGTATTTCTGTTGTTATTCAGATAACAGATAAAACTGCTTGGTTTTTTTTTTTTTTTTTTCTCTTTTAGTAAAAGTTTTTTTACTTAAATCAGGATCTTCACTGATCACCTAATATAGTTCAATTCATTTTAGTCATTACAATGCAAGAACTTTAAGTGGTCTTTAATGAAGATGCTTAAACATAAAATAATTTCTTCAGTTGTTCCATACAATATAATGAGCATTGCAGTGTGATTAAAAGAACTGAACATGGTATACAGAGAAGTTGGTTTATAATGATGAAACTTATTTACTGTTATAATGTAATGTTACTTCAATAAATATTATTAAAAATAATAAATAAGGCAATGCACGGTTGAGTCTCAGCACAAAGCAAATACTCAGTAAAATGTTTGAAACTTAAATAGAGAGAAAAAGAGAGAAAGAGAGAGAGAAAGTGAGAGAGAGAGACAGATTGAGAGAGAATAAAAACAGAAGAGTCTGGGGATGAAACTAAATTTCAATAAATATTATTTGTTTAACCGTGGAAAATTTTCTCTTCCATAAATCTAAGATATAATTATTTATAAAATATAACCTTCAGAAATATTTAAATTAAGGAAATACATATCAATAAACCATAGCTTTTAGTATTGCTTAATTATTCTGTGTTAAAAAGAGAAGTGATAAGATGAATCTCTCCTTAAGAATTAATTATATATATCTCACTTAGAAGAGTGTCATAGTAGTAGTAGTAGTAGTAGTATTTCGAGATATTTCTCTTTATTTGTATCATGATATACTTCTCGGCTTTAACATTCTGCCTCATTTTCACCTGCAGTTCAATCTTGCAAAAACTCTTTAAGAATTAGAATTTGAAGTTTGTTTATAGTGGGCTTGGAAAGTCCTGGATCTGAGCTGAATAAGGGCAGATTCCACGTGCAAGAAATGCAAAATTTTCTGATTCCCATTAAACAAATATCCTCCTTTTTCAGAAGACTTACTTACAAAACAATTACTTGAAAAGCACTTATTAGACAATTACTAGAATTAGATATTGTTTGAGGTTTTCTGAGAAATACAGTCACAAATTTTATAAAACTGCTTTCTTATATCTATGCTACATACAAAGGAAATAATGATTAATGAACCTCTTTTCAAATTAACTAGAGAAATTTTTGATATGTAATATATTTTCTTCAATTGTGATAGGTTAGAGAAGGAAATTTAGTATTTTTAAAATTTATTTTGAATTTAGAGTGTCAGCTACACTATTTGCTAACAAGGATTAAAAATTCAGAATTAAATACAGACAATCTCAAAATTATTTAAATTTCACTATCACATTATTTTGATTATGATAATTTAAATTAGCTTTAATTTCTTGTTCATGTATAAAGCCTAAATCTACTTTATTAGCTAATATGCTTCATAATGCTTCTATATAGAAAATGCTACGCATTTTAATATTTTAAAGATATGTTTTTACACAACAACATAGAATATAAATAAATTCCACTTAAAATTCAAGCTAAGCTCTTAAAAATGTGGACTTTAATAAGAGGAATTTTTAACTATTTAGAATATTGTAACAGTTGAACTTAATTTGTCTAACTGCAGTTTGCAGTTCAGCTGCTTAGGCGAAGGATAGGATTTAGGGTCACTAATATTCAGGTATATATTAGGGAGTCAGACTGAGACTAACGTCAATTTTAGATTTTTTCAGTCATAAAGAGTGTCAGATTTTAATTCATATTAAATAGTAAGCAAAATTATCCCAATTTAATAGTGTGAAGGTCACACATTTCTAAATGATTTGATTAATCAGATTTAAAAGAAAATGAATGTTGTAGAATCTGATTGTATTGAAGACAGTGAATAATTTCCATAATTTGCATTTTGAAGGGAAAAAATGAAGCAAAAATCAAACTAAGAAAAACCAGATACATGCAAAATCTGTTAAATGGTGCTTATTTTCATATATAATGTGTGTGTTTAGCATTACCTGAAATTTAATTTTGCCTTGCTTTTGTATTTTTTCCTGTGGGAAAGAGCTTTAAGAAAAGTTAACTCAAGTTTTAATCTCATATCTGTGAAATGTGTCAGATGCCTTAGAAAATTGTTTCTTATACTTTAAATTTCCATTATACTGTTAGCTGACTAAAATAACTTCTTATTTTGATAGTAGGGACATAACAAATGTAAGACAAAGAAAATAAACACTCAGCAACCCAAACAAATATACTAATTACTGTCACTACCTTTTCTAAAAGGATACCTTAGAACATTAAAAAGAATAGTATCTCACAATAAAGACTATCTCTCCCCAAATCAGATTGACAGCTTTACAAGATTTGTAATATAATTTTAAGTTAAAAACCAGTTCTAAACAAAATTTGCTTTACATGTTGCATTTTGTATTGATTTAATTACTGCATATTTGTTACTTTCGTAGTTCTATAACACAATGCAACAGAACTGAATTTCAAATATTTTAAATATTCCAATCCTTATAGAAATTCTGATATCATACGGGTTTATGGCAAAATAGAAGCAAATGCACCACATATCAAAATTTAATGTTATTTGGTGGATCTAAGAATGCTTACAATCTTCCACTAACCTAAAGCAATAAATAAGTCAGACAAATAAAAAAGCCAAAGTGATAGATAATTAAGAATTTATTTGAGATTAGCAAGCTGTGATTGAGAGTGCACAGCTTCAGTTAGAAATCTAAAGTGTGCCCCAAGAAGGGGTAGGACTTGTGTATGTTCTGGAAGAAAAGAGGAGGATCAGGTACATGGCAGAAGGAAAAAAATAATAATAATAATGTTAACAGAAATTAAACTTATTTTCCTTTCGAAATTGTTTACTGATTTTATTTTTGCTTCATTTTTCTATTTATTTTATCTTCTAATCATCAGTCCTTGTGATCAGGATATTGGTTCCTCTACTAAGTTTTTAGACAGCAGTTTAGAAAACAATTGTCTTTCGGTCAAGTCAAAAGTTCTTCGTCCATATAAGCAGGCTGTCCAAATTTTCTTGAGACAAAGTGGAACGGAACTTTTGGGCCCCCTCGGCAGACTGGCCCTGGAGCAACTCAACTGCCCCGCCCACCCCTTAGAGATGGCCCTGTCTTACTAAAAATGGAACAAAACTGACTGTTGGGAAATATGAAACAAATATTACTGTTCCTTTTAAAACAATACACATGGTCAGCCTAAGTACTAGCAGACAGTATTTTTTTCTAATATCTCAAACCTGAACTATTTTTTAAAAGATTCCACTTACTCTCTGTTCTTCATATTTCCAAAACTCAAGCATCATCCCTTGGTTTTTCTTCATTAGAATCCAGAATGTACTAGCATTGACAGGTAAGGATCTGCCAAATGTGCAACGATGTTCCCCTGGAGCTGTGGGCTCTCAGCTGATATATACACTTCAGGATCCCCTCAGCAAAGGTTAAGCAGCACAATATGTAATTAAATCCTAATGAGAATGTCTCCAAATAATGATAAAAATCATTACATAAAAGCAACTGTATAGATTCATGTTTGGAAGATATTGCCAGGGGAAATAAAGTGAAAAAAATGAGAAAACTGGTCTCCTTTTCCTCTTCTTCTTCTGTTAGTGCTTCTATGTTTTGCCCTACAGATTTGACGCAAACTTTGCAAGAGATCTGGCCTGCAGCAGTAAACATTCATTCCTTTCTAGTTTTCCCATTAAGCATCAGTGACAAGACTTGACTTCATTAAGACTAGGATGTCATGTGTAGAGGCATATAAATCTAAAGTTTCATTCACCAACTTAAAGTATATCACACCTTTTTAAAACTGAAATCAGTCTGAAAGTGTGAGACTTGGCAGTCTTATCATATTTCCTGAGGGAGTAGTAGAAGCTCTAATGTAAAACATACTGAAAAGTTTTTAGTTTTCAAATGTATGCTATGTAGAAAGCATTTCTGAAAAAGGTATCAGAATGTGCACTTCCTTTATCAAGACTAATAATGTGAATTGGAAAGGAACAGTGGTAGCCACATTTATCTCTGCATAGCATTTTAACCAAAATTGTTGTTTTTTACATTATTATAGCATGCATGAAAATATTTTTATGAATTACTACTTAGTGCACTGGTAGTATATTCTCTTCAGTAGATAATACATTTGGACAAAAAATAATATCTTCCTGATGAATGAATTTTTGAATTAACTATAAAAATAAAAATATTTTTTCTCTCTATAAGCAAGTTCTCAACATAAATAAAAGGAAAAAATGTTCTACTGTAGATCTCGTTTTGTTTCTTAATTTTTTTCTCCACCTCTGCAGTTAAAATGATGTTTCTTGTGTTTCTACTTTTCTCTTTGACCACACCAGCATTTTGAATATATTATATGTTATATTTATTCTTTAGTATGCTTATTACTTTTAATTGAAAAATCATCTTTTTTACATATGTTTATAATATCACAGTTCAATGTTTTAAAGTTTTTTGTGACCTTATAAATTTGAAAAAGTCCAGGTATTGTAGCATATTTTAATATAGTGGATTATAAAACTACCTTTTTCAAAGGGGTCATTTCATTTGTGTTCTCCATCAGTAATTCAAAGACTGAATCATTCAACAAGAACTTAGAACCTTGTAAAGTGTATTCAATAGTTTCAGGGTGAGCCATGGATGCTGTATTGCTCATAAGCTTCTAATTGATACTTCAAACTCTAGTTACAGTAACAACATTGTACAGCAAATAGTTTAGGAAATGCTATATTAGCCCAAAGTCTATAAAAAAGGACATAATTTACTATGAATCAATAATTTATTCTAGAACTCCATTATATTGAACTTTCTAATAACTTCTTCATACATTGAAAAGAAAGTATGATTTTATAGCTATAAAGGGAGAAAAATGAACACAATACCAGTAATTCCTCAATCTAAAAAGGTTTCTGTTATCATTACATTGTTTATCCATTTTTTCATTTGTTTGCATTAACTTAATTTCTACATTATTTGTAGTACTTGCAAGAATAAAACATTAAACTAAATAAAAGTAGAAATTAAAATCACTAGGAAGTACATGAAAATGTGTGTTATTAAGTCATGTATAACGACTAGACTTGCTCCACAAAGTCAGCTGTAAGATTCTTTCAGGCAAAAAGAAAAATACAGGATCAACTATAATAATCACAATACTCAAAGATAAAAACTAAACCTATATTTTCATGGTATTAAGAATCAGGAGTCAAACGTTTTTTCTAGAATCTAATAAAAATAATAGAGATGGCAATTATATAAACAGTATCTCTAAGGTAAGTCCCACATTAAAAGATATACAACTTTTTCATAATACACTAGCTATGACCTTATCCAAAGAAACATGGATAAATTAAATATTTGGGAGATAAAACCATGTAGTGTCCTTCTTGTGTGATATTGGAAGATTAGTTACACCATTTGAAGATTAGTTCCACAATTCTTTGCTAGTCTAAGCATCAAATATATCAGATATCTGTATGTTTTATTAAAAAATCTTAATTTTCACTGTACCAAAGCTATATCATCTTATTCTAGATGTCATTTATGCTTAAATTATCCAAAATACCTTAAAATAAATAAGGAAGATTTTATTATTATGATTACCCATACAGACCTGAGACTTCCAAGGCAGGAAAAAATACCCCTAGACTTTTTCTTTAAGCAGTATAGTATAAGGCTTAACAAAATTTGTGACATATTTCCCAATGTATCACTTTAATTTTTCAGTGATTGGCACATAACATTCATGAAGAAAATATGCTGAAAAGTACCTTTCATGTTTCAAATTTTATTTCATTTTATATTTTTTCTATAGTCTTTTGATTTTTATCTAAGAATGTTGGATAATGAGGAGCAATTGTCATCATCCTTAATGTGTCAATGAGAAATTGGTAGTAATTTGGCATTGAGTAAAAGAATGATAGTTACAGAAGTCGTGACATCCCACACAGAGATCTCTAATCTCCTAAAGAGGTTCACAGGTCTTTATCAGAAGTTGGCATTTTAAAGATCGCTCAGCTCCTGGGTACTAGTCAATTACTAAACATTGGGCACAACTGACAGTTTAAATACAGTTGCAGAATTAGCTAAGGCACAACAGAGACAGCAAACACTTCTGACTAAAACCACTCTGTTTTTGCAGAAAATTTCCCTGATACAATATTAACTTATCCTCTCCTGTACATAAACATTCCATTTCTGTCTTCTCACAGATACCCAAATTACAGGTTGCAGAAAACAGCCAAAATGTCAGTCATAATTTTTATTTTTTTTTTTTATTTTTTATTTAAATACTTCCTTAAAATACTTCCTTTAATGCTTTCTTATAATATTTTAAGAAAATCTCATTTAGAATGAGCTAATAGTATTATATAGGAAAATGTATTCATCTTCAAATACATATACCTATACCTATAATATACATGCATAATTTGCCTTGAATAATGATGGAGGGTACACAATAATGTAATCTAATAACAAGACTGTAAGTTATATAAGGGCATACATTTTGTCTTTTTTTAAGTGCTATATTTTCAACCTTGATCAATCCTGGCTTTGAACAAGTTCTCAATACGTATCGATTAAAGCAAACAATGAAAACCGAAAGAAAACTGGTATTGGTTAACTTTTCAATAAATGAGTTATTAAGGAGCCAGAATTATTATGGAAACTGTTTAAATGACTAAAATTCTTGGATTTTTAGGAAGTGACTGATACAATGACAAGAACCCAAACTATGGAGTCATAAATTGCATGCTTGTCTGTGACATCTAGATGGAATATTGCATGCATTCTTCATGATCAAGATTTTGAGCTGGAAGTGAAACGCTAGATCAGAATCCCAATTTTACTTCCTATTTGCTGAATAGTCATGTGTGAGAGATTCATTTTTAGAATTTAGGACTTTAAATGGTAGAAATAATATTAGTACTAAATTCATTGGGCTAATCTGAAGATTGAATGTGGTAGTAGATTGAAAGCATTTGGAATCTTTAGTGGCTTGAATGGTTTGTTCAGCTGACCTCAAGAAACCAATTAATTCAATAACAAAATGGGATTTTTGGACACAAACAACAGAAAAGAGAAGGTTTGGGAATTAAGTCTCCTGGTAAGACCCACATGAGCTTCTCGGAATCAAAAGCTAACCGTTTCCCCGCTGCTCCAACCCCGTAAATATTGCATCTGGAGGACTCCCTCTCAATTCCCCTAAATGGGGAAACGACACTAGTTTCCATGGTAGATGCAAGGCATTTCGGTCTTGTAGTTTGCTGATTTATGCATGTGAGAATACTTCTCTTAAATAAGGTTTCTTTATATTAATGTTCAGAGTCCCAAAAAGATATGTTCAAGTCCTAGTGATTGTGACCTTGCTTAAATAGGACCCGTGTAAATGCATTCAAATTAATACAAGATTCTACTGGATTAAGACAGACCCTAAATTCAATTAGTGTTATCCCTGAAAGAAGAGAAGAGAGACATGGAAACAGCTCATGTGAAGATGCAGGTGGAGACTGGAGAGATGCATCTACAATGTAAGGTATATCAAGGATTTCTGGGAATTATCAAAACAATGAAGAGGGAAGCAAGAACAAACCTTCAAAGGGAATATGGAATGCTCAGACCTTGGATTCAGACCTTTGGCCTCCTGAACTCTGAGAAAATAATTTCTGTCATTTTAAGGCACCTGGTTTGTGATAATTTGTGATGGCAGCCTTAGGAAACTAATACAGCAGCCTTTATATCAATAAATTATATATCTGTAAAAATAGTATCACTCTATGCTTTAATTTCTTCTTGAACAAAAACAAAGGAAAAAATAAACGCCAACCTGTTTTATTTATGTTAGAACCTATATGAATATCATAATTTTTTTCTAAATTAAAATATTTTCAAGACATATATAATATACTTATGTATGCTCATAAGCATGTCTATATTATATATGTATGTATCTTTCATTCTTAGAAAGTAGGTCATCAAATATCCCTCAAATTATCCCTCATAGGTGTTGGTAATAAAGTATATATTTTAGAAGCAGACTATCTGGGAGCACATGTTCATGTATAATGAAGTGGCTTAGCTAGTTATAGGTAAAAATATTGTGCATTTTAATCAGCATTCTGGAATGCCTGGTGTAGAATTTTGTGTATGCTATTATGATTCCCTTAATAAATGTTACCTCATATATTAATAATATATCCTCATCGATTTCATGGACACTACTACACTTATACAGAGTATTTCCCTTTAAATTGATCATCTTGAGTCAAATATTAGCACAAAAAAGATTCTGGAGGATAAACAAATAAAAGCAATAAAAACACTCAGAATTATGCAACTACCCACCTTTGAAGTGAAGCGTGTAATTTATTTTCCTCTCTATTTTTGATATCTAACAGGAAAAAAAGTTCAATGAATTATGGAAGGTAATCCAGATGGTTGTCCTTTTGGCCCCAGACAGGCCTGACAAAACTCATCCCTTTCACTGCCTTCCAGAAAGCATCTAATCACACCGGCGTAATTTGTTTTCTGTAATTTTATTCAGGATGTGTGGGGTTACAAGATAGGTCACATTGCACAGTATGCTGAATACAGCATTTCACTTGAGAAGTTCCCGTTATATTTGTTTTTTCGAAGTTTTTTTTCTTTTTCCCTAGCTCTTCTTCCCTCATAGAATACTCAGCTTTTCTTTCTATGAGGAAACTTCAACCGGGTTCTTTAAGTTCTATTGCATTTCTCTTTGATTAAGTAGAGCAATTTACTCTCACTGTTTCCTATTAACTTTGTAAATGAATTTCAGTAGGCAAAACATCTTTCCATATATTTGATGCAATCTCACTTAGAAAGTTCTCTCTCTCTCTCTCTCTCTCTCTCTCTCTCTCTCTCTCTCTCTCTCTCTCTCTCTGTCTCCCTGTCTCTCTCTTCTTTCTACCCCTACCTCTGCTACTCCTGTGTCCCTGTGTGCTCACTCTCCAAGGAAGATAGAACAACTGAACATCAGCATCAGAGTCATGTTTAAACTATACGCTCTCTCTTTTTAAAACTAAAATTGCTTTCCATACTTTGTGATTCAACATTAAGCATATTAAAGAGGACAGCAGGCTTCTAATATAATTTCTTACTAATTACCTCTCTGAAACCACAGGATATAAATGGTGGCAATTATCAGTATCTTTCTCTCCTCCCATGTATTTCTACATATTTGAGAAGCTGATAATTGACAAATATTAAAAAAAAATGAAAAGAAACCTTGCTTATGTGTGGGATCTCTGCCTTGATGTATATGTATTTGCTAGCTATTTCAGCATAATGTCATGAATCAATGCACAACTGTAGGAAATCTGCTCTGGCAAGTATTGCAACAAGAACTTAAGAATATGAGAATAAGTGGAGTCCTTAGAAGCTCACAGACTTTAGTGGATACACACATATAAAACTAAACATCATACGAATGATAAATATTCTATTTAAACATATCATATTTTACATTTAGATAAAACTTTATATTTGTAAAGAGTAATAGTGAATCAGTCATCAAGAGGTCTCTGAAATCAAATGTTATTCAAAACACAGTCCCATTGCTGCTCTCTGATATGTAATAATTCAGTAATTTTCTAAATATCTTGGTGTCTCAGTTTGCTACTCAAATGATAATGTTGGGACTGATTCACAGAATAAAAGAATATATGAAATTTCAGCCTTTTTCATGTCTCCTGAAACCTTTATTTTCTTCCTATTCTGTGCCCTTAGCTGATATTCTTTCCTCTTGCATTATGCTAATATCAAAGAAAGATATACTAACATATATTAGAGTTTATGTGCCTATATACATATGTATACATGCATACACACATGCACACACACGTACCTGAGGGAAGCTGGGTTGGAGGGTGAGAGGAGAGAGAGATAAACAAAGAGAAAGAGAGAGAGAGAGAGAGAGAGAGAGAGAGAGAGAGAGAGAGAGAGAGAGAGAGAGAGAGAGAGAGAGAGAGAGAGAGATTTATTATACTATTGAGAATTGGCTCATGCAATTAGGGAAGCTAAGATGTTCCATGACCTGCAGTCAAAAACCTGAAATTCAGTGGCGTAATTCAGCCTGTGTTCATATGCTGGTAACCAAAAGAGCTGATAATTTAAACCCCAGTCCAACCTTGAAGAAGAAGAGATGGGATGTCTCAACACAAGCAGGAAAAACTGATGAATTCTTCCTTTCCTCTCCTTTTGTTCTATCCAAGAACCCACACTGAGGAGAGCACTTGCACTTGATGGGTTTCAAGGATTCAAATGCTAATCCCATCTGGTAGCATGGTCACAGACTGCAAGCAGAAATAACATTGAATCTGGGCACCCCTCATGGCTAATCAAGTTTACACATCATGGGAATGAAAATTTGTGCCACCATTTAGGAAAACATTATGGAGGTTCCTCAAAATATTAAAAAAAAAACAGCACCATTTTTGATTAGCTGGTTCACTTCTCGGTATCTATCCAAGGAATATGACATTTTTAACTCAAAAAGATAAATATATCCCTACATTTATTGCAACATCTTTTTAAAGACATAAACTCAACCTTAGATTCCACTGATAGATAACTGAATAAAGAAGATATGGTATATATACACCATTAAATATTACTCAGTATTTAATAAAGGTGAATTTTTCTTTATAGCAAATTGAGAGGAGCTTGAGGGAATTATGTTAAGTGAAATAAATCAGAGGGAGGGCAACTACAGATGATTTTACTGCTGTGTAGAATATAATGCATAGAATATAAGGAAACAAAGTATATGAATGGATAAAGCAAAATGAAAAATAAACTCACGGATTTTGAAAGCAAAACCGAGGTTCTCAGAGAGGAGGAGGGTGGGGGTGGGAGCAAGAATGGAGGGAGTGTCAAAGGATGGTGATTTATTATTATCTGTTTAAATAAAAAATACGTCACCCAGAGCTCTTCTCAGAATTGCACTGAATAACAATACCAATAACAAACAAATAAATGTACATACCTGAACTGCACTTGAATCATATATTCCACTTTTCTCATCTTATAAAGGAAGAACATAGCTTTTCTTTTCAAAACCAGACACTAGTCTCCATGTACTGTCCATAGACAACATTTCTCCAGTCCAACCTCCTCTGATATATTGACACAGAATCTTTAATGTTTCTTGAACTTTCATGTGTATATGAATTCCTTGTCTTTTTTTTATTAAAATGAATCAAATTCTGATTCATTGGGTCAGGGACAGCATCAAGATTGTTTCTAACAATCTCCCAGGTGTTAATTGATGCTGTTTGTCCAGGATCTATATTTTCAGTAGCAAGGACCTCACAGATAGGTTTTATGTCCCATAACAATTCATTCTTTCCTATATCTCACTAATGCTATGTGTCAAATAATCCCTAAAAAAAGATGAATCCTATCATTAAAAAAAAACAAAAACAAAAACAGCTAAACTCTTTCATTACAGTAGTATTCTTTCTTCTAATTTCCAATGTTCTGCCACTCATGCTTTCTTAACTTCCAAGTATGGTAGCTATTTTCTACCTTGTTGAGTTTATCCACATTGTTCACTACTGTAATTGGCATGATATTCTCTGGCTGACTCTCTGGTCTGTCTTAAACGTCTGACTCCTTCTCATTTTTATGTCTCAAATTATGTATAGCCTCTTCCAAGTTTTCTTAAGAACATCATAAGAAAAACAATCCAGAATGTCTAATATAGAATATCTCTGGCAAAGGTACACATTTTTCCTTCTTTGGTGAGGTAGTGGGTTTACCGATGCTGTTGGATAACTGCCTTTATAATCTCTCTCTCAGATTTGTGTTTAGCCAAATAGAACATTCTTAACAATTTGCTTTAGTTTTCTATTTCTATTTCAAAAATTTCAGTAATTTTAATGCACAAAATAACTCAATTTTATTATTCTTATGAAGTCAGAAACTCAAAGTAGTTAGAAGGAACTCTAGGTCTCACTTTATTCTTTCCCACTGTCCTTTGGCAAAATAGGGAGGTCATTTTTTTGTAAATACTTACATTTTGATATATTATCATAACAGCAGCAGCCAAAAGGTCTCTCACTAAGGCAACTAAGGCTTTCAACAACCTGCTCTGCTAACATATTTTTTTGTTTTTTCATCTTCCCTTTTTTCAAAATAGCTAAATATTTTTTTCAAGAGCTAGCGAACCGAGATGACAGAACAAGCTGACCTTGGAAACAATATCTAATCCATAAGGCTTGAATCTGCAAATGATGACACCAACCAGACCATCAGAGAGTAACAGCTAAGGACAATTCCAGGGCAGAACCTGCTGAGATGCACATTGTCCTTCTCCTGCTCCTTTAAAGCCCATTGGCTAGTCTGTGGAACTTGAGATGGATGTTGAGACAATAGTCCTCCATCTCCTCAGGTTGCCAGTTTCTTAATAAACCTAATTTTTCTTTCACAACACTCATTTCCTTGATCATGGGCTTTTGGGAGATAAGCAGAGAAACCTAGGTTGGGTAACAGATGGATAATAGCTACTCATTGGTCATATATATTATTGTATCTGTCTCTGTCTATACAATGCTGTTGCTCTCTCTCTCTCTGCAGGTGTGTGTGTGTGAGTGTGTGTGTGTGTGTGTGTATGTGTATGTTTATGTAAAGACAGCCAAAACTATTCCTTCCTTATAAGGGAATAAGAAGATTAATTCCTGAATCTAAAAAGAAATTTCAATGAGACGTTGCTTTGCTAGTTTTTGTTTGTTTTGTCTTGAATTCTTTATTTTTTTAGACCTGCTGTATGTTTTTAAATTACATCATTTTCTAAAAAAGTATTTCCAACTGCTCCATCAGCAAGCATGTGATTTCAGTGTATCTGTGATGAGTATTACACTGATATTAACATTTACACAGACAAGTCATTGAACAGTAATAGCTTCCATAAAAACAGGTTAGAGAAAATAAACATGAAAAAAAGATGCAACAGCGGAATAACTACATGACAGATATTATTGCTGTTATATTTATCAGACTGTTATATTTATCAGATTGATTATCAGTGAGGAAAAACAATATAACACTTGATTTCTTATAAATTCTAGTTGATATTTGGGTGGTTCCTTGCATAAGGTTTGTGGTTAGATAAGACTCTTGAGCTGCTGGGCCATTCAGCACTGTAATTGGATATTAATGATCATTATTAACTTTGAACCTGGAGTTGTGATTATTCTTTGATCAGCATTCATTTAACTAGCTTATTGCCTTCCTAGATCTTCCTACCAGCAATCTTAAAGTAGCCTTCTCTGGTATAAGAAGGTTGACCAAGCACCTGAGAAAGAACAGATATGCTGAATTATTGTGAAAGTGGAGCTATTTTGAGAGCTTAGATTTTATTCTCAATGGTATTCTAGTTAGTGGCTTTCAAACAAGAACAAATGGAGGAAAGAAGAATGAATCTTACATATGTGAAAGGAGATAATTAAATATAATAATTTCTAATTTCCTTTTAAAGGAGATTTGTCCTGATAACCAGAGGAAATTTTGGTAAAGTTAAAATAAAGTCTTAATCTGTAACAAACTTAGCTTCATATACTGAATTGTAACAGTATGTGAGTACTAGAGCACCTGAATTTGAAGCTAGAAGTTGAAGATTTCTAAAGAACTTTGTCTGAATAAGTAAATACGATCATTCATTACATGACATCAACAGGATTTCAAAGTACATGGGAAAGAGTCAGAAGCAAATCCAGGTAAAAGATTCCCGAGTCTGGAGAGGTTATTTCAACTGCCTTCTTGATGTTGCTGTTTGGATAAGCATCTTGTAAGACTATCTGAACTCAAAACCGAGATTCTAGAGGTTACAGTGTGAGTTACACGGTAGAGCAATGTCTGTTGGCAGTGAATTATTCAGTGTGAATGCAGGCAAATTGCAATGAATCTGAGTTTTGAGTTTTTCCTATTACATGATGTGCTTTGAGTTTCAGCATTTGTTTGTATTATAAAGTTACTCACACACTACAAAGATGTAAGGAGTCATTATCACTAGATTTAAAATTTTCCTGCAAAAAGTGCTTTATCAGCTGCCTTCTTATTTTATCACTGTTTGGGTTATTCTGTAACTACAAAGCCAAATTGAATATAATAACTCCCTCCACTAGTGAGAATTTGGAGTACATTATTTCTACCAAAAATAAGTGCTATACTTTCTGATTTACACAGATTTTTGACTTTTCGAAGACTGGATGAGAGTCCCCTTATTTATGGTAAGAAAGCTCATTCATCCAATCCATAAATAGTCAAATCTCACTCCAAATGAGTCATTTTATTAGATTATTAAAAAAAATGATGTGGTAAAGATAATTCACTTTTAATTAATTGATTATTCATTTTCCCTTCCCTTTTCTTGAATTATTTTGGTTAATAAACCTTACAAAATACTCATTACACAATAACAACATTAAATAATATTGAATAAATATGACATTTAATTAAATAAAAATAAAATAGGATCTCTTTATTCTCAAGTATGAGAATGATTTTGAACTTTAGACCTCGAGAGTTGTAATTAAACTAAATATATTTTAATTATTCATTAATTAGAAATCAATGCAAATATGCATGCTGATACTATATGCACAGTTTTAATAAGAATTCCTTTTTTGATTGATATGATTTATGTTTGAAAATTCCAGTCTTGATGAAGAGGATAATTCATTAATATAGAACCTTATGATGAATTTTTTTTTTTTTTGCTGGAAAGTATCTCTCAACCTTCTTTCCTCATTTCCCATTACCTAGTAATTTAAAGATGTAACCTAGCAAGAGAGGCTAGATATATTGCTTAATTGTGAGGAAGATGCAACACTTTTGTTTAAGACATCTGTATTTAAATTCTGATTCTAACTCTAACAGCTTTGGCAATTCACTCAATGTACTTAAATCATATATTTTCCTATTATCTATCTATCATCTACCTATCATCTACCAACCATAGCTATACATATGAAATAAACATTATTTTCATTTAAATACTGATATGCATGCTAATTTGTTCATTGTGAAGAAAACATTTACAGCTTGTGTCTATTTATTGAGCAAAAAGCTTATCCTATTTAAAGGAAGCATAATAATAAAGTAGTCTAGTACTAACTTACTAATTAGTGAGAAATTATAATGGAAGCATAATAATAAAGTAGTCTAGTACTAACTTACTAATTAGTGAGTAATTATAATGGAAAAATTACATAATAAGTATTAAAATGAATATTAGTATATACATGAATATTAGCATTTTAGAAACATATAATTAAATGCTAAATTACTAGAGATTATCTTTAATCTCTTCATTCTATTAAGAGAACTCTTTCACATTGAAACTTGGAACTCCTGTCTAATACATTTCAGTGTAAGATGATTTGTGAGATTTAAAGATTGACTGGAATCCCTCCATAGTATAAAATATGGTCATGTTGCTTGTGAAGTCCAGTCTCTAGCACTTTCCCAAAGATATTGATTATGGAAGACTAAAATGAGTTTGGCTGTGCCAACCTAATAATTCTAGACCATCTTGCAGATGAAATGTCCTCTACTGAGAGTTCTTTTGATTCTAATATGATATGAAGATATAATATTTTGACAATCCTTGTTATGTCATGTGTTTGAGACCTAAATAATTTCATATTTCTCAAACTCTAGCCAGTGATTTTTACCTTCATTATAATAAAATGAATGGCTACCCTTTAGTGAGTCATTTGCTTGTTGTGGTTTGTCCTAAATGCAGCAGATTTTTCTAAAAATTTAAGATAAGAAAAACTAAACTCAAGTTAACAGTGTAATGGAGTTAATATGTTGTGAATATCATTCTTGTGGAAATCTTGGAAGACTACTTAAAAAAATCAACCCCAAAGGGAAATGCATTAACATTAGTATGAATTAGACAATTGTCTGCAGTTTCAGAGAATTGCAAAGAGGAACATTTTCCTTCTTTTTTTTATGGTGACAAAAATGTATTAAAATACTATATATGTGACCTGTGTGATCATAAAATAAACAGAATCATAAATTCAAGAGAGGCAAGAATCAAGTACTAGAAAACAAAGATAATTTAAATATTGTTTTAAACAATTGTACTAGCCAGTAGTCAATACGTAAAATTGAAGCAGTAATAGTTGAATGAGTAAAATACATGCAGTTTTCATGACCAGATTGAGTTGATCCTCATTTGAATCTTCAGAATGCCTTTCTATGATTGTCTCATAGTGTTCCTAGCATTCATGTAAAACTCACTGGTAAGTAACTGAAAAAAGAAATACATATTAATACGAAAGCATTGTCTCAAATCATGATAACTGCAGGTAATATCAAAGTCTTTTATAGATAAGGTGGTTGTGACTGAAATACTTCACTGATTTTTTTTAAATATATCTCTATCATCTATCAATCATTTACTTATAACAAGAAATGAAAGGGTACTATATTGTAACTTTGTTTGAATCCCTCAATAATAGTGCACTTGATGTAGGTCAGCTTCTATGTTATTTTCTGGCCCTCCTTTTAATAGAGTGACTTTTAACCTCTAGAGTTCCCCAACCTCAAGTTTCCCAAATAAATGTGCCATAGTAGGAAAGGTAGGACTGGTCTCTCCACTTGTGCATTATCAGAAGTTTCATGAAGTTTCCAGCATATTTCACTGTGGATTGAATCAACCCGAAATTAGTCCAGTGTTTGATGCTCAGCTAGAAGAGAAGTGAGGAATTTAGTAACTGGCCTTTTCAACCTGCAGAGGTATGGCCTAGGGCCACTGCAAAAAAGGACTTAGATGAGAATTGTTGGAGTTTAAGTAACTAAAGGCATTTGCTTTATACTTGACTTCAGAAATTCCAATAGAAAGATGAGTCATCTTGAGATCCCAGATTCAGACTTCACAGTCTCATTGGAGTGTTTGGCTGGCCCTGGTAATAGAGAGCTATAAATCAACTTTAAACAATGCAAATGACATAAAATTATATTTCATCAAAACTTATATAATATATAACAAATAATATTCAAGTCATTTTTTTATTTTAAAAAATTAGCGAGAAAGAAAAGATTACACTGAATACCGTCTTCTTTGAAGTATGTCTGTTGGGAGTTGTATACTAATATCAATATAAGTCTATTGACTTGCTATTTTACAATTCATTTTGAGTTGTCTCTGGTGCATATATTTCTACTTATAAAGTGTATTGATTTAAATGCTGGAAACCAATTAAAAGTTTTAAGTGGTTAATTAGCCTGAGGTTATTAACTAGCAAAATGATATTTGTGGTAAACAAAACAAAGCAAGCGAATTATAAAGCACATTAAAACATAAAAGAAGAAATATCAAAAGGGTGCTAAGTTTTTCTCAAATGGAATTATAAAAATTGGAAATACTACAAGTTAGATA
This sequence comes from Solenodon paradoxus, assembly GCA_004363575.1. Classification (NCBI taxonomy): domain Eukaryota; kingdom Metazoa; phylum Chordata; class Mammalia; order Eulipotyphla; family Solenodontidae; genus Solenodon; species Solenodon paradoxus. The sequence goes on along the minus strand of RJWH01000207.1, from coordinate 1,003,822 downwards.
TGATTCCTTCTGTACTGTAAAATTATCAGTGTTATTACTTTTTATTTACATTCAATAATTATGACTAATTTGCAGTCAATTTCCCATAACCTTAGGAAAATGATATATGTGAAGTATGTGATATATAGACTAAAGTAAAATATTATTTTATTAATCAAGAGAATGTGCCTGTGAATGACACTAAAGTTAAAAGAATAAAAGTATTTTGTTTTCTAGATTATCATCTCATAATTTTATATTTACAAAATGATATTTCAATGTCTCTCCAGTTCCATAGTTTATTCCAAATAAGTGATTTTTAATTTGTTTTAAAATTTCTTGATTTAGTTAATAGAATACATATCTATACACCTATTGAAACATATTTACAAGTGGATAGAAAATCAAGTAGATAGTTTGACAGACATGAAGATTTTAATTTTTATCCATGTTTTAATAGAATTAAAAACAAAGTATAAAATAAGCACTTACATAAATCACTTGGGATGCTTGCATTTGGATTTCTAAATCATTACTTACAATTTATTATTTTATCAATGCAAATGTGAGAATTTGAAGTGACCTAAATTTGTAAATGAGTCATTTAAGTTACTTTTTAAAATCTTTTGCAATAGATAAAAACAATTTCAAATGAGTATTATTGTAAACTTACTCAATTTCATATTATGATCTTTGGTAATGATCATATTTCTAAACAAGCTTTTAAAAGTCACAGTATAATTTCACCAAAAATTAAATCAAGCTTTAAGAATACTGTTATTCATGGGAGAAAAGGTGCCTTCAGAGTATCTCTTATTTAGTTTTCATTCTTTGTTATTATAACAACCAACTCTTTCTCCAGCGATAACTCTTAGGTCCAAAACGATACCCACATCAGCCAGCTTATTTCTGGGATTTGCTTTTGTTCCCTTTTCTATAAGAACATAACATACACTACCTCACATTTATTCTTTAACAATTTAATTACACTAGTGTATGTGACTAGTACTCATTCCCACCTACTACACAATATGAACTTTACATAAAATACTTAAAGATTCTTTTGTTATGGTCTTTGCATCATTTTCAAACATCCATATATTTATGAATCCATCCTTCTGTCCTTTGGTTCCATTGATATATTTGTCTATCTTAACACAAATATCATAGTGTCTTGATTAATACACTCTGTAATAAGTCTTGAAAGTAGGTGCTGTTAGTTTTCCAACACTGTTTTTTAGACAGATTCGTTTGGGCACTGCTACTTAAACTAGTTGATTATAATAATACCTAAATAACAGTAAACAGTAATGCCTGGACAGCAGTGCAGAATTTCCTGAAAATATCTGCTTTTCCTTTAACAATTTAAAGCAAAGTTACTACTTACTCTGTGATATGTTTGTGTTTATGTTGACTGTATGAAAAATAATTGTAGCTAATTTAATTGCTATAGTAATATAGAAATGTTCTGGAAACCAAATTGTTTTCTTATGTAAAAAAAACAACTAAAAATGACCTGAATTGGTCTGAAGTATGTGTAGTGTTTATATATCATGTTTAAGTAAATATTTGTTTCATCATATATATTATCCATTTGGTTAGAGGTTATAATAATCAATGTATGGTATATGAATCAAATTAGTGTGTTCAAATCTGATTTTTCTTAGTTTAGGAATATTGAGCATCATGGGTTTTTAACTATGTACTGTGAACCAGATCAGCTATTTGCAAGTATAATTATGACTTTTGAATTTTTCCCAGTTAATAATCTCATATATGGAGGTTAGGATAAGGGCACGGTTAATAATACCTTATTTTGAAAAGAAATTATCTAAATCCCACAAATGTAATATGAGTGTGTGTATTCATCCTTCTTTGTAAAAATGGAGGTAAGAAATTAGAAGATGAAGTAGTTTGCCTAATATCGTATCACCAGGTCACCACTGAATCAACTCAGCACATTTCCCAGAGATCATATTATTGCTTTCATCTCTGTCATCTCTCATCACTGTAGTATTATGCTCAGACACAGGATTCGTAATCTCAGAAATGAATTCAAGCTGAGATATTAGCAGGTAGTAATGGCTTGTAAAAACATCAATATTTTATCACTGATTTTCTGTATAGTGTGACAACATGGAGAAGTCCAAGAAAGAGACATATTTTATAAATCTACCTCTATTGTTGGCACTTACAGAAGACCAGCATGAGCTCAAAATCTGATTCTTGCATCTATGCTAGAGGATCTTAGGATACTGCTCTTTTTATTTAAAAAAAATCATGAAGTGATTAATAATTCCTGGTGAGTAGTCTTATCTTTTCATATTTGTTAGTTTTTTCAATAGTATTTCTAGTCAGAAGCATTTTCAACAAATTGAATGACTATTCAGCTAAAGACAACATCACAACAGTTCAATGGTAAATACGAGATACAGGGAAGAGTATTACAGCATTATTCATACAAACTTAAGAATCAAAGCTACTTCTTGCTTGCAATGCTACCTGTTCAAGTATGTTTTATTTAATAAAATTATTAAAAATAAGTTATGTTTAACCAACTTGACAAATGTGAGTTTCATGTTGTGAAACCTATATACTGAGATCTCGTAATAAATAGAAACTGTATTGTAGTGGCTAGCATTAGTTGATTTTTGAATTTTATTTAATTGTCTTATATGTTATGAATAGAACTTTAAATACTATGTCATCTTTTGTCAAATACAGCTAAATATAGACATACAAATAATAAAAAGTGACCTTTGAAATCACGCTTAAATACATTTCACACTATTACACCAAATAAGAATTTAGCATTTAAAACTTCATGCTCACAAACTGATATTCATTCACAAGAGATGAAAGTATACATTTAAAAACTCAATGTAGTATATTCAAATGTGGATTTACTATGACGCATAAGTCAAATATATATAGTGTTATGACATAATTTCTTTCAATAAAATAAATTTAAAGATAAAATTAAAATGTTCTATAACTTTTCTTTGGCTGATCTAATATCACAAATGTATTCCATTTTTAAGTAACTACATGATACATGGAAGATAAAGTATCATTAAAAGGAAAAATAGTCTGAATATTTCTCAATATTGAAAATTTTTATTTTCATTTTTTACTTATGATATAGATTCAAATAGATATATTAAGTTTAAAAAAACCCACAGTGTTTCTCTAAAAGCTGGTTTCGAAACTTCACAGCTTTGTGCTTATTAAGTATAGAGGACTTTATAAATGCTTCCCCAAAGAAGAATTTTAGTGATGTTCCAATAGAAGTGCTTTCTCTAGAGGATTGGATTGCTGTAGGAAGCGTTTTTAATAAAATTGGGTTTGGTTCACAAAACTACCAAGTAGACCTTATCATCATGGTTCAGTTCTGAAAAGATGAATCACATTTTCTGGAATAGAGAATGCTCTCTATCCCACTGACCAAATAGTCACCATTGCAGATTTTTTTTAATCTCTACTTTGACTTAACTAAATTTTCATTAGGATTCTCTCCTCCCTACATGTGCTTGAATTCTAACTGTTTCAAAATCTGAGCAAGAGTTAAAGTGGAATAATGTATTGCTTTATCAGTTTGTCTTGGGAATTGAATGACTACAGCAAGCCACTGTTCATGTAAAACCCCACCGATCACTTTCTATTGTTCATTCCACTTTCCTTTGTAAGTTTCTCTACTAATCTTCCTTACACCTCTTTATCACATAAAAGAAAAGCTTTTTCTGTTTAAAGTAAATCTTTATTTAGGATTGGATTTATATTTATAATATCACTTTGTGGCTTGAGTTAACAATCAAAGAGAGGGACAACATAGGCCAACTGTTTGTTCTGGTAAGAAATCTAAGTTTATTTCCACTGATGTATTCTTTGCTGTTTAAGTGCCTTTTCCATGATACATCCTTCCTCTCCATATTAGTACACAGACTGAAGATTCAGTTAACAGAGAAAAGTTATGGAAAAGTTGCATATTGTGTGCAGGTGCGTGAGTGTGTGTGTGTGTATGTGTGTATGTGTGTTTGTGTTATTTATCTCTTCCCCATTGTGGAAATATAGTAATCCTTGCAGAACCCTGATCTCCCAAAATGGAAGTAGAATAAGTCCTTAAACCATTTTTTTTTTTTAAGTTTGACATTTCCCATTAGTGGCATGCATAGTTAAGGGGTGATCAATGACCCAGATGATATTCTTCATTGAAGAATCTCCATAATGGATAAAAAAAAAAAATCTTATCTCTATTGACTTCTAGATTTTTACAGTGGTGCTAAAAGTAATAAAACTAATCACAAACAAATTAACTTATTTTATAACTTGAATTTATTATTAGTTTGCCCAGAAAAAGAGATTTACATCACTCTGGAGAGAATTCAGTGATATATTTTGTATAGTGTAGGTATTAGATATAAGGCCCAAACAGCGTTACCTCAAAATATGCTGGAATTTTGGCACGCCTTGGTGGAGTAGTGGTTGGGTGCATTCTAAATATATCCCAGGGTCACCCCGGGTTCATGCCCCATGGTCAGTGGGAACAGCCAAAATGAACAGCTAAATAGAATAAAGTACTCTTCTTCCTCTCTCCTCCTACCTGCTTGATATTGCTAACTTCAATTTCTTCCTACATTTTTGTTTAGGAAAAAGAAAAATAAATAGAGAGGATTCTGAAGGAATTTTTAATCTGTTACTAAAAGAAATCTAAAAATATCTTTTTACTGGTCATGTTTCATCATGACATAATTTCAATTCTCATTAAAGTGGGACTCAGCTCTTATCACTTTTTAAAAGCTCAAGTAGGAAAAAAAAATAAAAAACATGCAAGGGTTTAAGTTGAGAATGATTTTTTATGGAGATGACTGAGAAATCATGAAATCAGTATCCACAAAGAAAATATACAAAATGGAGTCAGGTATCCATTGGGTAAGTAGAAGTTACATGCTTTTACCACAACTGAACACTCAGTAACCAGGATTCAAAACTGTATTTTTCACCTCAGCAACCTAGTGTGACACCTAGAAACTGGGGGGTTTGGAAATATGACAGCAAGTCTACCTTCAAAGATGATTAAATAATGAAACCTCAACTGCAGAGAAAACCATCTGTAACTGCATTAACATGCAGACAGCTCTTCCCCCCACCCCTTCCTTTTTTTTCCCCCCACTGTGGACTCAAAGAAGGAAATAAAGTTTCAAAGAGAATTTAAGATTTATTTAAATATGTGCAGGTGGGCCATGTTTAAATGCAATGGCAACTCTCTTTAGCCAGGACAAGTTTTTATACGGTTCCAGGTAGGGAAGCTTAAAATCTGGACAGTTTCTGTAAAAGGCTGGTTCACAGGGAGCTGGCAACCATAGATTATTCCAGGTAGCATTGTATGTGTCTGCATTCTGGATGATGGGTCCAATGCGATTGGATTGTTTTCATTACAGGAAAAACTTCAGAGTCTGCTGGCAGCTCACAATTTCTTCAAGGCCTTAGACTTCCGCATGGTTTTAGAATATCCCTGGCATTTGGGCATCTGGGTAAAGTCTATTTGCCAATCTTCACCAGGATATGAGCCTCTATGTTGGATAGTGTACAAGGTAGAATATTTTCTTTTTTTCCTGAAAGGAATGGTACAGATAGAGATGAAGGTGAGTAGGCAGGCAGGCAGGAAGAGAGAGAGGGAAAGTTACTTGTTTTTAATTAGTTGTTCATCTGGTTGGTCTCCCCGGCTTTGGTCAGAGGCAGTTAATCAAACCACTGCTCCACCAGTGGTACACCAGAAGCACCTTCTTACCTGTCTCTGAGTCCTTTACTGCTGAAAGGTTGCTTGTCATTTCTCATAAGACCTCTTTACCATCCAGGGTAAAATGTCAAAGTACTATTGACTATTAACTATTACCAGCTCCTAGGAACTAGTGTCTCTTAAGTTCTTGGTCATTCAACCATCCTCAGTTGGTGCAAACCCCTCCTTTAAGTTTTCTCCTCTTTGGATCCCTTTCTTTTTTGCATATTTTGTTTTCCTTTTTAAAGAATTGTATTCATTTACCTGCAGGAGATAGCTCATGCTTATATAACTTTGTATTGCTTCTCACACACTGGAGAACTTATGTGAACTTGCTGAATTTGCAGCTCCTGGAAGACCCCAAATAAAAGGGTTTTTTTTTGTTTTTTGTTTTTTTTCTACTTGCAGATAAAGTTCTGGCTCACTGTGAGCTGTTCTTTAACACTTTATAGAAATCACTGATAGGTTTCTGAGATATGAATCTCTAACAGTAGATAAAACAAACAATGCTATTACATTTGTGTCAAATAATGGTAAAATACGAGTATTAAAATTGTGTTATGTTGTTAAAGTCCAGGAATAACCAAATTCTACATTGTCAGCATTCCCACTTCTGAGACATCTTAACAGGAAATGTGTATTTATGACAAAATTGGACAATTTATGAATAGATGGCTAACAAACTAGGATTAAGGTCTTAAATTTTTTCCCACTCTTTTAATGCAAAACCTTTTCTTAACATCTGTTTTTGCTGGAGCTCCTATAACAAACTTCTAAGTGTCTAGGTGGCTTAAATAGTAATAAAAAAAAAATACTTAAAAGTTTTTGGAGGCTAGAAGTCTGAAATCAAGGCGTTGGCATTTTGGTTCCTTCTGAGGTCTGTAAGTTCTTGGGAAATATAATTATATACAAAATCCTCTCCAGTGCCAGAAAAAAAGCTCCATAAAGATAGTAGAAAATGAAAATAACTTTTATTATTGAATAAGCATTAAAGCTGAATGTAATACTCTAAGGGGCAATACTCTAGGAGGTTAGATAGAAATCTCTTTTATAGAGTCAAGCAGATATGACACTTTATATGCAAGTCCTCAAAATGAACAATAATTAGTCTTCAAGTAAGGACTTGACAATCATTTTCAAACACAGTTTAACCTACATTCACCTAGAGGTGACCACCTCTGCTATTTAAGTAGGTTTACCAAGAGGAAAAACACATTTCTCATATTTTTTATAACAGGAGGTAGTTTTTCAATTTGGAACAAAGTGCTCATAGAAGTTAGAATCCTGCATTCCCAAAGAAACTTGGAGATTGAGATAACTGTCTTGATGCTTATATTTCAAAAAAGCAACTTTAAGTTCCTTAAAAAGGCTCTATCTGGGTTATAAATCTGCCAAAAAGCTTATTTTGTTTCTAAGAAATATTGATGTGCACTTCAAAGAGAGACAAAGAATTTATCCTTGCAAATTTCTAAAGTAAATTACATTTTGGAAAGGAAGACAGAGAAGCCTCTTCCCATATTTACAAGAGGGAGAATTAGGTCTTGTATTTTTAAATTTAATTTTTTCTTATAGAGGGAAGGCTCTATCGCAGGCTCCACTACCTAACTGGTAGTTGATCATCTTCTCCATGTCTCTTTACATCATCTTAGGCATGTCCGTATCAGTGTCAAATTCCATCTTTTTATAAGAACATGAAGTACATTGAATTAGAGCTCACCCTAATAACATCACATTAACTTAATTACATCTGCAAAGACTATCTTTAAATAAGTTCACACTGAGCTCCTAGAGGTTGAGACTATTCTCTCTTTTGAGGAACAGAGTATAACCTATGATAGCCTCACACTGCTGTCTTCAAGGATGACAATAGAGTAAGGACAAGGCGCACTTGCTTTCCTCGCATCTTTAGCTTATAGAACTTATAGAAGGTTGGAAATAGTGGGAAGAAAATATTACTACTGCTGTTTACAAAGGAATGACTAATTTTCTCATTCCTGTTGCATGAAAGAAGGAACAAAACAGAGCTCTTGACTTTTTAATTCACTATGATTTTACCAGTTAGCAAAGGTATCTCAATTACAGACACTTAAAATTTATACCAGAAACCTGGAAAGATTCACAATTCTTTCTGCAGATGGTCTCAAAATTGCAGGCATGCTTAACTGATACGTAAAATTTCACCATCAAGGTTTAATGGCCTTTTCCCAGAACCCTATGAAAACTATTCTGCCGAGAAACAAATAACCACTTTCTGGGGATTAGTGTATTTGCAATCCTCTAAAAAAACTAGAATATAAATATCCTCCTGTTTGATAAAACAGACATAAGATCTACTGTTCATCAATCACTAAGCATGAGTCCTGGACTTCTGACATACATATTTGTAGAGAAATATGAGAAATATTATTGACATTTTCTATTCTATCTCAGTCTCTGATGATTGAAAGTATCAGAATATAATATTTTTGATTTACTAGATGTATAGCTACATTAACTGAATTTTAAGCTAAGCCACCACTAGCAAAGCATTTGAGTCTGAGTTTTTGTACTAGACGTGGATAAGAATGGAGAACAGCCAAGAACCATGCAAATTGTCACATTAATTTTCTTTTTGTGAAATCAGAGTTTTGCCTACTTGGTGTCTTATATGTGAATTCAAAATCTTATGTTGTAAGAGGCTGTAGATTATTCCTGGAATCCCCACTCCCTGGTTCAGAAAGAACCTTGCACAAGTGGAAATCAAAACAAAACTGACCAAATACTGTGAAGAAAGTATGTTGAGAGTGCACTGACTTGAATAAGCAGGCACCTCTCACGCTAACTGCCAGATATACGCTACAGTAAAGAAAGAGTAAAGGGTCTACCACATTAATGTTTTAATCACCCTGTACTTACCTCTCTTGACCTTCAGATCACACTCCTAGTCACAGCACCAGAACACTTCACTGCCTTTTTTGGTGCAAATCAGACTAACAACTCAAGATCCTTTGTTATAAAAAGTTTACCCAGGTCTGTAAGGGTGGGCAGTCTATACCGAGATATTTGACTAATCCTGGATGCAAGTTCTCACATCAATTAATTAATTAATTAATTGATTTAATTGATTAACTCTATTTAAAGTTTCATAATTTCCAGGATTTTTTTAGTCCAGTTATCGATTTCCACCAGGACCTGAGAGAAAATTAAAAATCTGGGATTAAGTAAAGCTAGGAATACAAAGGTAAGTCAAAGAAAAATGGTAAGAAAATTTAATTAACTACAGGAGACAAAAGAAAATAGAAACACTAAATATAAGAATTCAGATAGGAAAAAAAAAAAATACAAACAGAAACCAGCAGATTAATAGCAAACCCAAGCATGACCTGATGGAGTAGTAAGAGGTTTCGTCAGGCACCTTTGACTTGCTAGATAGTGAGTCAAACATGAGCATGTGTGGGGAAGTGCCAGGAGGGAACAGAATCAGTCATCCAATCAAAAGACAGTAAAGTGTGAAATTATACCAGTCTTAAGTCCTCCAATCAGCTTTAAAAGGCAGTAAACCACTGGGCAGGGATAGGCACTGCCAACTCTTTAAAAACTCAGCCTGTCATGACTTGTCCTCTTGGAATATGGCCTGCCTTTATCCTATCTCTAACTGGATGTGCTATCTTCAATAAATCTCACTTGCTTTTACTTACTACTGACTATGCTAACTTCTTTCTTCCCAGAGCAGGAAATCTTCTTTTGGACTCACAAGAACCCTGAAGTGAGACACCAAAGATCCTCTTGGTGTCAGGCTGACATAGTCCACATACATACTAGGGGTCCAGTTGTCATTCTGGGACCAGGGAAACAAACCAGACGAACAACTAAATAAAAGTTTTTCCTTCACCTCTGTTTTCCTACCTGCTTTCTTCTGCTTGCCTTTATTCCTTAAAAAATAAGTTCTATTAAAGTTTGTTTTAATAAAAATTTGAATATGGAATGAAATGTATACTGTTGAGGTTTATGTTTACTGTTCATTTAGACAAAAATAAGCTCAATATTTGCCAGCTGCTATGTTGAGTATAAGTAGATGTCTAAATTTAAAGAATCTGGAATAGAAGAGTCAATTAAGTTATTCAATTTATATTAAATTAAGTGTTATTAAATTAGATACTAATTTGGTCACTGAAAATATTTATGAATCTGAAATAATTAACTATAAATTCTCAGATATCTCATCTAAGGTAGAGAATTAACCAGATTAGCATAATGCAATGCATAATTTGAATATATTATCATCTAGAATGTAAACAAAGCAAACTACTTTCTCCACTTCAAATTCAGTAATCTGATAAATACTATAAGTATACAATGGCGCAATATACGAGGAAAACGTAAATTAGAAAAAAAGTGGTAAGCAAGGGTGACAAAATGAATAGCAAGGTTTAATTTTAAGAAAATGGTGGACATGCAGAACTCAAACATCTGATTACAGGTGTTAGTGCTTACAGGTAGCTAGCCAGATAGTAGCAGAGTGCAGGAAAAGAGAAATCCAGAGCCAGAATATAATAGATCAATGTAACTGATTTCACCCCAGCCATCAACACAGAGCAATAGTGATGCTAGTGTAGTTTAACACACCAAGAGCCAGGAAGCCAGTACAATGAAGTTTAAAGTACACCACCGCTAACTCCAAATTTACATTCCAAGGTGCAGGGCTACTGAAAAGAAAGCAATCATAATGGAGATGATAGAAACCCTACAACCAATTCAAGAAGAGACCATGATGGGCCAGTAGGTGAATGTGTCCAAACTCGGAATGCTTAATGGCAAGTTGGGAATGGAAAACAAGCTGTTAGATCTCTTAAAAACTGAGCTCTCCACACCACCAGTCACTTCCTCTCTGGACAAGTCATTCTCTCTTTGAGGGTGTCTCTTCCACTCTTTCTAAACAAAATCTCGTTTGCTTCACTCTTGTGCTTTAATTCTTCGTTTCTTATGTGCTATTTGGTTCATGCTCTGGAATAAACCCTCTTTCCAGAGATACAAGTTCCCATTACACCTAAGGCAACTGAGGTATGCTCATGTGTTATGTTGTTATCAGTGTCAGGTTCTTACCACTCATTCACTGACTAACAAACATACAGGAGATGTGTCATTGAGAGAAAGAGGCTTTTAATTGCTTTTACCTGATAACTTGAGGTTTGCTAGACTCCTGTCCAAAAAACCCATCCCATTTCCCAAATGGGATAGGGACTTTTAAAATGGGCAACAGAAAGAAAAATCAAAACAAAACAAAACAAAACAAAAACCAAGATGGCATGAAGGAATGCAGGAAGAGGTTAGTTACTGTGGGGGAAAAATAGGAAATGGGCAGGTCAAGAAGTCTCAAGGGGATCCAGGAAAGAAGATTTGGGAAGGAGAGAAGCTCACTGATGTGCCCCCAGGCAGTTGCTTTGTTATCATTGTTGGGGAGGCTCCTGATTGTATCCAGTATTGGTGGCTTCACTTTTGATCTTATCATTTGGCTGGTGGGGATTCTGAGCAAATTTCAAGAATGAGAAAAATAGGCTTGCTATTTTTGTTAATCATTGCATTTTTAAGGTTTCCTTCACAGTATACAAAGATAGGTTAAATGTTATGTTGCTTAATTTAATTTGCTCCAAGTCTAATAAAAAAAACATATAAAGGATACATAACTATTTAAAATAAAAGTTAGGTTTTGATTTATTTGAATGTATCATTCTCTGACTTTATAACTCGTGCATGTAAGCACATGCACAGACATATATATATGTATATATATGTATATATACATGCATGCATATATATGCATTTAAACATGTAAATTGTTTCTAACTTGCAAGGGAAAAATCAATTTCTAACTAAGACTAATACATAGAAAGATAAAACATTCTAGTTTTAAATAGTTGGGATGGTGGTTTTTGTTGGCCTTCACTTCCCTACATAGTTTTTTTAATGATCTCTAAGGAAAAATAATGATGCAGTATCCCTGAGTATCTCATCTTGAGAAAACTCAAGCTTATAGTTTTTAAATGATAATGAGTTTGAATTAAATTTTGGCACAGTAATGAGTTTATCCCATTTCATTCTTTGTCCTTGCTTCAGTCTCTATTTTGAAAAGGAAGTGTAAGACTGTTAACAGCTGATATTGTCAGAGCAAATAATAGTAATACAGAGATCTTTTCTGAGGGATTTTGACAGAGTGTGTACCATGGAAACAATCTCTCAGCAACAAAATCATCCAAATTAGGAACTAGTCCCCAGGTCTACTTACCCTTTTTACTTAGATTTCTCTGATTTTCCTTAAGCTATTTCAATTTCCCCATTAAAGAAACTTCAGAGATAAAAATCTATGACTACTTTAATACAGAATTCTATTTAAATTAGAGAATCACACACAGAATCACAGCTTTGAATGTTCCCTTAGAAATAATCAAGAGTAGCACACTCATTTGAGATGTGAGGAAAGTGAGATCTAAGATGCCAACATGTACTGCCCAGAGCCAGGTAGCTGGTGGCTAGCAGAGCCTTCAGGGAAGTGCTCTCCCTATTCATTGTCATGGGTTATTTTATTTAAGCTGTAGCAAATACAGACTGTACATTGAAAGAGTTATCCACATAATTAGGAATAAAATGTACTTTACATGGCACTCATTTCTTCTTTTAAATAATTGTTTCTAGAAAATACTTCTTTCCCATTGATATGTTTATAATTTATAGTTACTAAATGAGTAATGTTTAATTTAACAAGGTTAGTGGCTATTTATATATCATTTAGTATCATAAATATCATTAATACCTTTAGTACCATTAAAGAAGTTTTATTAATATAATATTAGATATTTTATTTCTTATGAAACACAATAGAACAGTTACCTCTAAGTAACTCCTCATCTTGTCAATTGCAAGAGAAGCTCACTGCAAGCTAGACCAAGAAAAACAAAAATTTAGGTAATGATATATGAACAACCATTGGAATAATATATAGTCTTTCTATAAATAAATGTATTATCCATCTAAATACATACATGTATACGTGTATACATACATATGTATATATTTACTTCAATTCATTTTGTTTTAAACAGAAAGCATTTTCTTATGTGAGAAGCTACCATCTGCTCAAACAAAAAGTTTCCAGAATCCTCTTAGTTTGTGCAGTTCTGAACAATTGATTTTAGAATTGCCTCTGGCATCTTGCTTCTAAAAAAAAACAAAACCCCCAAAACTGACAAGCGTTTCTTAGTGTAACACCAAAATGCTTCCAAAAAGTATATAATGGTTCTGTTTTGAGAAAATCGGTATATATTCTATGGAACACAATTGCTCTACTGCAATATATCTGCATATTTTTATTGGTATCCTCTTAACAAGTATTTAGAGGGCATTTTATGTGCTCACTTCTGAATGAACAGTAGTGAGATAATTATGGGAAAAGTGTGAAGGGTCCTTAGCACAGCTTTGAAGCCTCTGAATATAATGGGATAGATATCAATCAAATAATCATAAAAACAAATGAAATAAGTGTCCTATGATTTGTGAAGTATGCATTATTCCAACTTGCTTTAGAAAAGACCTACATTAGTACCTGTTTTACTAACTTAGATAAATGCAAAGAGGATTTTCATTTTTACAACAAAAAGCAAACATTAGAATGAGCACCCAGCATTTTGTTTTACATCTAGAGATAACAGAGGTAGCATGTAATCCTAGCAGTGACAATGGTACCACCAAGCACTTTCCCCAGGAACTATTCCATACAGATCGTAGATTTAGAAGATCACACCTGATTTTACTATGTTAACATTATTTTTGGTCTTATGTCTTATTTGATATGATTTGGTAGGTTATTTTTTCTGATCTGGAATATCAAATTTTTCCACATTAATTCATAATAATTGCTTCTTCCTTTTACACAATTACGACTTACAAATTATTTCATAGGGAGACTATATTCAGATAGCTGAGGAAATCCATCCACGTAAAATGTTAAAGCACTGCTGAAATGGGAAATGTAACCTTGAAATGGTTTCTGCTGATTTTTTCAGATAGATCAGAGAAATATTCCCTAAAGTTGTGACTTTTAAGTTAAAATTGGAAGAATACACTTCACAAAGTGGAAGGATATGTAAGAAGCCAGAATGAACAATGTTCCAGGCATGGAGACAGCAATCGAACATGATGTCTTTGGACAGAAGCATGTCATATTTGGAAACATGTAAAAAGAATAGTGTCATATAGAATGATGAGTGTGTTAAGTGGCAAAGCTAGAGAGGTTTATAGGTGCCAGATATTTTTTAACTCATGCAGAAGAATTTAAGAGCAATGGCAGTAAATTAATTTATTTTAAATTTTAATTTTGTGGATATCAAGTAACAAACGTAACTTTAATTTTGTAAAAATAATTCTTGATGGAAGACAAATAAAATGGTTGAAAAGATACCAAAGTACTTGGATACAATTTAAAAGGTTATTGCTAAACTCCAGAAATGATATGTCAGTATCTTAAAGTGAAAAGGTAGTTCAGAATGTGAAAAGAAATAAACATATTTGCACATTGTTTAGGAGAAAAAAATTGACAGGAATGTCGTGATGGTTTAGATTGATAAAGACTGCAGAAGACTGTAATAATACAGATTTGGGCTTATGTAACTGTGGAGTCAGTGGTTATTACTTAGTTGGAAATGCTGGAAGATAATCACTTTTGAGGGGAAAAAATGATCACAATTTCACTTTCTGAGTTTAATGTGCTTTTGAGTTACCCAGTAAGTGATTCAAGTAAGCATGTGAGGTATGTCTAGAGCTAAGCGTAATTTATGGTGATGGATCTTATATATATGGAAGCCATTCTAGTTAGAAATATCTTTTTGAAGGTATGTTGGTTAACAATATAGCACTCATTCAAATTGTGTATTCCCAAGCTAACTTAATGCTATCGTATCCTAAAATCTACTTTTAAATGTAACTGTCATGTAAATGAATAATACCTTCTCTATTCTGAAATTGGTGTTCATATCAAGTTATTTTTAGGAACATATTGAAATTTCAAGTGAAAATTACAATTTAATTGAAACAAAACAAATAGTGATTTTTGAATGAAATGTTCCTTACATACTTACAGATTAAATATATGCCAAAATTAAGTCTATCACTCAAGATAACGTCATTTGATTGACTTGTTTTGTTTTAGTCATGACAATTTTGGCTTCAGAAGCACCCAAAGACATGTTAATGACTGAAGGTGGATTATTGAATGAAGACTTTGGTGCTTATACCCTAAATTTCTGGGGCTGTAAACACAGTGCTATTTGAAAACCCATTAGTTATGCTGTGGGAATTGTCATATATGAAGCTAGTGATGAGTGCTTTAGAAGTTCTCTCTTAACAAAACTTCATTACTGCATAAAATATCATCTGTTTCATCAATAAAGATATAGGAAGAGATTATTATGTAAAAAACACTGGGCATACCTCAAAGATATAAGATAAAAAGTCTTACCTTTTAGGCACTGAGGGTCTATCAGAACAAGACCTCTATAAAACTAGTGTCTGCAAGTGTTACAGGAGTACCAGACTCAGGGTCAGGCAGTAACCCAGAGGAAAGTATGTCAGTTCAATTTGGACATGAACTCAAGAGTATATAAAGGAGAGAGGAGGAGAACTCTTACTTCAGATAGAATTAAGTTTAAATACAGTTGATGGCTGAGATTCACTGTCTTAGACACCTATGTCACATTTTCTCCTTTCTCCTAAATCATTTAAGACTTCCTTTTCCTGTTTTGCTTCAAGATAACATTAGCTCTTTTTCACTGAGAAGTGGGAAGCAATGAGAAGAAAACGTCTGTGTGCATCTACCAACAAATTTATCAAATCTATCTAAAGCAATTCTTTGTCTTTCTTTCTACCACCGTGGACATACTGTCTGGGTTCCTTTCTAAGGCAAAAATATTAACTTGTGTTTTTTATCCTCTTCCTTCTTTGCCATCACCTCGGAAATTGTGCTGACCTTCAATGTCCTTGAGCAGTAAGTTTTCTTTCCGATGACTCATTCTGAACTACATATACCTAGCTTTAACATGCTCCAACTTCAAAAAATCCCCTTCCAATTAAAACAAATGTTTTTCCCTTTAGGGGAAACTATTTGAATTTTAAATCTTTAAATCTTCTGATTTTCTCCTCTTTTTCTCTTTGAAAACACTTCAGGTATCATTCAAACAATGTTAACTCCAGTAACTCAGTTCTTTCTAGCACCTTATAGAGATCAAATGTCAAATCCAAAGGACATTTTAAAAATTTTAACTTTCTCAATTGTACGCAACATTTTGCAAAACTGATCTTAATCTAAGTAACGACATTTAGTTTGCACACAAGTTGTGCCACTGCTGTGCTTATATTTTTTTCACTTACTCTTTCACTCTTTTGAACTCCCATTGTGTTAGGTAAGATTGTTTCGCTGTTCCAAAAATCATCCTACCCAAATTTCTGTCTTGATAACTTTGCCTTATTTTATTCTCTGTCTTGGAATCATTTTCCTGGGACTTTCAAATACTTTTTCCCTGTATTCTTTAGTCTGCTCAAATATTTCAATATAGAAGAGACTTTTCCTAATAACTTTATAAAAGTTAATGTATACTAATTATCAAGATATTTATCTTGCTTGATCTGCTCTGCTTTTTTTCATAGCACTTAATCAATGTTCTCTTACACAGTATCTCTGTATTAGTTTTTGTCTATTTTTTCTACTGGAATATACACTTTATGCCCTGGAATTTGACTAAAGTTAGACTGTTTTGCTCATAGCTGTATTAATAATGCATAAATCTAGGTGTACCACATATTAATACCACAAGTCTTTTCTAAATAAATGATTGACTGATTGAATAAACGAATGAATAAAAAAGGTATAAAGATTCAGCAGTTATAGAAATCTCAAGTGTGTCTAGAAATACAGTCATTAAATTTTATCATAATACAGTTAGAATGTGTTTAAGAAAAAAAACTAATTATTTTTTCCAGATAAACAATTAATTACTGTTTTTCTATATTTATTTTTAAAATTATAGGACACAATGTCATCCAGCACTCGCTGATCAAAAAGAAAGATTCAAAGTATCTCTCATGTGCTTGGTATCACATCAAAATAATTAATATATAAAATTAAAACTAGATATCATTGAAAAGGAAAAATAACCATCTTTCAGTTTTTCAATTGAAAAAATAAATGCTATGATTAGAGAATATCTTTTGAAGTAAAATTAGAAGAGGCATTCCACATGGTCTTTTTTCTAGTCTTTGCAGATTCAACAATTAGATAAACTAAATATTTACTTAAAACACCAGACAGGCAAGGGCATCTTTTCAAAAAAGTTATTAATCTTTAGATCTCTAAAAAGGTCCCCAAGAAGTTGTAAAACAGCCTCTATTGTCCAGTTTCTTCAAGTGGCACAGATCACAAAAGTCCTCAAGCATATTTTTCTAAGGATAAACCTACATCTTTTACTTTTATTACCATACATTCAGTATAAGAGCCTTTTGTTTAATGCTTATGACTACATTTATTTAAAAACTGGTAAGAACACTCCTGAATGCTGATGGGTAGAGACATCTGCCATGCAGATCTAAGAATACGCTGTGCTATTTAAATCTACACATGGTGGGTCATAAAATGTTAAAAGGGAAAGCGTTCTTAATCCATTTCTTACTTTCCATGACTCTAATGGTTTCTTTGATCTTGTGCAGTAACCCTAATTGAAACACTTTAGAATAAGATAACCAGAAGTTTCATTGACAAGAGAGTGATTTCAGTTCTGAGGGTATAATCATCTATTTGGTATTTTGCCAGGATCATTTTTTTCTTAAATTCAACAATGATTAGTAGATTCTTCAGAAAAATATGCAATGTTTTTTATTGTACAAAAAGGGTCTAGTAACTATTTTGCAAATGTAAAATTATAAAGAGTTAATACTATACAATGCAATCTCTATTTGGTATTAATATTAGTATAATGAAAAGCGAGATGAGAAAGGAGAAGAGAGACACAGTAAGTTGCATAAATAGAATCTTTAAAGGTCAAAATAAAAGCATAAGCACAAAGCAGAAGATATGGAGTTCCCGTACATTGTCACAATGAATACAATGAAGGTTTAAAGGAATTAATCACTTTTTTTTTTTTTTACACTTTGGATCATTTCAGAGAGGTATTAATAGTTCTTTCAATATTTGATCATTTCAGGGAGAGCTATTGCAGATAGCTATTATAAAGTACATAGAAAGAGGAGAAAGTCAACAAAGGAACAGGAGACCATTTACACAGAAAGAGGAGAAAGTCAAAGGAACAGAAGACAATTTGAATGAAGAAAGATCAGAAAGAAAAAAGAGATTTCTAAAAATTCATCTCTAAATATAGTCTTACAAGTATCTAACTGATTGAACTGAATGACAACACTTTCAGTATATTTTTTTTTAATTTATGCACAGCATCCATTTTAATAACAATAAATCTATATAAATGCAGTTCTAAATTTTTAGTATCACACTGTAAAATACCTAGAGAAAAATTATACAACTATATAGGTAAATTATACAACAGGTTTTGATTGACTTAAATGGGGGCTATATGTCAATGAAATTGAGGGAAGCTATGCAAATCATCTTCTATGTTATTATGTTCTTTGTTTCCTATAACAGTCATGGAATCACCTTCTAGTGATAAATTTTAGTTTTGAGTTTGCAGCCCTAGAATTTTCACTTAATTACATTGATAGACATTTTTCTATTTGATAAAATCTAAGTTATTATTTTGAAATAATTATTTTATACACACAAATTGCTCAGGCGGTATCAGAAAAGACAAATGTGACTTTTTACTATAAATTTGAGATAGCACTTGGAACATAATAAACTGAAGAATATCAATTCATATATCATATTAATCTAAGAATTCAGAAAAAAAAATAAGAATTTCAGATAATATAATCAGGAGAAATATTACAAATTCCCACAAACTTTTGGGCAGAAGAGTAATCATCTTCAGTGCTATTATGCAAAATGGCTACAAGTTTTATGCGAAAAGATGGAATTTACATGAGATTGGGGATGATGCAAGTTGATCTCTTCAGTGGGTTCTTTAGTTTTAGGGGCAATTTTTCTTTTAGCTGGACTTGAAGAATTCTTTTGTCTTATTAAATGAGTGTATTGGAAACCTTTAATTCAATACACAGCCATAAAATCCTGTGAACCTCAAATGGTTTTACACTTGGTCCCAATTCTTTTACTCTGAAATATTATAGTCCAATCATTTTACCGTAGATTCTTGATAAACCCACTACATGGGAAATGAGTGAATTTGTTTCTATCAGATCAAAGAAAAATATGACTAAGGCTGTTAGTGTTAAGAAGTAAGCATATATCTCCTAGGTGAAGGAAAACAAGCTTGCCCTTACCATGACTCCTATATATTTTTCCTTCTTGCCAATAGGATCTCACAGAAAAACTGAAAATGAGTCAGGCCACAACATTCACATATTCATTTAGCCTGATGCTTTTAAGGCTTGAGATAATTATTATGTTTGGTGATTACAAGTCTAGAGAGAGAAAAAAAGATTGACAAAATTTTTGACAATGTCATAAATTCTAGAACTTGAAAGAATGTATTAATAAAGCTATTGCTCATGTAGCTTCTATGAAATGACATTTAAGTAAGTATAGTCAACGTTAGAATTTTGAAGTTTTTCTGAATCACTACATTAAACATTAAATGATGTGCCCATTCTTAGGGCAAAAATTCAAACAGAATTCACTAAAGTGGCTTAAGAATTTTTATTGAATATACAGGTTATGCTTTCTACCATCTCACTTCATAATATCTTATGCATAATGAATGTGAGGACACAAAATAAATATGCGAAGTTTACTTTTCTAGGACAAGCACAGATGTAGAGATGAGCTGGGTGTCAACAAAGGACATATATGAGATGTATAGCAAAGATGGTGACAGCCATATTGGCACGCGAGAATTATGTGGTCAAGAAGCAGAAAGAAACTACAGGGGACAATGTGAAGATGGGAAACTTTGAAACCACTGGCAGTTATGGAAAATATCTAAGAGAGGGAGGGAATATGTACTTGCCCCAGGGCACGGGTGGCACACTCCAAATTACCCCTCTTAGGGTAACTGAAATCACTTGTTGGGACCTCTCTGGAATGTGCTTTCCTGTTTTCTATTAAATACTTGCTTAACTTTATTTCTCCTGTCTGGTGACTGGATTCTTTCTCATGCTCAAGAAAAGAACCAAGCACCACGTTTCCATGACAGTTACACTTTCTGAAATTCTAAATTTACCTGTTTCAAAGCATTTCGATTTTCTACAAATTTTCCATTTCTATTAAATACTCAGTAGAAAACAAAAATCACTAAGTAGAGACTCACTCAAGTTTCTACTGGAAATCCAGCAGACTGACTTAAATATATATCAATATCTTTCATTCTCCTATCCAAATAAATGCATGTAACTATGCTTTGAGTTCTAATGATTGCTCTTCTCATATTTCTCTCCCATCTCATTATTTTCCTATCAGTTCTTCATGTTCAATTATACTCATTTTCACTTCCTAAGACTACTTTTTTATAAGATCTCAACATTGAGAACTGAAGAGGCATGATGATGTGATTAATGTTGCAAGTTCCAAGCAGAATTGCTCTAGAACTTCTAGAATTTTCTAGAATGACTTAGAGACCTCAAACAAACCTCAAAAAATAAAATTGCCCCCAAAATGTTTAAAAGCATAAATTATTTTAGCAACATGTTTGGAGCTGTATTCAAGATTTAATAAAAAATATTTCCTAAAAATTAAAATGGGAAAAAGTTCATTATAATGCAGATTGAGGAGAAAGTCTTCAGTGGGACCAATGAAAGAGGTTGAGAGATATACTTAAAGTTTGGGGTACACAGTAATCTGAGTTTTTTAAAGAGAATAAGCATTATTCTGGATACTAATTACAAATGATTTATTGTTCTATCTAGCACAAAATGTAGATTATAGTTTCCAACTATCCTTCCCCAACTTTCAGTTACTGAAATGTGGAAGGGAGTTATATGCAATATTTTCAAGCCTTTCTAAGAGACCTTATTTTTCTCTCTTCTGACTACTGGTGAAATACAAAGGATGGTATAAATGAATTTTAAAAGGGCCTAGTTGAGTTCTTCAATGGCTATACAGAAGTCACAATCAGTACAACCACATTGAGCTATTGAATAAGCTTAAAATAAACCACCTTTATTCACATAAGTCATTATATGAAAGTTATTTTACCTTATTTGCTAGTAAAATTTACCTAGTTTGCTTAAGTAATTCAGTTATATATATATATTTATTCACACATACATATATGTATATTAGAGTTATACTATATTATAGGCTATTTTGAAAAACTGCAATAGAAAAACAGTATGCTATATCTGGAATAATACTTAACCAACATGATTCCAATATTTGTGTGTGCTTGTTTACATGACAGAGATGGACGTGAAAAAAGAAATAACTGAGCTATTTTTGTAGAAAGATAAGGTGATAACTTTCTAATCTACCTTTCCTTCTTAATTTTTTGTGAGCTATACCTAGAAAGACCAGGGATATTGGCATCCAAGTGAGGGCAGAAATAATAAAGATATGTGATGGATTAAACTCCATAGCAAAAAAATCAGATACTAAAACTTGGGTCTTAGAATATGTGGCATTAAGTTATGAGTTTACATAATTGTTAAGAACTGAACATTATAAAACCTATATCTGAAAAGATATAAGTATTGTGACATTTAATGATTTTAGACATTTAATTACACATGTACCTATGTGAAAAAAATTTATCTTTTTACCATATGAAATTTTGAGTTAGTATATTTATTCTGATTAATGTAATACTTGCATCATAATTTCTAGTAATTTGCTTGTGTACATATATTTCTAAGTTTTTTTGCATCGAGGCAGTTGAAAAGGCAAAGAGTATCTTTTCAAAGAGTTGGCAGTGTTGAACACATGAAGTCTCCTCACATTCTAATTGTTGGTATTAGTGATAGGCTTACACTTGCTGCAAGGGAAGTTAGGATATGGTTTTTAATGTGTATGACCATTTGCTAAGCAAAAATTATTATTACTTTGAAAGAAGACAGTAACACACACTAAAAATAGCTGTTTTTGCCATATTTGATGAAGTTATTTTAAAGAGAATATTTAATATATATATATGAACCCCTTTCTTCAATATAGTAGTAATAAATAGAAAAAAGAATGACTTAAAACACCTCAAATAGAATAAAACACTCTTTTTATATTAATGTCAAAATGTTTTGATATTAATCTTTTTTTTCATTCTCCTTTCATCATTTAATTCATGTTAATTCATGAGTTTCCTGATACTGTTTCACTGATAATTACACTCATGAAAACATCTCTGTTTATGCCTCTTGTTTTTTCTAATCTTCCTGTGTTATAGTTATGTTGAGTATAGTTATCACCAGTGACAATTGAAAAATGAAAGTAACTGTGCTTTTGCTGTCAGATTATATTTTAGTTATGTGCTTGTGTGTGTATGATGGATTGATTGTGAGAAAATTCAATCAGTAATCTACATATGGTGAATGGTTCCATAGTTGTTTCCACATGGTGACAGGGTTTACAATCTCACTGGTCTCCTAATTGGTGCAGGAGAAAAATGAATATTCTCCTTTTAAAAATCTTTTAATTATTAGATAATGCAAATAAGACAAAAAAAAATACAAGGTTGCTGGGGGCAGAAAGTAGAGCAAGGATGAAGTGGGAGTTGTCAGAACATCAGGAACACCTTGTCTGGAAAACCAGGTGAAGACCATAGTGCAAAATCATTGAGGCAGCATTCCTGTAACTGTTCACTCCCAAGAACAAGAAGATACAGTTATGTGCTAAAGAACAAAAGACTTAACAAGCAAATCTAATGTAAAAATAATGCAGTTCAAGGCATAAGCTGCTCAAGGCCATTTCATGTAGGACTTCAATAAACAGGTGGAAGGCAAGGTATTTAGGGCTCTCAGTCCATGAGGCTGTTAGCACCCTGATCCCACCTTTCTTTCTCTCTGTTTCTCAATCTCTTGCCACAATCCCTCTGCTCCCCTGTTCACCCAGAGTGATTCAGGCACAAGGTATA
The DNA here is from genome assembly GCA_004363575.1 of Solenodon paradoxus. Classification (NCBI taxonomy): domain Eukaryota; kingdom Metazoa; phylum Chordata; class Mammalia; order Eulipotyphla; family Solenodontidae; genus Solenodon; species Solenodon paradoxus. The sequence goes on along the minus strand of RJWH01000207.1, from coordinate 980,899 downwards.
CAGGCAAAGAATAAAGAAATAAAATTGACTTTTTCATAGATAGCATTATAATCTATGTAGAAAACCTTAACGAATTGATGAAAATGTCCTGAAACTGATAATTATAGCAAGTTTCAGCATAAAGGTAAATGTACAGAAGTTAGTCAGTTTTCTAAATGCTGCTAATGAACAAGCAGAATTTGAAAATAAAAATAACAGACTAACACCCCCAATATTAATTTTAGAATTACTTAAATAAGTTAAATATAAAATATGTACAGAAAACATATAAAGAAACTTATCAAACTCCAATGATAACATTAAAGAACTAAATAATAAAGATAAATTTAATGTCGATTGATAGAAAGTCTTAATATGGTCAAGATATCAGTTTTTTCTAACAGGATTTATATATTCACCACAATCCTAATCAAAAATCTGGCCAGATTACTTTGTAAATATAAATATCAACAGACTTATTCTAAACTTTATATGAAGAATTAAATGGCACAGAATACATAATACAATATTGAAGGAAAAGAATGATTTGGAGGACTGAGTTTTCTTAACTTGGGACTTGTCTATGAGCTACAATAATCAAAACTCCATGGCATTCATGAAAGAACAGACAAACATGACAAACTCAAAAAATGTCAACTTATCCTTGACCAAGGAGAAAAGGCATTACAACTGAATAAAATAATTTTTTCAACAAATGGTGCTGACTCAACTGGACATTCACATATAAAAAGATATGAATCTAGGCACACACCTTACATCTGTCATTCATAATGGATCATGAACCTAAATATAATACAAAATTAAGTAACACCTAAAAATAATATTGAAGAAACTCTAAAATTTTCATATGGCAAGAATACTTTAGCTATACCACCAAAGGCATGAATAATGAAAAAATAGTAAGCTAGAGTTTATTAAAATTAAATAATCTAGTGTTAAGAAAATAATGTCAAGAGAATAAGAAGACAGATAATGAACTGAGCAAATATATTTGGAAAAGATATCTGATTAAAGATTAATATAAAAAACATGAAAAGATCTATTAAAACTCAATGATAGGAAAACATCCCCATTTAAAATGGGTAAAAGATCTTAAACTGTCTCAAAAAAAGGAGACATATTTATACGGCATGTACAATATATACAAATTATTGAGACAGAAAGTAGGTAACTGTGCTTAGGCTTGGAAGACATGAGTGTTAGGACAGAAGTAGACCAGAAGAGAAGAGTTATGAAGGGATAATTAAAATGTCCTAAAATTAGTAGAATATGCAATATTGAATACAAAATATAGCAATGGATTAAAAATTTTCTGACAATACCAAAAACTTTTTAGTGTACACTTTAAATGGATTAATTAGTGTGTTAAATACATCAGTATGTCAAGATGTAAAATATAGTTCCATTTTATTTTACTTTATAGAAGGAATTCACAGAGCAAAGTTTTGAATGGCTCATGAAAGTCATAATATACTCCCAGATATGTATTTTATTTTTAAAAGGCTTGAAATTGTGTACTAATTACAATTTAAGCTTCTTACTTCAGCATTCAGAAGCAGAGGCAAGTCCATAGCAATAAACAATTACATTTCAGATACTTGTTCTTCTTGTAAAACTGAAAACACAAATTCATGAGATATCTTAGGATATAAATATGTCTGATATTGAAAAAATAATGATCAATATCCGACTGTAGAAAGCATTTATAACAATTGAACTTAGTCCCTTTTCTAACTTATGCATTTACTGACTGACAGTAGACTAGATCAAAGTCAATATGGGATGAATGCTGTATCATTTTCCTAAATGTGTATATATTGCTATAGAAAATGGAGTTCTAAAAAAATCCTGTAGACAATGGTCTCTATTCTGAAGTATAAAATAAATAATACAGTGTGGAAAAGAGAGGAATGAATAGGATACTAAAGGCTTGGTCAGGTTTCTAGGTAGACTTTATTATGTTTGGGAGCATGTAATCTAAATAATAAGAAGTTTCAAGTTTCCCTAAGAATAAAATTTAGTAATTTTTCACAAATTTCAGATTGCTTTTATTCTATATTTAGAGAATAGCTATTATCTAAACTTGATTCAGTTTGTCGTTCAAATAGATAATTTCTTTGTTGTTGTTAATATAACCTTTTTCCAATTAGAGGAATTGAAATTATTTAAAATAATCTTTTCTTTTTAGCTATAATAAAATTAAGCAGTAATGGATAGCTTCAATAATTCTTTACTTAAAAAGGACAGCAACTTTTTCTTCCCGGGCTTACCTCAAGTATAGTGTAATTCAATTTATAGGTTTAAAGAACTTAGAATAGTAACAAAGCCACAGTGACTACATAATAAGTAATATTTAACTGCTCTCCACTAAAATACGTCTAAAACACGAGGCAAGGCACAGAATAGAGTGCCGTTTTTTGTTTTCTGTTTTATCTCCAATGTCCAAAGTATACAGTAGGCAGTGAAAGTTTTGTGGAGTTGATAAATTTCAGAACCTTTTACCAAAATACTCATAAGTAATTTGCTAATGCAAAGAATCCAATGCTCATAGTATGGTTTAATGTAACTTACATGCATGAGTCTGTCTAACTTGAAATGCTTAGTATGCCAGTGCAAGGTTTATTCGATCTCTGAGTTTCATTTATTTTATCAATCATATAAGCTAACCTGGTAGAGTAATGTTTGGGTTCTCTTGCTCTGATTGAGCATGGTCCACATACATCCCAAGGACCTGGATTCTTGTCCTGGGGTTAGGAGGAGCAAGGAAGATAAATAACTAAACAAAATATATAAGTAAAACCATCTTCCTCCTCTCTCTTCATGCCTGCCTGCCTTGGCTCGCCTTCATTACTACCTAGAGCTTTCCTGAAAATATATATGTATGTATAAAAATATATGTTAATGTACATATATGTATATAGATATATACATATGATTAATAAAAGAACCCTCTTAGATGTTATTTGTAAGATCAAGTAATCTGATATGCTTAAAATGTCTAAGAAAATGTTTAGAAAAAGAATGCTATTATTGTTTTATTATTATTACTATTATTGCCAACCATTTGCATAACCATTGAAAGTGCAGGGGTTCTCCTTACTCTGTAATTACATTAACATCCACTAGACCTACTTTATACCCTTGTTGTTATGTCTTTCATTAACTTTTAAAATGCTTGATTCCTCAGTAGACATGTTTCATACCATTTTATATTCCATCTGCTCTCACTGGTATATGACTGCAATGAATGCCAACTGGTGATTCATCCCATTGATTTAGAGAAATAGTTTTCTTTAGATATAAAATCGAGGAAGCCATTTTCTCAGTGATCAATTACTCATGCCTTTCTTCCTTAAAAGAGATATTATTTAACAGGCTTGACACTTACCAACCTCTCCGAACATAGTCTCCTCTATCTTCTTCATTGAAATGAATTATTTTTTGCCACCATGCCCCAGTATAGCAATACTTCTCTCAGACGTTGGTTCACTGATTGTGTAAGCACAGTTGCTAAGAAAGGTCTTCACAGATTCTCTTTCATTTATTGTCCTTCTGTTAATTATCTTGCTGACAAAGGACAAGAAAGTGAACTTTGATTTTTATTATCACTATTCAATCTGTCTTTTTAAGGGAGACAATCCTTTTGGCAAGATTACTTTTTCTCATTTGATTTTTTCTAGACATAATCACTTTGAACATGTTCTGACTTTGATAGGGTAAGTGTGCCCTACTGTTTTAAGAAAAAGAATATTCAAACAGGTTTTCCTTTAGGAAACCATCAAATATAGAATTCCAAGTGTTGGTATGTGCTGTGCTAAGGATGAGTAAATAAGTTTTTGTCCCTGTTTTCCAGGGGCTGCAAGACTAGTCGAGGAGATGAATGAAGATGAATAAAAACAAGATATGTAGCTACTACACTGAAAACATGAGAGGGCTGTAATTCATCATCCTGAAAAGTGAAGGGCCATATATATATTTCACCCAGGATATGGGGCTGACTTTTGAACTTCATGAATTTACTCAGTCATTGCATTTTGAAAAACAATCTGCTACCAAAAAATAGGAGATATTTATTTCAAACACTTAAGGTCTTTTGCTCTCATATTTTCTACTGAAACAATACTAAGATAAAATACAACCCTCCACTAAATTATTGCAATAATTTTTTACATTTTTGAAAGGTTTATTTGTAGTAAAATGTTATTACATATACCCAAAGATCTAACATTTCCATGTTGTTGTATATGAGAGGATTTCATCATTTTTAATAGCTGGCTCTTTAGGGAATTATTTGATCCCAGACATTTAAAATTGGGAATAACTTAAACTTAACAATTTCTTATGAAAAAATATATGTATTTTGAAATCATAAACATTTAGAGAGATTGACTATTTTGACAATATTATCTTTCAAGAATAAGTTGAAGTAATTTTATATTGAGGTTATTATTTGATTTTCACCTGATATGAAATTTTCTTTTAAAGCCTTTGAAGCAAATCACAGTTCTGTAAAATAATATTCGATCTTCTCTTACCTGTCTTCAGGTATAAGAGTATGTATCAAGGCTGAGTTCTGTGGCAAGTTGACACATTCAGCTATTTAGTCTGTTCAGAATCCCTTAGGAGAGTCTTCAGAAACATTCTTAAACCAACTGAGTGACTTACCACTGACTGAACAGCTAGTATGTGTGTACGTATTAGACAAGTTTCAGCACAAATCTCTGTGTAAGACTGCTTCCTGGCTTTAGGTGAGAATTTATGGAATCTCCAGGAATAGAATGAACATGACTGTGTCTTCCAATCTGACTGAGCATGTTTATAAAGGTATTTCCTGAGAGTCGGCTCAAAGTCTGAGGAAAATGATAGGGCGTTAATGCACATACATCTAGCTATACAGTTTCTTGAAAAAACAAAACAAAACAAAACAAAAACCTGCTTTAATTTCTGCTCAATAATTTCAATAGTGTTTCTTAGCACTAGCTTTCCAGGACTGTCAGATTACTTATCTCACCAGTAATAATATTAAAGAATTATTCTAAAGCAATGCAGAGAAATGAATAAAACTGTATATTCAGAAGACAGAAGGTTTTTGTTTGCTTGAATCCATAACCTTCTTTCTTTTAGCTTTATGACCTTGGGGAAATAAGTCTCTTTGCTTTGGTTTCCTCAACTATGGAAAGGGAGAATAATGATCTGAACCTCACAGAGTTTTCAAGAGGAATAAATGAACACAGACGTAAAACACTTAGCATGATGCTAGCATATAAATTAACTCAGGAAACTAGTTGTATATGTGTAGGTTGTTAGTGGTGCTGAATAGAACTTATACTAAGGGTTCACAAATTTTCCAAGCTTCTCTGATCTGTTCTCCATGGATCAGCTATGTGCTGCAGGATGTTAAAATATATCAATAGGACCATTGTATTTACTTTAGCTACCCATAGGCTATAGCAGTGGAAAATACCAGAAATAAATAAGAAGGCAAGAGGAGAGAGGGATCAAAATACTGATGCTCCTCTCTCCTTGCTGAGCATGTAGTGATAGATGTCTCTACTCTCAAATTCTGAATGGAGATGAGATTAAAAACTTTGTTCCTCTTGCACCGCCCCCTCCTTATTCTTTTTGGACTATTTGTGTAAACTTTTCCTTGTCATAGTCACTGGGTGCTTCACTCGGTCATTTGGTTTCCTTAATTTTGTCCACTCTTGTGTATGATCCTTCCTTTCAGTTAAACATATGCTATACATTGAGTGTGACATCTTTCTTTTATGGTGAATTAAATATAAGGACAAAAATGCATCTTTAAATTTTTTTTGAAGCTGAGACTCTTAAAATGTCTTTGCTCTTTAATCACGATTCCCTACTCTTCGTGTAATTTTATAAGCTTAAATTTACAGAGAATCATAGGGATAGTCATGAGATGTCAGAGGTTACAAAGAATCTTGTTCTTAGTATCCTGGCATTTTAATTCTCTCTTCAATGTGCTTCTCCTACCTATTGCAATACAGCAAGTAACACCAAAACCTAACGGCGTAAAACAGAAGCAGTATATTTAGTTCACCAGTTCATGGGGTGATAATTTGATCTAGATTCATTTTAATGGTTCTGCTGCTGGCCTAAATATTATTTTCCAGTATTGATCACAGTTCTGGGGCTTTAGGTGCAGTAGCTAGGGAATCTCTCCATATAACTATGAACTCTCACCTCCAGGAATATCACCAGGCTTGTTCATGTGAGAGAAATATTTCTCAGACCCAGGACAGAGTTTCAAGTCCCCTGGAAGTACAGATTAGGGACTTGCACAGGTTACTTCTGCCATATTCTATCAGATTAAAGAAAATTGAGATGCCAATTAGATTCAAGGCATGGGGGCAATTTGTATCCTCTACCATAAGCCTACCTCCCAAAGTTAGATGAACTACTACTCTTAGAAAATCCAACATAATTCACAGGAACAAGCTCTTGAATAGGTGACTTGCTTTTTGCAGTTATCTAAGCAAAAAGGGAAGAACAAAACAAAATACCTTTTTGAGAAAATCCAACATGGGTCTTCAAATTTTGAGAGACTCATTAAGATTTAGATACTTAAAATTATGATACTGAAATATCCTGTGGTAGTGTGGAGTAATAATAATGGAAGAGGTAATACTGTGTCTGGGTTAAATAGGGAAGCAACCCTAAATTCTACAATCATGTTTCCTCCTCATATTGTCCATGGCCCTTAGAGGGCATAGAAGAGTATCTGAGAATTTCTGAAATTCCATATGAAGAAGCACAGAAAAAGCATACAGAAATTGCCTGGAGTATAGGGCCTGATGATCCCTAAAAGTGAGAAAGCATTGATCTGTGAATATGAAGACAGACGGTCACGTCAGTAAGTGGTCCAACACAAAAGTGACTCAGTGCCTACAGGCAAAAAGATATTTTCATAGATACTGCCAGAATTTGACAGCAATGTTTTCCTGTTATATTTTAAGTGTATCTTAATTCTTTAATCTATTTAGATATGCTAGAAAATTTAATATTTACAAAAATTTACTATTATAAATATTAGACCATCCTGGCTTAGTGGGCGTATACTTTCATGTCAGCTATTGAACTAGGAATTGACCTTATTGTCTATTGTCAACTTTGCTCAACTAATCTCTAACACAGAGACTAGTTCATAGTAGATTCTAAAACATGTGAAGACAAAGTCATTGAACATTGTGTCCAGATGACAGGCTAATGTTTAGTATGTGCGGGTGTTAATATAATGTCCATCATATTCATTTATGTCATCCTTACATTTGTAGATCCATTTTTATTTTTCCCCTAAACTGCCTATTTGATACTAATCAGAATATGATAAAACACAAGTTCTCCACACAAATACATGTAATTATATGTATACTTGATTTTTTTCCTACTGGAAATTTTATATTTATTCCAAGGATGTAACTGTCTAGAAGTTTAACCATGATTTTGATCTCAGAATTCATTTTGCCCCCATACCCTCAGCAGAGTGACAGTATATGCATATTATGTTCCTATTCATTATAAACAAATACAAAGTAGAATATCTCTCTTTTGGTTAATGAATAGACTATTGTGAGGGACACTTAACCATTCCAAGGGAAAACAAATAATAATAATAATAAAATAATAATAAGCTAGGCAATATAAACGACAGTACATGTTCTTTCTTCTTATTCACCGTCTCCTGGTTACATTTTTTAATCATCAATACAATACCTTACTAGGTTTTTGAATTTATAAACTATGTCTATGAAAGCTGATGAATGCTATATGAACACATCAGAACTTTTATTTGAGTATATTATTTCTTAGATCATTATCTTGGTTTCTGTGGATTTGAATTTAACTCACTTCTATGGTTGATTTTATTCTATTTGGGATTTAATTTTGAATTAAATTTTAATGAGTAATTTCCCTTTCCTCAAAAATTGAAGAAGAATAAGGATGAACTTTCTTCGCTTTTCCTCAGCGCAGAATTCTACTTTAAACATAATCTTGAAAATGCAACTACCCCGCGAGATTTCTAACATATTTTTTTTGCTTGGGGCTTTTCTTTTTGATCACTTACACTTTTCCTCTTGGACTCTTCATTGGAATCTATAAAAAGAGTACTTCCCTCGAAGATGAAAAGAATTTCCTCTTAATCTTAAATTCATATCCTTGATTCTGATCCCAATTCACAAAGGTGTTTTTGCCACATATGCATTCATTTATCAAAATAGATGCTCTAAATGGTTAAGTACACATTTGTTTTACTTCTGAAATATTATTTTATTTATAAGCTTCTGTTGCCTGATGGGCAAGCATAGTTATTCTTAGAAGGAAGATGAATGTACTATATAGAAAATAAATAGAATGTATTTTTGTTAAGTTACTGAAAATAAAAGAAATCGTGCTAATTCATTTGCCATATATAAGCTAACAAGAAGTTTGACTCTATTCAACTGAATTAGTATATTTTTAAATAGAATTTTTGAAATGCAGATCACTTATTAACATAGATTTGCATTTAAGTATTTTTAACATTGTCTCTAAATTATTTGTTATTCAGTGATCAAAACGAATGGTTATTGCATTAAAGTTTTAATGAATAAAGGTTGAGAATATCTAATACGGCTTCATGATAATAAGTAGGAGAATAGATTAATAATGAAAAATGCAGAATATGCTCTTTCATTATAGCTGGGAGGTTAAGGAATTAATTTTACAGACCATGAAATGAAAATAACTTTCCACAATTTTATTAACCAATGCTCAGATCGGTATAATCAAGACTCCTATTCAGAGCATGTCTATCCTCTTATTTAGTAGCACTAGATGACATTTCTATCAGTTCATTCATTCAGTATAATTCAATAAATAATAACCAACTAAGAATTAGATATTGTTACCGGACTATTTCTTGATAAGGTACCTTATTACATTAATCAAAATACATCAATAATCATGAAACTGAAATAACTGTGAATTGGTTAACTGTTTTTTTTCTGTCAGGAAGCTTATCAAGATGATGCCATCAATAAAGGAAATTACCACTAACCAGGAAAGCAAGCAGAATAATTAGAATACTATAAGCTTCACAAATCGTTCTTTCTCATTGATTGGGTGAGCTGTAATTCAAAGTATGACTTTTTTCAGCAAGATCAATTAAAATGTAAGTATATAAACACACTCTGATAACATATATGAAAGATCTTCCGTACTTTCTAAATATATTATTAAACAGATGGAAAAAATGTCTGGAAATTGATATGTGAACTTCCGGTTATCACAATATTATTCTAGTTTTAACCTTAGCAATATATAGAGTCTTTCATCACTGAAGAGTTTTCTCAGCATTTGAGAAAATATTCACATTTTAACAAATTTAAATTCATGAAGAGAACATGGGTAATTATGAGTTGGTGGAGAGAGGAAGGCCATCAAAATAAATGCCTCCCTGGCTCACTTCTTGCAATTTCATTTAACTGAATACATTTGGAAAAATAAAAGCAAAAGCACACATTTCGTTCAGGGACCAAAGAAAAATGTAATGGGCTAAGTGTCCATGTCTACTTTTTCATACTAGTAGATTTTCTCAAGTTCCGAACTCTGCTCTTTAGAATGAAAGTGGTTAGTGACAAGTGTGAGGGTCAGTATTCTAACTTGGAATTACACTTGTTATTAGACCCCATCTTCATTTCTTTGCTCCAGAGATTAATTCAGTTGATCTTCCCAAGGTTTCAAATCATCACATGGAATTCAGTGTTGTAAGGACTCACTCCCAACCTCAAATTTCTGTTCTTTCATATTGTTTACTCTGGCATATTCCTGTGTAAGAGAATAGGGCAAACAACAGTTGTCAAGACATGAAAATACATTTACCTATCAATGTTAGTTTTTTTAGAAAATTAAAAATAATCTTGGATATATTTTAGCTTTCAAGTAAGACATTTAATGCCCCCACACTCTATATGACATATTTTTCAAGGGAAAATTCTGTATGAATAGCCCCAGTCCTAAATTAATGGCCCCATCTAAGAGAAATGACCAACAGAAATCTCTTCCATATTGTTCAATTATAATTTTTGCTGTCAGTGATTTTTTGTAATATTACCTTTATATTTTGCTATGCTAGTAAAATTTTAAAAAATGTTCATTAAACTCTTTTTTATAAGCCAGAGATTGCTATATATAATGTTACTATATATAATGTTACTATACATGATGTAATTATTTCAATGAAATGTGTTCCCATCAATCTGGATAGCCTATCTTTGATGTTCATAACATGAAAGACTCAGTTCCTGGCTCATGGTATGTACACAACAAATCTTTGTTGTATGTATTATACTGAACTGTCTGTTTTATAACATAATAGAATAGATATGTTTAGTACTATTTGTAATTAACTGCTGTTAGCTTTGTCCATTTTTGTGTGTTTCAGATTATTTCATTTGTAAGAAAGCTATTTTTATTTCTTATAGTTTTTTAAAACTTAAGACTTTTACCGGACATTTCATTACATCTTTAAGAAGATTGAAAATGATCAGTATTATCTGAGATACATACGTGATTAATCTTATGCTACTAGCACAATGCTACTACCATCTCTTAGTGTCATAAATGATCCAGTATAGAATACTGGTTAAAAGGAAGAATACCTACCAAGTCAGGCAACCCGTGTTTAAAACTTTGCTTCACATTTTACTAATTTGTTATGGAGATTTCAATTCTGTCATATAAGATGAAAACAAGGATAATACCTGAAAAAAGTCTTCTGAGATTAAGAGCAATAATTCTTATAAAATGATTAGTACAATGCTTGGCACATAAAATTACTCAAACATGTTTGTGTTAAGTTATTATTTTCTCCATTTACCACCCTCTTTTTAATCTTTCAATAGTCAAATGCATACCACACCTAATTAAAATCACAATTAGAACATATTTAATAAAAGGATAAAATAAAAACTGGAGCAATTCATGATTAAAAGGATCATGGCTTTTATCTTGAAAGTAGTAAGAAGATGGAGATAAAAAAGTAATGAAAAACAATTATTTTATGTATTTATAAATGATCCACATATACTATTTAAGTTGTTTTTTAGTCTTATCAAATTATAGATCGTGTGTGTGTGTGTGTGTGCGTGTGTGTGTGTGTGTGTGTGTGTGTGTGTGTGTGTACAGGACTGTGTATGTTTTAGTCTCCTGCAGAGAAAGAAATATTCCCACTCACAGTTTGGCAGCGATGACAGGACAGATGAAACACACATTCCAGTGGGTAATGGGATCTCCATAAAGAGCAAGGTATCTCTTAAAGTGGGTATAAAAGACTAAAGAGAGAAAGGAAAGAAGACTGGGCATGGCTAGGGAGGAGGGCTAGGTGAGAGTTTTTTCCTGTGAGATATACTTCTTTGTTAATTTCCTTCCTATATACTGGATAAGAGAGGGCAAATTTTATCAGTTTGTCTAGATCTGGAGATGGATCAGGAAGAGGGAGGAGAGGGTCTTATAACTCGTTAGTCAGTGTGCCCCGGTAGATCAGTGGTTAGGTTGATTACTTAAGAAGGAACACAGGACACATACACCTGGGTATGACCCCTGAGTCTGGAGGGGGCGGTGAGAACCAGTGTGAACAACTAAATAAAATAAGTGCTTCTAATAAACAAAGAAAAACAACACACACAAAAAAAAATAAAATAAAATCCTCAGTCAAATATCAATGAGGATCTCAGTATTCTTATTACACTGATCTTAAATTTTAATGTTAAAATTGAGCTTAATCCCTTAGAAATAGCTTGCTACCTAGCACCATGCACAATTTCTATATTTTCTACAAAAGTGACTTTGATTTACTAGATATAATAGTCCTTATTCATTGATTTTAAAAAATGAAACCAGAATCACATGTAAAGTAAAAAAAATCATCTGCTAAACTTCACATCATTACTGTACCCTAATCACATAAATTTTTATAATTTTGTTACTTCCATTTATATTGCATCTATTGAGTTGAATTCTAAAATCTTAAGAGGCATGAATTCTGCATTGTACTATTTATTTTTTAACCTAGGTTCATACAATAACAGCATTTAATATGAATTTATAAAATGAACAAATCAATGATTAACACAGAAGACCATATCAATGAAGTATCTTTGTTGATAGAGCATGCTGAAGAAAAGCCAATTGTAATTAGAAATAATACATTCAGATAAAATCTTTAATTTTATCTCTATACTATTCTTAGAATTGAAAGAAAAGTTATCAATATTTCTAGTAAAACCATGAATTTCAAAACTAACATATCAGACAACTAAGCCACTCTTAAAAAGCTAATATTAGAAAGCATTCTGAAATTATAAATTAATTCAAGCAAATATATAGGACATGTATACTTGATTTGGTTTCAGTGGTAATATAAGCACTATTTTTGACCCTGCTGTAGTTGATTATTAAATGAAGGTAAGCACACTAAATGTCCAAGTATATATGGTGTATTAATTTAATTTACTGGTATACTACAGACTGAAAGGTAATATTGAAAGAATATGATGAAGACAAATTATACAAGACTATATAGTATATAGTCTTGTATAATATATAAGATCTTAATATATTCTTCTCAAGACTTACCACTTGAAAATATATTTTCTTATAATCCATATGTATAAATTTATTATTTATTAGTATAATTCATAACTGTATACTAAATTTATAATAATTAAAAATCAAGAAGACGTTTATTAAGAATGAAATTTATTATTAAAAATTTAGTCAATATTATAGGAATTATATGTTCAAATGCCTACAAATTAATGCAGCAATTACAAAAGTATACATAACAGAAATTTCTGGTAACCAAGCAGTCAAAATACTTCATTGTGAAACTTCATCCTACCAAATAGAGATGGAACAAATGAGAAACTGATTACCAAGGATTATTTTAATGTAAAATATAATGTAAATATAATGTTAAATACAAATAGATCTTAATATTATTTGGAAGATTTATAGTTCAAATCATCTTCCATATAATGGGAAGGAATAACAAGGAAAGCATACTGAACATTCTTGAGATTGTATGAGGTACTGCAGACCCTTACCGCTGAAAAAAAGATTTAGCAAATACCCAGAGTGCTGTGAGGAAGTACCAGGTCACACGCAGCATGGAGGGCAATTAGTCCTGTCTAGACTGGAGTGCTTCAATTACTTAGGAAATATTTCTTCAAGGACATAAAATTGTTTCTCTACTCTTTTGTATATCTGGAACCCTAGAGAGAAAATTTAGACAATTTATACTGAGTTTGGAGCAGAATTAGTAATGACACAGACAAACAAGCAAAATATAGCAAAAGAAACTATAAACCATAGTATATATAATTTTGGTTACAGTGAAATTAAGTGCAGTGAAGTACAAACCAGATATCTGTGGATATTTATGATATATATTGGTGGAAATAATGAATTTCAAAATTATATGATTATAAGCAGTAAGAAGAACATGTAAACTTGAAAACATGAAGTGGCAATTTGTGAAATAGTAACTAAGTGGCATATAAATGTAAGGTAAAAAAAAAAAAACTGATGAATTTTTCAAGAAAATCCAGAGGGTCAGATATGTAGGTAAAATATCTTGACTTTTAAATTATAGCAATAATTTGATTTTTTATCTCAATTCTAACACCATAATAGCTAACAGTATTCTGTCAAAACAAAAGAAGAAGACTGAAAATCAGGTAAAAAAATCTCTGCCTTACTTCTTTGACCATATATACTTAAATAACAGCTATTTCTACTTCATATGAACTATCCTCGAATAATATTTATTCTTAAAATAGTCATGCATTCTTACTGAAATTTGGAAAGCAGATGAAATATTTAATTTGGGATTTTTTTTTTCTTTAAGCTGTTTGTATGAATGAGATACCATTTCACCTTCATGAGAATAAAATATTTAGAGATGTGATATTGATGAAGTTACACAATGTAGTGGAATAAACTTGTATACAATACTGGTGGAAATGTAGTGCATAGTATTTTGATAAGCACTTCAGGAATTTAAAAATTGAAGAAAGTCCTTCACAATGTTCCACTTATTTAATGTATCTACATATATGCAAATTGGAGAATAATACATCTATGTTCATTTGCAGTTAGGTATTATGAGATCCACTGTCATAGTCTTTTTAATATGAAAAAAATGTATACACATCTGATGTCAATGTTGATTACCAATAAGATGACATACAAATGATGGAAAACTGTGTACCAATTTAATCAACTACACATAATGCATCAGAACAGATACTTTAAAATCATAAACAAAAGTGAAAAGTAAAAATCTTCCAAGCACACATATATTAGACTGTGAAAAGAGTAAAAGCAAAAATATATTTTGCTATTAAAACATACATATATAGGAAGATATGAATCTTTTAGTGGGAAGAGTTCAAACTCTTACCAGTTTGCCACTGGCAAATTTAAATATGTTTTAAATAATCTGCAATATAAAATATTATGTAGATATATGCATATATGAAATATATATTCTACTATATAAAATAATATGAAAGTACTTAATATAAAATAATATAATATAAATATAATATAATATAAAATAAAGATATAGTAATACTACCTAATAACTCATATGGAATTTGTATAAATATTATTATATATTCATGTGAAATTGAGCAGCATGCTAGTCTTGTAAGAAATAAATATAGTTCCTATATTCATGGGCAAAATCTACATTTTCTTTATTGAGCCAAATGCTGCCATGCAGAAATCAAAGTCCAAAATTTTCACAACTTAGATTCCTTAAAAAAATTCAGAAGAAATAACTTACCGATGAAATACATCTTTTTTTTTTTTAATTACTTTGAATAAAATGGTTGTTTTCTTATAGGGCTTTTTATGATAGCAGATGTAATCATCTTCAAGGCTGCCACCATAAGAAGAAAAAGTCTGCTGGCGCTTAGGGCTCCACGAATAGTTTTGCATATGGTGATAGAGCATGGTTAGAAAGGACATGAGCTGCATCTAGAAGACAATGCAGAAACTATGATAGAGAGGCTGCCAAGACCCACAACTACTGCTATAAACAGTCATGGTATTTTGTGCCCACAGACACTTTTAAGAACGATTGTGCCCCCCACAGTTCCTACTGATGTGACAGCCTTCGGTCTATTTTCTACCTAGGACCTGTACCCGCAATAACTTAGTTAGAAAAACCCTATGTAGGACTGTCCCACCAAATGTGTCAACAGACCAGGAAAATAGCCTACAAAGTCATCTGGAATAAACACATTTTTGAAAAAAGAAGCAAGAAGATCTAATTGGATTCTTATTTCTGATTTTTTTTAATGGAAGTATAATTGACATAAGACATGATACTTGTTTCAGGTGTACAACGTAATGAATCCATATGTGTATATAATGAGAAATGATCATCACAATAAGTCTGGCTAACATCTATTGCCATACACAGTTACGTTTTTGTTTTTCTTGTGATAGCTATTAAGATTTATTCTTAGCAGCATGCCTTGGTGGCTAAGATGTTAAGTCTATGCTTAGGGCTTGGGACTCAGGGATCCCGGTTTGCAGTTCAGTTTGTGGGTGGGGGACAGCTAGAATGTATAACTAAATAAATGAAGAGCTCCTACCACCTGTCTCTTCTTGTCTGCTGCCTGCCTGACTTCATTCCTGCTCAGTCACATTGCATTCCCACGATTCATGGTTTACTTATTTCATAATTGGAAGTTTACAACGTTTGACTACCTTCAATCATACTACTCAGCCTGTCTCCCTCCTGCCTTCTGGCAACTATCAGAGTTTTTTTTTTTTTTTTTTTTTCTTAAAATTCCATGTACAAATGAGATCATATAGTATTTTTTCTTTTTCTCTCTGATTCAGTTCATTACCATAATGCCCTTAGGTTCCATAAGATCCATTCATGTTGTCACAAATAGCAAGATTTTTTATAGCAGAATAATATTTCATTATACACACACACACACACACACACACACATATATAGTCATCTATCAATATGTTAGATTTTCTTGTCTATCCATTAATGAAAATGTTGTTTGTGTGTTTGAGATATTGTAAATAATGCTATACTGATCATAGGGGTGCATGTATTTATTCGAATCATTGTGTTTGTTTTGCTGATAAATACCCAGAAGTGCAATTGTTATATCACTTGTTAATTCTATTTTTTTTTTTTTTTGAGGACTCTCCATACTCTATTCCTTAATAGTATCACTAATTTGCATCCCCATCAAGAGGGTTCTAAGGTTTCTTTTCCCCACATCCTTACAGATATTTGTTTCCTTTTTGATAATGACCATTCTAAAAAAAAAATAAGCTGTTACATCATTGTGATTTTGATTTGCATTTCCTTGATCATTTGTGATATTGGAAATATGATCATTTACTTATTAGCCATCTGTATGTGCCTAAGGTTTATTCAGACCCTCTGTCATTTCTTAATTGGATTGCTGGCTAGTTTTGCTATTGAGTTGTTTCATTTCTTAATATATTTTGAATATTAGCCCTTATCAGATGTAAGGTTTGCAAATACTCCTCCCATTTAGTAGACTGATTTTTAATTTTGCTTTTCTTTTCCTTTGCTGTGCAGAAGTTTTTTAGTTTGATGTAGTTGCCCTTGTTTATTTTCACTTTTGTTGTCATTGATTTTTATGTGAATTCAAAAAAATCATCTCTAAGATTGATGTTAAAGAGCTCATTGCCTATGTTTGCTTCCGGGAGTTTTTTGCTGTCGTTTGGCTATAGTGTAAACCGGGGCACTGGATGCATGTGAAAGCTCCCTTCTGGGAGATACTGGCACTCTGGGAGGAGGAGAGCACAAAGATAGCTTCCTCCAGTCTCTATCCCTGCAGAGAATCCCAGTCAGCTCCCAATACATATCAAATCAGATGACAATTCCTAAAGTTGATGCTCCTAGAGAAGAAAATGAGTTTCTCCCACATGAAGTTCAAGATCCCTTTGATTATTGCTTCAGTGCTGGATCTGAATGCAAGAGTTCTTTGAAAGCTGTTTCTCAGATAACTACAAAGTCTGTAAGAACATGGACAGCAAATTCAGCGTTTTTCAAGCTATGTACTTTTGTCCTACTGAGGTGGATGTTATAGTATGATGTATCCTACCCTCTATTACTTGCTTCAGTGTAGGCCTTCTCTCTTGCTCAGCAAAGATCTAAATATCATTTGATGAGTTTTTGGATGTTTTTCAGAAGAAATTGTTTTATATGTAGCTGTAGATTCATTGTGTTTGTGAGAGTTGAGTCCAGAATTCTCTTTTGTTTAATCTTGCATCAATCATTAATATTTTCATTAGTTGTTTCTTAACGCAATGTTAACTAACAAGTACTATTCTATCAAAAAAATCATACAAATTGCCTGTATTTTGCTCTCTTGACTATATTGACTTAAATAAATGATGTTCCTATTTGATATATTTATTCTTAAAAATAGTCACATATTAATGGAATTTGGAAACTAGTTAAAATATTTAAGAAAACATCATCTTAGATGTGTTCCTCTTGCCTTAACCCTTATTCTATTATCCAAATACAAGAAAATAGTAAAGAGCAATAAAATGATGAGGATAATAAAACTAATTAAAACTATAAATAAGAATTCTATTTTATTTCCTCTTTATATTGGTTCTGACATTTAGAATTGATAGTCTATACTCTACTAAAATGTCATTATCATATTGTTGAGAAGCAAAGATCATTACACACAATTTTAGCTCAATAAGAGACATTTTTAAATTAAAAACTGAATAATCATTTATACATTTCTGTAACGTTGTAAAGATCTTTTCAAATAAATCATTCAGAATTCAGTAAATGATATTTAGATCTAACATTCTAGGTTATAATTAGTATTGTGCTATAGGTATGTACATTATTATAAATGTGAATATGTCTCTTTTTCACCTTGCTTTATTTTAATTTGCTATATACTCATAATGTTTTATAAAATTAACAAGATGTTCACTTCTAAACACTAATGAATTGTTCCAATTTTTTTGTGAAAATATTTGCTGCATTTGAACAAGGTATGAGATTTTAATCTAGGATAGTTTAGTGAATATGATAATAAAAAATTATTGCCCAGTGGGACTAAGCATTCTAGTAAAAGTAGGTAGACTAAAAAAATGATTCTACATCATGTTACATGGAAATTATTTATTTGAATGAAACATAGACTATAGAAATGAGTAAACGAGTCTGGGGGTTGCAATTCAAATAGATTACTCAATATGGTCCTTACTAAAAAAGTGACCTTTGAACCAGGACTTGCTAATAATATCATGAGTATCAAGAAAAAGATTGTTCAAGGAAAATGATCAGTATGTCATTGGGAAAATGCTTGATGTTTTTAAAGAAACAAAAAGATCTCAGAGTAATTTAAATACAATTTATTAAGGAAAAAGAGAATAAGATTAAAGAGATGATGGGAACCTGATCAAGTAAACCCTTACGGGTCAGTTTGAGGACTGACTCTCACTGTGAAAAAATAATTGATAACTTCTGTAGAAATGAGATACTCCAACATCTTAACTTAAAAGTTAGGCAATCCAATTTATATTCTGTATTGAAGTAGTTGGAAAGGACAAAGCCCAGTAAGAAAGAACACTTAGAAGAATATTTCAATTGGTGCACAACGGTGGAGCAGCAGGTCAGTCACCTCCAAAGGCATGCAGGACACATGTCTCTGGGTTGGAGACTGGGTTCGGGTGGGGAAACCACCAGTGTGGACAACTAAATAAAAATAAAATAAAATTGCTTCTTCCTCGTCTCTCTTAGTACCTGCCTTCTTCACTAGTCACCTTCATCCCGGCCTGCAGCTTTTCTTAAAAAATAAATAAATAAATAACATAGCTAAACTAGATTTTAGAACAGGATTGTAGCAGGAGATGTGATCAAAAGTCATTTTAAATCAGCTATTATTTTGAAGGTAAATAGGATTTTCTAAATTATTGGATATAAAAGATAGCAGAATGAGAGGAATAAAGGATGACTAAGATTTTTTACCTGGACAAGTAGAATAGAGTTGTCACAAACTGACACAGGACAAGTTGAGTGAAGAACAGATTTAGAGGTGAACATTAGAAGTTAAAATTTGAACTTATTTTATTTAATTAGAAGCAATTGGAAATTTAGACTATTTTTTATATATGTATATACATATGTATTATGGAAAAGCTATAAAGACAGGCATCTAAATTTGGGGATTTTTTGCTTATTTCTATCCATATGTCAATTTATATTATATATGTTAGATATATAAATGTAGGTATATATAGTATCTGGAAGAATTAGTAAGATCTTCAGGGGTCAGAATTTAGAGGAGAAAAATTACTAGGGTTTGGATCACTCCAAAATATGGAGTTGGAAAGACGAGTTAGAACTAGTTAGAAAACCCAGTATAAAGTAAAAATTAAATAATGAAGTGTCTTGAAAGTCAATTGTTGTACTTGTGCTAAGGTGAAAAGGTGATCTACTCAACCACTGGCTTAAGTAAGATGTTATTGCTTTGATATATTTATTTTTCTTATTTGTTTGTTGTCTTTAGTTAACCCTTTTTTTTTTTTAAGTAAGTTTGATTTTTGAGTCATGAAATCTATCTTATGTGTCTGAGAGGATTGCAATATCAAGACTGTGTATTAAACTTCAAATAATGTAAATAGTTTCTCAAACTGAAAAAACTTCAGATATAAGTATAGATATTATTTTGAAAATGTCTGACATTTAAAATAGAGCAATGAAAAATTTAAGACTATTTAAAAAATGGTTATGTAAAAGATTTTATTTCATTCTATATTAAGCCTAAATAGTCAAAATTAACATAATTGGTTTGGAAAGTAAAAATACAATAAGGATTTTCCTCATTTTATCAGCCTCATAGTCCACATGAATCAAAGGATAGAAACTCTATTATTGACTCTATTCTATTGTGTACATCTAGTGAAAGAAGATTAACCAAGCCCAACAGGATAAATATCACCAAACAACTTTTCTGGATAAGTCAAAAAATTTCTTTGGTTAGTCAGTTAATAAATAATAAAATTTGATGATATTTCTAAATGTTTTTTCTCACTATGGGAACTTCATAAATTTTGGGGAAATTATAGGAAATATTAGTATTATAATGATCTAGTGATTTCTTTGATCCAGTCAGAACTTCTGATTTATGACAAAAAAAAATGTATATTAAATAATATCTGTCAGTTCTGTCCTTCTTATAAAAGATCCCAGTATAACAGTCATTCTCAGATCAAAGAGAGGGAGAATTCTGAAACAAATTATATTATCTACTTGCCAAAAAATATTGGTCAAATTAACATTATTTATAACTGAGCTTAAATTTTTTCTGCCTTATTCTTATAGAAATAAAAGTTTTGCATATCAACGGTAGTTCCACAATTTGTAGCTAACATGGTTTGTTATGGCACTCAGATTTCCAGTCATGGCAAACCCAAGCAGGTGATTTAACTATCATCCTCTCTGACCTCACATCTATTCTTCTCTTTTAAGAAGCTGTTAGATGTACGATCATTATAAAGTGCCTTCAATTTTTTTGACTTTGTGTCACTTACCTCAATAGTGATTATCAAACAAAATGACTGGAAGTCCTTACTAAATATCTAATTCATTTTTTTACAGATCATTTCTCCTAAGTCTCTCTTTATCATCATATTCAAATATTTATATGACTTACGCTGCAAAGTTCTAGCAATGGAGGAACTAATTACTACAGTGAAAATAAAGCTTTCCAGATTAAAATTTAATACCCTTTAGTTTCTGAGCAATTTTATGATTAGAAATATTTTAAATAATTTTTATGCATTCAGTATTTTTTCTTAGCATTCATTTAAATCTTTAAGCGGTATTAGCTATTGGCTATAAAGGTTTTGAGATTATCTTAAACTTAAAATATTTCACAACATAGTAGCATGATAAAACATGTCAGTAATCTATTTATTTTTGCTATTTTAAAAGCTATTTTTGCTATTTTAAAAGACTTAATAACAATCCAGTAACAATCACTGTAAATTTCCCCTATTTACATTCTACTTAGGTTTCCACCAAACAGAACTCAGAGAATTCAGGT
This sequence comes from Solenodon paradoxus, assembly GCA_004363575.1. NCBI lineage: Eukaryota > Metazoa > Chordata > Mammalia > Eulipotyphla > Solenodontidae > Solenodon > Solenodon paradoxus. The sequence goes on along the minus strand of RJWH01000207.1, from coordinate 959,744 downwards.
GTCTCTTCTCTCTATTCACTCCCATCAGTTGCCTTCAGAGGGGAGAAAGGACAAACATATCATGACTCAGCCCAGATAAAGAGAAAGTCATTCATCCCAGAAACTTGGCATGCGGAGAAGGAACTAGACTCAGAAAACCACAAGGAAATTGGTGGTTGTCAGGGGGAGGTTGAATTAGATGTGTGCCTGCTAATTGGAAAACCAAAGGGTACAGAGGAAAGTACTTTGCATGCAGGTGCACCTGGAATACTTTCCCCAGGTTTCTCTTTGTTTCCACCTTCAGGGATGATGTCAAGATGAAATCAGGAGCCAAGTCCCTTCTACAGATGTCGTAACATCTATAAAGGTTTTTACATGCATGAGATCGTTTCAAACTCATAATCTTTTCCAGTAGGTGTTATTTGACACAGATTCTTTGCTTGACCATGCTTACAACAGGTTCTAGAACTTTCATTAACATCATTCTTTGAGAGTGACTTTGTTGCAAATCCACTTTTAGCAAGACTACTACTAACACAGTTTACTAAGAGGGACCCATTTTTAAAATATATTCACCCTGAATATTTTATCAGATTCTAGTTAGCTGATTCTCTTGAACTGTGTTTAGTAAAAAATCTGATTAAGTCCATAAAGTCAGGGTCCCCCATTTCTTCAATGTCTCATAGATTTTTCCATCCATTGACCCTCATCTTAGTGCTCCATGGCTGTAAATTTCCGTTTGTCCATAATTTATTTGGAGTAGAGCCTGGGTCTATATTGAGATCTATTTTACCCTACTGGAATTGTCCTGAATGAAATGCTTTTTTTAATCAAAAATAAAATATGAAAGAAACAAATTCCTCCTGAAAATCACACCAGGGAGGACATTTACTACTTATAGGATAGTGTAAGGAAAATTAAAGTATGATTCTTGGCATAGGAAATGGATAATATATAATCTCCTGTTAAGTTTCCAACTTTTCATTGAGTTTTTATTCTCCAGGCTAAATCATGGAACGTTTTCTGCACGGCAGTCACTCAAAGATTTACAAATAATCATGATGCATAAGATTCCATTTATTCTTTTCTTTTCTATGTCATAGGATACCTTGATTCTGCTTTCTGGACAGTGTCAGTCATTAGTAAACCATTGCATTCCTTAAGAGTTTTCTCTCCTGGTCTACTTGTTCCTAGTTCTTTCAAGATTTTCTCAAATGAAATCATTTTGAGCATCCTGAATAAAACTACTAATTAAAAAAACCCTCATTTTTAATGCACATGTTAAATGCTACCCAGATATAAGCACATAGTTGAGAAATTATCTGATCATAAAGAAAACAATCTAAAATATCATTGGAAACTGTACTTTTGACAGAAGAAGAGCAATTTGAATTTATTCTTCAGCTACACAATTTTGATATACACTTCATTTACTCTCAAATAAAATTTTCTGGTCAATCCCGAAGTAAAGATCTGTGCAAAAACCTTCAAGTTTATCATCCACAAGTATATTTACATATTTTATATTCCAAATGTGTCTCACATCCTATTAATGAATGACATCAGTGGCTCATAAACTCTTCCATATTTAAGTGATTGATGCAGAAAATCACAATTTATAACAAAGTTCTTTCATAGACCTGATGTATTCCAACTTCAAATAATGTGCAGCAATTTAGCAGCTTTTTCCCTGAGCAAACCCTGTTTTACTTTTAAAGTTGTAAAACAATTTCTGTTATCAGTGAGATCAGAACTGCCTCCAGGAATTACATAAAATGAAATTTATTTTATAAATACTATTTTATTTCATAAAAATACAAAAATATAAATATACATTTATAAAAATATGAATGAATTAACACAAAGACATTTTTCAACTAAATAAATATGGCAGTAATAGTCATTCCTTTATCTTTAGGGATATATATTTTCCTTATGATTTTACAAAGCAGTTTTACAATGCTTTAATAGTAAAGGTAACTTTAAGTCAGTTAAGAAAACATTTATAAAGTTCGTATATCTAAGAAAAGGCACAAAAAGCCTTTTATATATTTGTATTGATTATTGATGTGTTATACTTTCCTTCAGAGATTGTTAGGCAAAGAGGGTCAACTGTTTATTATTACTCGATTTAATCTATGTCATTCATATTCATTCACAGAAACTTACTGATTAAGCAAACCCTTACTAAGACAACACCTACGCATTGTTTGTAGTTTCCATTTTTTAAAAAAATTTCCTCCAAGGAATAAAATGCAGGCCACTTAATCTAGTAACAAAGTGAGTAGTAATTCCACCAACAACAATCAAGTCATAGAATACTCAGTCTCGGTCACTGTCATCACCCCCGTACATGTCTGCAAGTTTTTTAAAGCGAGGCCCCCAGTCACTGAGGTAATCATAATCTTGGTTACAATCTGCTGTGAGGGATTCTAAAGAGCTGAGTGAATCTGCTACAGAATCGTTGCCTTCATAGGCATAAGTGGCCAGTGAGTCATAAGGAGGTGCACTTGGATCGGAGTCGTTTTCTTTTAATCGTCGATGGATAAAATCTTGTACATCAATATTTTCCCACAGAGGCACAGTTCTCCTTATCTGAAAAATTGTTTCTGGCATTACATCCCTTCTCAGTTTACTGTCTTCTCTTGCTTCTGGATTCCTCAGTGTGCCGATGTCAAAAGCTTGGGTATCTTCTTCCCCACCACCTTCGTCATTGTAGGTCACGATGTTGTCTCGCACATCATCTTTTGAAATTATCAGAGGCTCCTTTTTCCTTTGTCTCTTCAATGCTGCAAACAGCACAACCAAAACTAGAGGGAGGGGGGAGAACGGACAGAGATCCCATGGTTCATGTTTATATTAAATATAGCACAGTCTGTGAGTATAGCTTGAGTGGTTTAAAAGCTGTTAAGATTTGAAGATCATTTAGATAAAAAGATCATAAAGGAAACAATCTAAAATATCACTGGAAACTGTACTTTTGACAGAAGAAGAGCAATTTGAATTTATTCTTCAGCTACACAATTTTGAAGTATACTTCATTTACTCTCAAATAAAATTATTTGGAATAGAGCCTGTATTTTAGCGATCTAAGCTAGGCTGACCATATTTCCACGAGATATATTTCCATGACATTAAGGGGTGGGGTGGGGCTAAAACTAGATGGGGTTATGATGGCAACTAAGGAAGGGGAGGAGGTGGAGCGTTGAAGTAGGAACAGAGCAGCCTTACTTGCTCTCAACAAGTAAGTACTATGAGATGTCTATCTGATCACATATTAGCCATATGTGGTCTGGCAGGACTTCACACAAGCAACCAAGGGCTGGTGAGAAAAATTTTGACGCCTCAGGCAAAAACCAAATTTGACTCTCCTCTAACCCCTTCTCTAAATGTCCTGCCTAAAGCACATGATAGCCCAGTGCCAGAAATGCTCAGTAACCCCACAGTGCCAGAGATAATGCTCAAGGTGCCAGAAATAATCCCTGAAGTAATTATCTGTGCTTGATCACTATACTGCTCTGTTCCCTGTGTAGGTTAGGGCAGAAGCCTCACAGGAGGCAGGAATGGCAGTAGCAGCGATGGCCTGCCACAGTCAGTGCCAGAAAGGCCATCTTTAATGCAGGGCAAAAGTGGAAGCTGCTTTTGTGCTCCCTCAACAGACCGGGCCTGGGAAAACTCAGCCGTACCATTTGCCCCCTGTTAAAGATGGCCCTGGTTTATTAAAAATGTGACAAAAATGACACTTTTATTAAATTGATGGGCAGATTGGGAAATATGAAAAAAAAACAGTATATGCACTTTTAAAATGCTATGCATGGTAAGTCTAATCTTAGCTAATATAATGTTAATTCATTACCATTCCATTATTTTAGTTTTTTTTTTTTTTTTCACCTACTCTGACAGGTAAAAACTATTCTCTTCTTTTCCTAGATTAATCTGGGCTATGTTCTGAAATTCAGAGAAGCTATGACAAAGAATGGGAAAAGTATATCATTTCCACTTCTGTAACTTAGATTTTCATAGCTGTCTATTATGAACATTGCATAAATGGTATAACAGCACGTGAGACAGTCAAATCAATAAAAATCATAGATAATTCCTATTATAGCTATAACATACCTCAAAGGATCATGATTGTGTTAGAATAAGGTATCTACGACAAAAATCAAGTACATTTTGTTTTCCATTTAATTTATATATATATTTTTATTTATATAATATATATTATTCTTAAAAATTCATTTTATATCATATATAAGGTCATAAGCTCCTCTGACTACCCAAGGAACCAAAAAGTTTAAGAAATCTTGTCCTGCAATTTAATCCCCTACTTTGTCTTGAAGAATGAACAAAAACTAAAACCTATATTTCTTCACACTATAACAAAGTAGGTCTGAAATATTATTCCCCATGTTATATCACTATATTGGAAGAGAATATTGCCTTAACTATATAAATGAAACAACTATTTCCAAGTATTATATAGTTACAACAGTAAGGAGAATGCCGTAGCCACTTTGGCAATAAAACCATATAAATTAGCAGCAATTTTAATTAAAATAATAAAGAATGCAAATTTAGGTAATCATAGGGGAATGTAAAATATAAAAAAATATATACTTTCTATATTTCTTGTGGCAAAAATTTGGCAGAATTTTCAGATGACTTCCAGCATTTCTGCATAAAGAAATATTATACAATTAATTTTTATAATGTTAGCAAAATCAAAACTTACTGGAAGGTGCTTAGTTCTCCCAATACAAGCATTGATCTATTCAATTATGTGTTATATTTATATAAATACCAAAAATTTAATCATACATATGTTTGTATTGCTCTAAATTAGCAGAGTAGAACTATCTGAACAAATAAAATTCTTAGCTATAAGAATAAGTCAAAAGGATTACAAAAATATTTCAGAGTGTAACTTTCTAGCAGCAGGTGGAGATTTGGACTACTAGTCATGATGGTAGAGGAGTATGTGCTGTAAACCACTGTGATAAAATGTTGTTTTAAATACTTGGATCAACAACAGATACAAATGTTTTCCCTGCATTTTTACCAATTCCCCACCGAACTTCTGCAAGGATCTGGCCAGAGGGATTTCATCCAGAAAGCTAGAAAGGATTTGCAGTGAAAAGGAGCCAGCCCATATGAGCACTGGAACATAAATTTGGCTAGTTCTCCTGCCTTAATCATAAGCATTTGGGATGAAGAGTTGATTGAAACCATTTGGGAGTGGGGAGATATTTTACCATGAAACAACTGTTTAATTGAATTAAATTGTTGTCCTGTTAGGGCATGCTCAAAAATAAAACATTTGCTATTGGAAACATAACTTTATTTAGAAACATACAGGGGTTAGGTATGTATGATCACAATTCCATAGTAATGTTTCAAAAAATGAATTTAAACTTTTGATTCAGTTCAGTGCACTTTCATATAACACATTTTGTAAAAAAATGCTTATCCTGTTGTGACAACTTAAACACATTTGTCAATGAAGAGGCCTGAAAAAGCAACTAAGTATTTGTTATTAATACCATTTGCAAAGGTAGTTTTTGAGGTTATAGAAAGGAGAATTCTGAAATAGAACAACCTGGATTTGAAGGAAAGCTAAAATATTTTTTAAATGAGTGAATTGTGTAAGTCATTTAGCTCTTCCACACGAGAATTAAGGCATTTATGTTATAAGGTTGATATGCAAATTAAATACATTATTACATTAAATGCCCATAGAACTAAATATTGTATGCATCTACATCTATCTATCATATATCTATCCATGTATCTCATAACATTATTGTAGTTTTATTTTCTTTATTTTATATATTTTGTCTAGAATGCTAGACATTCCCACAGAGAAAATCTCAAATGCTTTTCCTAATTAAAAGACCAATTCTAATAAAAAAAAATTTTAATTCAATCTTTAGCTATAGAGAAGTGTGTGAAACTGGATAATGAGAGAAAATCCTGTAAATTAAATGAGCATTGGGCATCACTTACCAAGTAATATGAGGACACAGAGAAGGATGGCGATGAGCGCACCTGTGCTCAGGCCAGCAGAGAGGACCAGGGCCTCAGCATTGCAAGACTGCATGTTTCCTTGACTATCGCAGGCACACACACGGATAGTGAGTGTCCCCGTGCTGCTTTGAATGGGATAATCATTGTCAAAGATTAAAATTGGCAGTAGATAGGTGCTCATTTTGTTACGGCTATACCCATCTTTTCGAGTCATAATTCCTGCTGTATTGTCTGTGGAAAAAATGTGGGGAGTAAAACAAAATAAAAATTCAGGTTATTTTTTCATTTTGCATCTTAAAGTTTCATAATTAGCAATTTATGAAATGTTCTGTACCTTTGTTATCTACAATGGTGAAGTTTGGATTAAGAGGGAATTCTGGCACAGATTCAAAGAAGAATTTGTGGCCACGAGGAGGGTCATCTTTGTCCAGAACACTGACTGTCTGAATCAACTGAAATCAAATACATAAATTCAATAAATACAACGACCTGAAAAATGAATTTTGTTTAGGCTTTAAATATATAGTTGAAATGAAAGAAACAAAAATAAATGCCTTTTTCAGAAAATTCTGTTAAATTTTTTAGGCTCTGTCTAAAATAAAAATATTCAATTTTAAATGAAAATGCTTAATAATTATTAGTTTTCATGCTACCTCTTTGAATCATTGTCTGATTCCTGGTCATTGCAGTGTCCAACTTTAAAAGAAAAATGATTACTCTCTTAGCATTATTAGAAAACACCAATCTCTTCTTGCATCACTAAGTGCTTCCTGATAGCTTGCTTCCACTAGTTAATGATTTTCTTAAAATAAGGCTGAGAACATCACAGATGTAGTTTTTAAAACTATGCAAGTGCTAACACAACTGCTCCTATAGACTAAAAATACTACCAATATATTTTTGGAAATACGATCAGTGTATCATATAATACTAAAAAGCTAAACATTTTAACGAAATGGGTTCCACCACTACAATCATATTGCATATTTTATTTAGACTGCCTACTTTCTTGCAATGGTATTTACAAGGTTTAAAAAGATACAAAAATGCTTCCAAAGTTTTGTAAAATCAGTGTTGAACTTGAGAAATTACAGCCCTCTTAGCTGGAAGTGCACTATAAGTCAGATCTCTGACATCATGTGAAGATGGAGCAGAAAATGACAGGTTGGACAAAAAAAAAATCCATTGAACATTTTGTAGTGGAAAAAGCAGTAAGCTACACATCAGGGTGCCTGTTTTCCTATTCCTGGGTTTGCCATCTGTGTGATTTGAAATTACAGTCATTTAATTACTCTTTCTTTCAAATTTATCCTCTACAAAAACAGTTGCACCACTTCCCGGTATAATAGTCCACCATTCTGTGATGAACAATTATAGAATTTCACAGTAGTTTAACGTGTCCATTGCTTTGGGTACCATGTACCTTCAATATCCAAACTCATCTGCATGCTCATTAGTGAAAACTTTCTCCACTTTAATTTGATATTAGCTAGAATGTCATTCATTTTATTGACAGAGGGACATGTAACTGAATGCTTAAGACAATGCTTCTGAAAGTACATAATTATTAAAACAAACAATACACTTTTTCTTCTCAGAAGAGTGGAGCATGACATAGGAAAAAATTGCACAAAATGTGATTTTCTTGCTCAAGGTCCTGTTCTAGAATAGCAAAGTTTCTAATTTTTAGTAATATTTTAAATTATTAAAAAATTTGTCCTCTGATTATAAGATCTTTACTTCTATAAAGATTAGGGGGGCCATTGCTTAAGATTTTATGAGAGAATATATATCAGTACCTTAAATATATTTTATGCTTAGCCTTGTTAATTTTAACAAGAAAATTGTATTACAACAAGTACATGAATATTGACATAACATTTTAATAGTAGTGTATATTCAAATACTCATAATAGATTAATATTGATCATATATAATATTGATCAAATAATGATACGTAATACATAAATAAATTGCACAATTAAATGAGATAGAGCATACTAATAGAAAAAAATCTATAGTTATTTCTGATTGACTCCAGTACATATGATTGTGACCTTATTTAGAAAGACTTCTTTCATACATAAACAATTTAAGATAAGGTCATACTACATTAGGTTGAATTCCAACCCAACGACTGGAGTGTTTATGAGAAAAGGGAAACAGGTTTTTTGGAGAGATGCAGAAAGAATATTCAATAATGAAAAGTGACTGGAGTAGTTTCAGACCTTAAGTCAAGGAATGCCAAAGACTATAAGCAACCATAGAGATCAGAAAGGATCCTCAGAGCTTAGTGAGAGGAAGGCTTTGCTGACTCATTAATTTGGAGCTTATGGCTTCCAAAACTATATTATATAATAACTTCCTGTTGTTTTAAGGTATCTAGTCTGTGGTTATTTGTTGTAGCAGCTGAAAAAAATGAATATACTGATTTTTTTAATGCCCACATATATGATAAAATTTTCAAGAATTATGATTTTGAAAAAGCTCACATTAAAAAAAAATGTTTTGAGATATATACATATCAGTAGATACCTAAACTTTAGCACTTTGCAATAAGTGTGCACACATTCATATTTTGTGGGAACATTGCTTGGTATATAACATATTTGGAGAATTACTTTGGAAGCATCTGTTAGCACTCATAGATGAAATTTGATTATTGTTTTAAATGTCATTTCAAAGGAAAATAATAACAGGAAGTATATAAATATCAATGCATTATAATGTTCATTGTAATGTTAAAGTAATCTTATCAATGTCTATTAATAGTTTAATAAGCTAATTAATTTATTGCTGCACTGTGAAAACTAATCAATTACAAATAAACATTTATTAAACAAATGTCCATTACATGTTGCAGAGTTAGAAAAAAATAAAATGAAAGGAAAACAAAAGTAGCTTTAAATTCCAAAACTGTGTAATGATTCTTTACTGGTAAACAGAAAAAACAGAAAATCAAAACTTCATTTGCATTCTTATGTATGTAAGAAGAATTTGGCATGTATCTTTCTCTTAGTCTGTTTGGGACACCATAATAAATACAGACTGCATGACTGAAATAACAGGCACTCCTTTTCTCACAATTCTGGAGGTTAGAAGTTCAAGATCAAGGTCAGCAAGGTGTCAACATGTTGAGAGTTGGCTTACTGGATTTTATATGGCTGCTTCTTGCTACTATCTCATAAGCATGCCTTCATATGGATAGAAGGTGAGAGGGAGGGAGGAGAAAGAGACAGAGAGTGATTTGGTGTCTTCTTATGAGGACACTAATACCATTGAAACAGAACTTCAGTCATTGTTAGACAGAAATTAGACATAAGAAGAGTGGGGAGTAAGAGGGAGGAGTGGGGACAGGAAGGGCAGGATAAGGAAGGATGCCTGAGTCCTACTAATCGGCTTAAAGATCAAGAGCCCCATCCAGTCAGTTTAAAGGGCAACAAGTGCATACCAACCAAAAATCTTATTCTACCCCTGGGCAGGTATGAGGGTGGTAATAGGCCATAAAAGCCTCAGCCACTGGGTTCCTGTTGCCTGCTCCCCTCTCCAAAAGGCTGGGCCTTACTCTGTCTCTTAAGGATGTACTTGCACTTTCACTTTAATAAATCTCATTTGCTTTCTATCATTGTGCTACTTTTTGTTCCCAGAATGGGGGGTTCTGATGAAATATTCTCTTAGACTTACAAGAACCCTGGAGTGAGACCTCAGTACCCTTGACCTAACATTATGATTTTATGATTAATCTTAATTCCTTCCATAGAGACATCAACTCCAAATACAGCACATTTGGAGCTAAGGTTTCAGATATCGGGGCAGGGGACAAATATTAATTCTATCATGATTGCAATCTGCATTGGAAAGAAGAAAGACTGTATTTCATTTTATCTTTTTTACATTTAAAAAGACACAATAGAATTCTTATGATTCTAAATATACATCTAATTTTTCCTTGAAGAAAAAGCTAAATAACTGTTAAAATTATCCTCAGAAAAATGTGTGCAATTGCTTTGATTGTTAAATACTATATTGTCAAAAATATATTCCACATTTACTTTAAACTACCTTAGAGATATCTGAAATTATGCTTTATAAGGGAACTTTGTAGCTATGTGTAAATAAATATATATTGACCCAGTAAGAATAAACTTGAAAACTACAAACAAAATATAGCTTATAACTAAAACGTCTTGACTGTGTGATTAAAAGTACCAAAATGTAATTGACAAAACAATATTATAATTTTCTTTATATTAGCATAGAACAATTTAATTTTCATGCTTCATTTTTCTTTAATAATGTATTGCCATTCTATTCATAAATATAACTCAGTATTAGCATAATTATGAATCCAGGAAGGAACACACACACATCTTTATTGCCTGATATATAAATTAAAGCATATATTATTATGTTTCCTATTATATCTTGGATTCTATAAGAAAAGCAATTCAAAAGTTATCTTTTTTCAGATGACTGTGAGTTTTTATTTGCTAAGATGAGGTAAATAGGCATCAAGGAGAACTGATAATAGTTTGCATGAAAAAAATTGTTCAAATAAATTAACACAGTGTCATCTGCTTTTGAGAAGAGAAAATATGCCTTTAAGTTATAATAAATTTTATTTACCTGCCCAGGTTTTGCATTTTCACACACAAATGTCTCATAGTACATGGCAAATTCTGGAGCATGGTCATTTATATCCAGAATTCTGATGAAGACAGGGATGTGGCTACTTTGTTTTGAGTTATCTGCAATGAGAACATGTGTAAGATTTCAGTCTTGTTTTACAGAGAATCAGAGATTCCACTGGCCCGATTTGTAACTTAGCAACAGATCATTTTGGTGGTATTCACTTTCTCAGTTGGATTGCTGATGGATAGCTCAGCTTTCCTACATGATCCAGAGAGGGAAAGCACAATAAAAAAGACAAGAGTATGATTGAGAATGAATTATTTGTAACATAATTTTCTTAGACAGATTAATTCATTCTACAAGTTGAGATTATATTTCCATCCTGTAGCATAGTGGAAAAGAAAATCATTTAAATAAACAAATATTTGATAGTCATTAAAATAATTTAAAAATAAATTTAAAAAATTAAAAAACATTCTCAATCATTTATCTCAGATTTTGTTAATGATGAAATTATTCCATTCAAGGAAAAGAGATGACCTAATACTCTCATTTTACTGCTTTGGTAAAAAAATTATGTTTTTGATGGATATATTTCAAACTTACTTATTTCTGTAGCTGTAATGGTGATGTTGTGCCAAGGAGATGATTCACGGTCAAGGGGCTTCAAAGTGAAAATAGAGCCATTTTCTGAATGGATACTGAAAATTCGGTCCATATCAGTATGCTGGTCAACAGAGTATCTGATAGAAAAAAGATTCATCAGTCCAGGCATTGTTTTAACATTATTAGTTTGACTACTTCCTAAATTTACAGGCATGAGAATAGGCTGATAACTCTCTTTAATTTTGATTTAATGCAGCTATCATTGAGACAATTTGATATAGTTGACTATTTGCTTTGTATTTATATTCTAAATCACACGCACTTTGAAGTCATACACATACTTGTGGCAGCTTTTGTATGACTTTTTCATTGTCATTTGATTAGTGTGTCCTATCACTATCTATCACAGTGCTAGAGACATATTAAACTTGATAGTGTCGGTTACACTGGGCAAATTTAATCCTGTTGAAAATTATATAATAAAATGTGTTTTAAAATCCTTATTCCTATTAGTGAGTATAGAGAGCCCATTGTAAAATACATTCCTTTGAATGGTTTTCCTTTGCAAGGAAACTCTCTGCTAAGCCAAAGGTCATCCTCCAGTCTATCTCCCCAACCTATTCCAAATGAATATAAAAGGATGCATTACACTGAGTCATGTTTCTCATCAGAGCTGAATGTGGAATATGGCACCTAAACTTACATTTTACTGTTTTGTGGTTGGGAAAATAATGCTCTCCTTCTCAAAACCTTTAAAAGGAAGAATGTCCACTTTCTAATTCATGGAACATATCATATGTTACTTTGTTTGGAAAAGTTAATTTTGTAGATGTGATCAAAGTTAAACATATTAGGATGGGAGTCTCTATCCAGATGGACCTATATCATGTGAATCTTTTGGATGTGAATGACGAGAGCATTAAAGTGATCTGAGAGATCCATCAGAAGAAAAAAAGAAAATAATTGGAAGTATGAGAAGGATTCGATCTATCATTGGTGACTTTGAAGATTGTGGAAGGAAATCACATGCCAAGGAATTCAGGTGATCTCTAGAAACTGGGAATAAACTTTCAACAAACAGCCAGCAAGAAAACAAGGATTGCTGTTCTATAATTTTAAGGAAATGAGGTCTGCTAACAATTTTGAATAAGCAACTAAATGATTCTTTCCTAGTCTTTAAAAGGTAATGTTATGTAAAACTCTACAATGTCATGATGCATTCATGTCAATAAAATTTACAACGTATTTATCTCAGATCTTGTCTTACAAAACATTTTTTATTAAAATCACAATATAAATTTTGTTTCTAGGATATGTGTGCATGTGTATGTGTGTGTATATATATATATATATATATATATATATCATTTATCTTGCTCTCTCTCTCCTCTCTTTAGGATTACCCAAATGTATAACTCTTATGTCATAGGATTTTTGTCTAAAAATCTCCCAAATTATTTTTATGACACATGTAGGAAAATTACAATAATAATTATTGAAAAGTGAGGAAATGCTATCTTTTTAATATAGTTCCAATGTCCATTGCACAACACTTCCAAAGGCCAAAAGAGTAGTAACTGAGCTGGTTCCAAATTTTGGGAGTGGGGTACAAAAAGGAACCTGAGACCAACTATAAAAAGTTTTAGCTACTCCACTTTTGAGACAAAATCACAAAAGCCCAATACTCTCATTGAAGCAGTATCCGTGCAACCATTTATAAAGCTTAGCAGAAGATATATTAGTCAGTCACCATCATAAACTATGTTAAAATTTTACCATCATTTTTTGACATCTGAATTTACTAATGGATTCCTTAAGGACAGCATAGTTTTCACAACAATAGTCCAAATCTTTTATCCTTTATTTAAATAGCTTAAACAAACAAAAGAAACTCATCAAATTTAGATAAATTTTTGTCCTATATTTTAAAAATGTTGCCAATGTTTCACAGAGTTTAGGAACTTAAAATATGTACAATTATGCTTGTCATAGTCAGTTCCCCAATAGTGAATATATTACAGATTCCTAATAGGAACTGTAATTATCTAATTCACCAGGATAAAATGAGTTCATTTGCAAAGTGCCTTTAATAAGAGACCTAGAAAAATGAGGACACAGGATAGGATAAATCTGTAAATTGTTTGTCATTGTTCCTCCTTTTTTTGTGCTTGACTCTAGCTAGTTTATCCCACGTTCCAGAACCTTGCTATACTAAGTATTTTACATGAACCTAAAACATGGGGTTCACCAAAGAATTTATAAAATGCAGAATTCTAGTTACCATGTTAGATAGTTACTGAATCACAATCCACTTTTTAACAAGACCCTCATGTGATTAATATTAGCATTCATATTTGAAAAATACTTGTTTTCTATATGATTTAATTAAAACTCAGCAGCAAAAATTTCAAACAGATGTAAAAATACTAGCTAGCACAGACCAAAATGGCGCTATATAACTAAAAGATATTCACATAAACCAGTGCTTTAAAAGATCTCTCTTGTGAGTGTGCATTAGTCTTCCATAGCTGCCATAACAGATGATCATAAAGTAGTAATTTAAAGTAACTCAAATTTATTATGTTATAGATCTGTAGGTCAGAAGTCTGGTGTCAGTCTCACTGGGCCAGAATCAAGGTATTGGTGGGGTAGCTCTTATAAATAAAAACAAAGCCAAAATGAATGCAAAGAAAACATGTAACTCAAGCACATCTATGGGTTGAATGGAATTCAGTAATATGCACCCACATATATTATTCTCTATTGCTGAAAGCTCTGTAGTTAGTCATTAACTGCTTATGGCTGAATAAACATTGGATTTCTTCCTATTTTCTCACTGAAGGTCAAAGATGAAAATAAAATTTCTGTTGTTTACATTACTGCTTGCTCTAACCATCATGAGGGTTCCCATGATGGAGCAATGGTTAATGATTTCAATATACGATTGTAACTTTCACTTGCTTGGAGCTTACATAGGATCAAAATAGGTCTGAATTTTTGACTGCCTTACTCTGAGGCTCAATCTTGAGAGGCACTTTTTTTCAAATTAAGGATTCATGAAAAAGAATCATTATGAAAAATTAGAAATTGTTCACTAGAATTAACACTGAAAACGTCTAGGTTTAGATTCAGAAATTTGCTTCAGTGTAGTTTCCTGTATTTGTCATAGACTGGAGATAATTTCCTGTTATTTAGAAGCCAATGTTCTCTATTCAGTGAAGAATAGGATGTTCTAGTGTATCTATTAATAATAAATACATCAGATTACACTAAATGACCAGAAAGAGCCTGATAAAACTTTACACAGTGCAAAGCTATTTCTATTGTCTCAACAGGTGACCTACTGAAATAACAGTATTTACTGATCTTTTTACATTGAATTTGGAATAAGTTAAAATATTAGCATAATGTTTGAAAAATATCTTCCACATAGACAAAATCCAATCATATAGGTAGCAAATAACAAGGTGAAAAACATAAGAAAATTGAATGCACAAAAACTGAACTTTGATTTTCATTGTTTTGATGTTTTATTATTAAAAAATCAAACACATAGTAGTTGTTTATATTTTCAATGGCTACAAGAAAGCATGTAAATTAAATTACAGGCAACAGAACAAATCAGTAAAATACAGAAATATGTCAGCGATAGCTTTGACTTTTCTTTTACTGAATTTGAAGCACAGCTTCCACTGAGTAAACCAGTACGATTTGCCTGTGGGTTGGTTCTTTCCTTTCCAGGCACAGATTTCTAGACATGTGTTTTCAAACTATGAACTATGAAACCCTCCATCCCTTTCAAAGAGACAATGTGACTATACCATTGCTTGAACAAAAAAATCAATATATTTTTTCTGATATCAATCACTTATTTTTTAAATGATTGTTACTTTACTTTCTGCATCAACATCAAGCAAATAGTCGGGAAGCACTGATATATCTTAAGGCACTTACTCGCTCATTCCAACTTAAGTGGAATCATGTACATCTCACTGAATCGTTACTAAATCTCTCACTAGTAAGTTTTGTTTTGAACTCACTTCTCAATTTCACTGCAGTAAAAAGGATTTCTTCTAAAATTCATTGAACTTCAAATACGTTGAGCATAAAATAGGTGAGACATGGAACAGCATGTTCTTTTAGAACCTGTAAAGCTATAATCAACCTTGTAACTTGGGAAATCCATGGTTACTAATGAGGTGAAGAGAGCTGAACAACAGATGTTAATTGTAATCATAATCTCATATTGCAAGTGGCAGATGAATTCTAAAAAAGTGTTTGATGAACAGATTTACTGGTAGTTGGGAATTAGTTCTCATACTTTCCCTGGAAAATGTTTCTCCACGATGCTTATCATACCTTATGTTTGGTTTGGGATTCAGTCATCCTCCTAAATTCTATCAGAGTAAACAAAAGAGTCACATATTACAATGTTGTCTCCTTGTTGCATTATTGCTGGGTTTTCACACTATAATGGGAAATGAAAAATTTGTTTTTTGCATACTTTTTTATACTAACAGAAATCAGACTCAGACTACATGATGTATTTTCAGGCATAGTCATAATTTCAGAAACATAATTTGAGATTAATTTGTTCTCTCAATATTTTTCTTCTCTTTGCTATAGTTTTTGAGACTTTTACAGGTAAAACTAAGGTTTACTATTGCTTTCAAACTTGAGTACCTTATAAAAGGCAAATATTTCTGGAAGAGTTATGAACTTAAACGTTTATCAGCCACTTTTATACACTGTAAAACAAAGTTATAAATTTTACTGTTGGTCTCTGGCCCTGAAATTTTGCTCCTAAAATAAATGCTATTATAAGGAAATTATCAGATACAGGGAAGGATATATAAGTGCCTATACATATATATGCATATATATTTGCATATGCATATATATGCAATCAATTTCCATATATGGTATATATCCTGCATGAAAGTGGGAATTATGCAGCAGATGTTTATTAAAAATATTTACAATTAATAAAAATACATAAACCTATATAAGCATCTTATGAGTTTTACTCAGTGAAACAAATTAGAGATTGATTAATTAATTATTTGGAAATTAGAATATTTGATAGAAGTAGAATAATATAACAGTAATATCTATTGAGAAGTGCATTGTAGATGCCTTATTTGCTACAAAATTTCCTGTGCAATACATGTCCTCTAAAATAAATTACTGCAATTACATACTCAAAAACTGTTTAAGAATAAAATTTTGAATGTCCTCTTCTAGAAAATATGATGGGATGAGCTGGATTTATACCATTCCATAAAAGCTAAAAACTAGGTGAAATATATGAAATAATTATTTTCCAAGTGTTAGACACTAGGAAACAAAGAGTAATCCCTGAGAACAGAGAACACAAGCTCCTTAGTGTTGGGTCTGAGAGTATCTCTTTGACAATAATGCAGTAAATGGGAACTTGTATAAAGTCTATCAATACCATGAATTCAAAAATTGTGGCTGAGAGTTCAAGTACAGCAAAGAGGCTAGAAATTTTCTGGGCAGAATACATCAAATGCGAGAGTGTTAAAGAGAACCACAGAAATCTAAAGCATAGTGTCCATCTCTTTGGTTGAACACTGGTCAAAACATGCCTGAAGGCAGATAAAGTCACTGAAGTAACCAATCACAAGATAGAGGGAACAATATTAAGACTTGGCATGTGTCTGAGAATTGTTCAAGGTCTTGCCTGATTTTTGAGGCAAACTCAGACCCAGATAAAGGACTGCCAATAACCACAAAGGCAAGGTGCAAAAGGATTAAACTCTTTCAATTTATATCACCATACATCTGAGTACAGCTCAAGATTTTTTAAGAAAGTGAAAAGCTACACAACATTCAACAGCACAAGAACAGTGACAGCCATCCAATAAAAAGTAACTAGTTTGTAAATTGCAGAAAAATTATTGCAAAAAAAATCTATTAATTGAAAGCAATGCAGAAATGACAGTTAATAGAATCTGCTGACAATTATTTTAAAAATCTACTTTTTAGTTATATTCTATATGTTTATAATGAGATAGAGGAAAGAAAAACATGTTAGAAACATTAAAGTGGGTATGTATAGAAAGATCTCCAATAACACCTCTGACAATTATAATATGTAAGATAAAAATATGCTGTATGGAATTTTAAAAGGTTGTATATTGTAGACAAAAAGAGTAGTGAACCTAAATATAAAGATAAATGTGAACTATTTGAAATGATTAGGAGAGAAAAAAGCTAAAGAAAAAATAAAGGGAAAACTAGTAGGTTGTGTTAAAGTTTACACACCTAACTTAATTACAATTAAATGTCTTGAAAGAAGAGATAGTGGAGCAAAAAGTATTAAAGAGATAGTGTACTAAGTATTTTTCCCAATTATGAAGAAAATCATAAAAAATTCAGTCATATTAAAAGTACATGGTCTAAGTATCTCAATTAAAAGGCACAGAATATTAAATAATATATTCTTCTTATCAAGACTTTTTTAAAAATAAGGCAGAGATAATAGAAAAATAATAGAAGATCTATACTCTGAAAATAGTATTAAAGGAAAGATAAATTATCTATGTTAGTAGGAGACTCTTCTGAAACACAGCTAGAAATGTATTTGGAGGAAAATGTGTGTAACTAAAATACACAAATAAAAAAATAGCAAGTCTTATATCAATGTCTAAACTGTCAACATAAGGAAATAGAAAATAAAAATCACTCTCAGCAAAAAGAAGAAAGTTTTAAGTAATAAAAAAATTAAAAATGAATAAGCAATTGAAAAATCGAATGAAACTAATTAGTTATCTGAAATCAATAAATTGAAATATATTTAATTACATAGTACAATAACAAAAATAAGAAGACAGACAATAGCAATATTAAAGAAATTTGTCATTACAAGTTATCAAGTGGATATCAAAATATTTTGAACAATTTTATTTTAACTTTGATGAAAATTGAAAAAAGTTCTTGTAAGATGAATAATGAAAACAGCAAGATAAGCTCATTCAAGAATTACAAAAAACAAAGAAACCAACTACTACAGAAATAGAATCTGTGGCTATACTTCAACAGAAAAAAGAAAATTTCAGTACTAATTATATTTGCTTTTAAAATTCTACCAATATTAAGGAAAAATAATGAAAATTCTTGCCAATATTTCTATGAATTAAAAGAAAATGCTATGTTTTCTTAATTCATAATGTATTATAGTATTGCCAACACAATAAATATAAAGATATTACATTATTATATGATATCTATTTTAAAAAATGTAATACATTATAAACATAGATGTAAAATTATTTTTTTAATTTAGTACATAAAATTCAACAATGTATAATAAATATAAGATCATTAAGGAGTATTTATTCTAATAATACAAGACTTGTTCAATATTTGAAAAATCAATCAAAATAATTTAGAATTTTATCCTGTGCTCACCTCAACAGAGACTCAAAACATCATTTGGCAAAATTTAAATGTCATTCCTAAGAAAAACTTTAGAAGAAAAGGAATATAAAAATATTTCTTACTTTATAAAGGTATAAAAAAACCTTCCAACATATTTTTAATATATATTGAATAATGACAGACAATAATTTCTTCATAAGAGAAGGAAAAGGATAAGGATTTCTATTCTTATCAATTCTATTTAACATTGTCTTGCAGATTCCTGCTATTATAATAATACATTAAGACTTCTAGTTTGGAAACAAATAAGAAAATTTCTATATTTGCTCAGAAGACTAGATTGTAATATTAATAATTCTTCAAAAGTAAAATTGTAGATTTAGAGAAAACCTGCTTGAATGAATTGTTTACCAAGTTTGCAAAAACACAAAATTAATATGAAAAATAGTTCCATGTAAATGTAAAGTCATAAATTTAATAAAAATGCATATAAATGTTGATTCTATTATACATGTTAAGTTTATATTTTTATAATAAATATGACAAAAATATGTCCTTGATTTGCATCATAGACCTCTAAAACATTGTGAAAAAAAACCTATGTAAGCTGAAAAATAAACCCTATGCACATTGTTAATTAATACGTTCAGTATCGTTATGATGCTTCTGCTTATATTGATTTCCATACCCAACACAATCCCAGTAAAAATCAAAGCAGACAATTTAGTATATAATACATTAAGTTCATAACCAACAGTGCTATTCTACCCGTTGTCATACATTCAAATTCTTTTATCTAACTTTTCCACTCCACATTCTTTGGATCACTAATTTTATTCTATAGACTAAAGGTCTATTTTTGTTTGATTGTGTTGATTATCTTCTCTCTATGTCAAATAATTGGATTATCAAATAAATATATATATATCTGTATGTTGATAACTATCAGTTAAAGTAAGCTTCTATGAATTACATTTTTCAAAATGGTCATGAATAATATACAAAATATGTAATTTGAACTAAAACCCTTATTTAAAGGAAGTTAGAGAGAAAGCTATTCTAAGGAACCTAAAATTAACCAAATATATTAAGCTAATGTAAACTAAGTATTAATATGGATTAAAATTTTATGAACTGCTACTTCATTAATATATTAGTTAACAACTGTTCATTAGATGAATACGCAAGAAACATTGCAAATTAAATGCCTTTGATAGTTATCGCATCTCCAGTGAAATTTGATAATTATATATTAATATTGCATTTATTAATTTTCTATGTGTGATAGTAGGACATGATTCTAAGAAATCTGAATGCTCTCAGTAATAATTTAACCATTTATTTTCCTAAATTAAAGAACTGAATTTTAAACAAAGCTAAATTTTATGTTTCACTAGTCACACATTACAGATGATGTATTTTCTTTTTCTTCAGCTATGTCTTGATTCACATATCTACCTATCCATTTCCTGCATTTATGTCACAATTAAATTCTCCTTTAAAGTCACATAGAAGAATCACTTAGGTTTTTGTATATTTTAAACGATTTACTTAATATTGAAACTCTGGGAGAGTTTCTAGACTCTACCACACAATACTATACAAATTTTTTTGTATTTTTACCCTTGTCATATATCATTTCTCTTTTCATTTATTGTTCTGCTATTAGAATATAATTGACAATATTTCTCCAAAATTTAGATACAGAATATGCCTGGTGGCCATTATAAAGAGAAGCTATTTCAACATTTTAAAGGCACCTCTTACTAGCATATGTAGAATAGTGTATATTTTCTAATTTATTTTTTGTACCACTTAAAATTATGAAATATGATTTGTCCAGTGAAACAAGAATCACATAAAGAGTTGAGGGATTAACATCGCAGACTCTGAAAAAAGACCAATTTTAGAACCTAGCTTTGCCACCAGTTATTTGTCAAGTTCTTTAAATGCTCATTGCCTTGGTCTTATCATCTGTAGAAAGGTAGGCTAATAGGACCTACTCTGTAAATTGATGAGTCAAATGAAATAATATATCAGAGCACTTAGCAAACAACCCAGTTAAGGCTTGTGCATGGAGTCATGTGGTATTATTACTATAATCGGTCATATATTATGTCTCATTTTTTTTTCACATAACATGAATATAGTGAGAAAATTATTATTCTGAAAACATAAATGTTCACAATATACTTACTTTATTAAATTGTTCATGACATCTGGATCATATGCTGTAACTTGCCCAATAATACTACCCTCCTTCACATCTTCATCTACTTCTATCAAATAAGACATTTTACTGAATACAGGAGCCTCATCTACATCTTCCACAGATATTTTGACCACGGCTGTATCTTTGAAAGGTCCCAGATGTCGGAATCGTGCATCAGGGTGAGTATTACTTGCATCCACTCTTAAAGTGTACAGCATTTTTTTTTCAAAATCTAAATTCTGAGGTTAAATAAAATAAGAAATATTAGCATAATATTGTGACATTAACAATAGAAGAAAATTTGAAATTTAATAACTGACTCTTTTATTGCTTCCAGTAGTTCTAGGTAAATACTTTCTCAATTATGGCTTCATAGGTATCCTAAGATACTTAATGAAATATTTGTTCTGACTTCACTTTGGGGAATAACTGAACATAATTATATACACATTAAATTGATTCCAACATAGTAGTATATTTAATAATTTGGTATTTGTAAGTAAAAGAATATTATAGCATGAATTATAGGTTATATGTTACAATGATGACAGTAATGAAAGTTATACACAGTTCAATCAGTAGAAAAATTGAATAAGAAAGAAATTTAGCCAACTATTCATATAAATTGCCTGCATTCTAGAGCTGGTATTTTAAAAAGAAAAAAGAACCATTTCATTAATCTGAATATTTGTGAAAGGCAAGATGTGAGTTGAAGCAGAGAAACCAGAATGGTATAATCTATAATTAGCTGCATTATTCTATGAAGAGTTTCATAATGTTCACATACATTGAATTAAAGATCAAGATACCTGATATAAAACACAAAACATCTTGAGGTTTCATCAATTTGAATAGAACATCACACTTGACAATTCAAATATTTTGAAAAATGCATGAAATAAAGTGATGGCTGCATGGCTTGTTTTTCACTCATGGAATTATAAATAAACAAGTAGTTTTGAGACCATCTATTCCATGTTTGCTTGTTCTCTACTATAAACACATGCATTGACATTTTAGATCACTTTTTAAAATTCAAATGATGAAAACGATTAACTTTGAAGTGATATCACTGTTTTTTCCACTTATATGAAGGATTGACAGCATGTAAAAGATGGGAAAAAATGAATTGTAGGCTCTTCTTCCCTAAGTGAGAAGCAAAAATAAACTTACAAAGTGTTCAATGAAAAAATGAAGACAGCAAAAAGAAACCTGTTTGACAGTTATAATCCCTTCCTGTGTATCCTTGTCAGTGATGACATCGAACATGTCTGCTCCTTCTCCTTCAACAATGCTGTAGTCCACCTCAGCATTTTCCCCAACATCAGGGTCATTGGCTTTAATCCTTCCAAGATGGCTTCCAAGAGGCACAGACTCAGGAGAATTAAATTGATACGTACCTGAAAATTAAATCAGAACTGTTTTGACGTTTCATCTTTAGAGAACAAAAATCTTTCACTTCCTCTGCCTTTTTACTTAAAGTATTTTTAAATTGGGTGAACTTTTTATCATTCTGAATTGTAAGCTGTCAAGAGTTAAAGATTCATTAAGTTTGAAATAAAATGCAGGTATTCGGATTTAGGAGTTGGGAAAATAGTTAATAAAGTCAGAATACTCTCATCTGGAAATGAGAAATATAAATTCCAGAAAGAGCAAGCAAATGTCTCAAAGTTATTTAAATCATAGATGGTTGATTAATTATTAATAACCAGAACTTCTGTCTTAAAATGATCTGAAAAACAATTATTTGCTGCTTATCTGGGACTTCCAAAAGTGTCATATGTATAAGTGTATTCAAATATTTAAAAGAACATGTACTTATTCAAGATAGGGTATGTTAAAATCTTTTTGTTAATGCAAGTGCTTTGCTTTCTGCAAAATCAATCATTATATTGTATTGTGTTATTCTAGAAAACATTTTAGTTTGTGACCATTCAAGAAAGCAATAGGAAAAAATATCCTAAAAATGATGGAGTCAGAAATATTTTAAAGTATTTACTATGTGCTAAGTTCTATTTAAAGTGAAATACTATCTATGCAAATTTATTTAATTCTAACAATTTTCAAAGGAAAAAGGAAAATAGATTATCTTTAGGAACAGGGCTCAAAGAAATTTTTTAGACATGACAAAAGCATAATGCATCACTAAATCTCTATGACTTCATAGTCTTTCTCTTTGTAATTTTCTTAATAATTAAGAGACTCTTCTAATTTCAAATACCTGAATTTTGAATTCTCATAACCAGGCAAATTAGTAAATTCTCTAATTTCCTCAACTATAAAATAAGGATGAAAATTCTGACACTCAAATCATAGGTTTGTTATGAGGATAACACAAAATTATATTTCTAATACTCTTAGCCCAGAAGGTAGTTTTAAAATATTTTAACTTTTACTATTAGAGTACAAAATTTTTCACTAAGTTCATAATAGATCAGGGTATTGTAGAGTTGCAAGCCATTTGTGGAATCAATGTATGATTTTCAAATCATACTTTTTTGGCTTACATTTAAAGAAGTCGAATGTAAAATTTAGATTTATGCTAATTATTTTATGTTAATTGACTATTTTATTCATGCTATCAATAAACTTCATATAGTCAGTAAACATGTATCATATATATGTATGTATGTATGCATGTGTGTGTATATGTATTTATTGACTATCCAAAGCTGAATTACTTAACATTTTGACTAATATTGACTAGTCTGAAAAAAGTTCCTTATAGTATTCAAATCAATGTTACAAATTTAAATTTGAGGTATTGTACTGAAAATTTTCAAGATAAGACTTTTTAGACTTTTCTTCACTGCAAAATCAAAGCCTGTTCAGTAGAGACTGAATAATTTTAAGCCTAAAATAGTGACAACTCAAAGAGTAGTGACTGTTTTATTTGTCACAAGAGGTAGCAGATGCCTGCACATTTCTGACATGTTTAAGATGTCTTCATGACCAAGGTAAACCATTACTCTAAAGGTCATCAAGGAAAGAAAATAATTCTGCCAATCAAACCTATTTGCATTGATCTTAATGTGGTATCAGATTTCAGAAACTTTAAAACAATTCATTGTTCTAGAATCAATGAAATAAGGGATCATAATTCTTATATACGAAGGTAACTGAGGCAGGACATGTAGACACAGAACTTGAAGCCAGCCAATTAGACTTCAGGTCAAAATTCCTCATCAGAAAACAGACACAGAAAATAAAAGGTGGTGCTAGTAAATATTGGGAAAGGTAGTCAGGAAAATTGTATAACTCTTCAGAAAGATGAAGTCTCAAAAAGAACCTCACTTATACTTTCCTCACTATGTACTCAATAACGAAAATGATCATTGTCACTTACATCTTGTAAGAAATCACGATATTTTAAAGGGGGCAGGAGCTGTGTGCTTCTCTATATATATATAAACAGGTAGTAAATCTACAGTTTTCATCTCTGTAGTACATTGGAGAAGCTCTTTCATATGGATGAGTGAAACCTTGCTTACTCTGGGGAAATCGAGGGGGGTTGTTGTTGACATCCGTCAGAGTGATATTCACAGTGGTAGTTCCAGAAAGACCTCCCATTTGGCCACCCATGTCTTTGGCTTGTATAACTACTTGGTACTGCTCTCTATTTTCTCTGCTCATGTCTGGCAATGCAGTTTTTATGATGCCTGTTGAAAAAAAAAAAAAAAGACAAATGTTTTGCAATTAAATCACTGAGTTATAAAATTAAGCCATGCAAGA
Organism: Solenodon paradoxus; assembly: GCA_004363575.1. Lineage (NCBI taxonomy): Eukaryota > Metazoa > Chordata > Mammalia > Eulipotyphla > Solenodontidae > Solenodon > Solenodon paradoxus. Next base: position 935,152 of record RJWH01000207.1, on the reverse strand, counting down.
TCCATTTAAAGAAGTTAATACCTAACAAATAGACTGAATGCTGCTATACATAAATAAGTCAGTTTAACATAACTCATAAAAGAGATAGAATTCTAGCAAGAATTATTATTTAGGAAAGAAGCTTTGCTAAATCAATGTGATTATCTTTTTTATTACAATGCCAAACATCTTTAGACAAATAAGCTTAATTAATTTTTGAAGATTATCATATCCCATAGTTTCTATTTCTTATGACAGGAACATACAGAAACCTCTGAAATTTTATATTTAATGATATAAACTAAAAATCAATAAATAGTTTGAGGTACTGTGATTCATTGGTCCCTGGTGAAGTTGCGGTTGAGTCAGTCACCTCTGAAGAAGCACAATCTCCATACATTCCGAGGACCCAGATTCACTACTCTGCTGTGAGTGGGAGAACAAGCAATGTGAACAACTAAATAAAAATTAAATAAAATGTTGCTTCGTTCTCTCTCTTCCCGCCTTCCTGCCTTCTTACCTTCATTCGTGCCTTTGCCTTTCCTTAAAAAAAAAAAAAGTGCTATGATTTAAATAATCTAGATAAATATGATTTTATTTCCATGGACTAACTATAGGGGATAAATGTAAACATGATCCTGAACAGCTAGCTTTTGAAGTATAGAAAAATCTATAAACTAATTGTGCATTCAGATGTATGAACGAGAAAATGAGAAAAAAGTCAAGTACCCAAGGGTTTTACCTGATTCGGGGTCCACTGAAAAATATGGCTGTCCCTGCAGAATGCTATAGACTACTTTGGCACTATTTCCGTAGTTGGCATCATCTGCATCTGTCGCCGTCACTTGGATAACAGATGTACCTATATATATCCAAGCATAGACACGTAAATATTTCTAAATTTGAAACCATTTTTCTGAACAATTATAGCTAGTAAAATGGTGTGTTTAGCTGTGACGTATTTTTGAGGAAATTTGTTGGACACTGCCTCAAAAAAGTAAAATCACTTTTGTCTTTTTTTCATTTTTAAACAGAACATGATTGTATTTGAATACATACTCCTATGAAATAAAAAAAAAGTAGAGCTTCACAGTAAGATAATAGCAAAATATATTATTTCATTAACAATGCATGACAATAGGTCAACATCCTTAGTCATAAATGAACTTTTAGAAACCAGTAACAAATAACTGATATTCTAGAGAAAGTAAAAATTTTAAAAGCACAAAAGAGAGGGAAGTAGGGATTAACAATATATGAAGATGACTGAGCTGGACAACAACAGGAAAAATAATTATTTCAAAAATAAATTAAGTATCCCTTAATTTTACTGTTTGAGTTTTCTAAGAAAAATAGAAAACATTGTTCTCAAGGATGGACATAATGAAGCAAATGTATTGTGCTTTTAATAGATTGATGATATTGTTAGAACTTTTCTCTGAATCAGTGCACCTGAAATTTTTAATTAATACATTTATTGCTAACTGGAAACGTGTGTTCAAAAATAAACACAATATTGATAACACCTCTCCTTCTTCTTATTCTGACAAATTAGCTATATACTATAAATATAAACTAGAAAAAAAAAATAAAGAGATACTTGTATGAGGAAATAAACCAAGAAAAGTGACCTGATTTACCTGAAATGTTTTTGTTGGTATACAATATATTTAAGATTATTAAATGCCTGTTTGCCTTTAAAATGAAGCTAGCATAATTATATGATTATCTCTGTCAACGTTCTTTATATTATTACATATTTGTAGCATATATGTAAATCATAAGGTAATCCCCACAAAGTTAATAAAAGTGTATAGTTCTGTCAAACACAATGCTTAACATTATTCTCTTTAATTTTTTCAAATCAAAACTACTTTCTTTTAACTTTATTACAAATCATTATTTTCAAAATAGCAATTTTAAAGAAGCTAGTTTTTAAAAGCTAAATTTAATGTAATTTATTGATAAACTTTTATTCTAGTTTACTAGATTTCAACAACAATCAAAGGATGGTTCTAAATCTACTGTTAACTGAACATACCCTGTGTTCTTTGGGCAAAGTGATTTTGTATGGTAGCCTCCAGTTATGCTACACACATTTTTTACAAAATTTTGACTCTGATTCTTACATAGATTTCTAAATTTGTTAGGACAATTGGAGTCCCATATTAGTCTTTCCACTTTCTTTAACACTCTGTATATATTTACACTCAGACCTTGTCTAATAAGGTTGCAGTAACAGTCTCTCAAATGTAATGTATATGCTTACACAAATTCCAAAAATTCCTACATTATGCAGTGAGATTAAAACAGCAATTCATTTTCCGTTACTGTATTTCAATATTAGCACATGAATTTAGCAAGTCTTTTTACTGTTTTCTCAAAATTCTTTAGCACAACATGAGAAACTGAACTTTTTCTCTTGAGACCTCTGTTTCCTAGGCTTCAATAGAATTGATGGTCTTGTTAAGGGACACACCAACTTAATCAACCCCAGATGTATTCTTTATTATTTAAAAAGTTCAACTCGCCTTAGTAAAGCAAAGTGATTGATTTATTCCTGCCCAATAGTGCTCAGAAGTTGAACTTAAGTGACATTCCGATTTATATTTATTTTTATATGACTCTATATGAATAATAGTTAGAATAAGGACTGTTTTCATAGTTGAGGATTATTGAAATACGAGTTAAGCAAAACCCGTATGGTAGGAAGTTAGTTAATGAAGTCTGTGACATTACTTTTGCGATCAATTTTAGCTTTATTTCACTCAGGTTATAACTTCATAATGGGCACATGTTAAAATACTGCTTGATTTCTTTATGATGCTTAAAATTATTTTTATGTTTTAATCTTGGTGTTGATCGTTTATTCTTTATTGTCACTGTGTGATCTTTGAAATATTGGGGTATAGATATATATTTTTCTTTAAATAATATAGGAGACTTACTTATAACAAAAGAAGGATACTTTTAAGATATAAAATGCATCTAATTTTTATTTAAAGAAGTATATATATATATATATATGTATGTGTGTATATATATATTTAATATATATATGCAATGGACCTAAAATCTTACTGCAAATGCAGTCACTCCTTCACCCCCAAAACTTATTCGAATTTACTGTTGAGAGGGGCTTTTGAATTGAAAGAATAAATTAAGAAAAATACTGCTTTGAGATGTTACAAAGAAGCCAGTAAAATTAGTTTCAGAAAAATAAACTTGGACAGTAAGCATAACTATTTTACATGGAAGCAAATAGTAAAACATAAAATTATTCAGCTATCTTCGCAATTATTAATGTGTTTTTCATTTGGAACTAATATAGTAATAAATTCAATTTTTTGGAAAAATCAGATATATTACAAGTTTATTTTACTTATTTATTTAAAAGGTAATCAAACAAAACACAGTGTATGCTGCATGTACATATGGTATCTGTAATTATATACATTATATTTAACAATAGACACACATTGGGTGTAACTATTAGAAGCAATTAATGCACTGGTTTCAGTATAAGTAATTAAAATAATAAGTGTTCACTACAAATAAGATCAAGAACTACCCACAATTTAAAAAATAATCCTTAATTTTTAGTCAAAAATAAAAACAGGGCCATACATCTGCTTTTCTCTTTTTTGTTGAAATTGTAGATGGATGAAGAGAAGAACTTAATTAGAAATGGTCCAATTCACATTTTTAAGAATATAATTATCAGAAATTGTACTACCCACAATTCAAAGCCTATGTAAATAAACTATAGATTACCTAACAGAAAAGGTTTTATCTGATATGCAAATCTTCTTCCATGTATAAATCTAAATATTTTATATTTTAATAAAGTTAATTGAAAAAGAACATTCTTTTTTTTAAATGAATAATAGTGTTTGGTTCAATCCTGAGTTTATTACATACTTGATAAATATTGATATAATTTAGGTTATTTTAGTATTTCAGAGAAAGAATAAATTTGAATTAGGTATAGAGACAATAGGAATATAGGACTAATATTAACACAAAATAAGATAGAAACATTATTTGAGTTTTAACTATCAATAAGTTCTAATAAAGAAAATATTTATTTTTATAAATGAAGTGATGCTTGAAAATGTTTAGAAATTTTCACAATTTAAATCAAGTATTTTCAAAATATATTTAAATCTTGTCATTTTAATTATGTCTTTACTCTTAAAAGTAAGTGAAATATATATGAAGAAGTGAAAAAATTTATGCTAAGTGGCAAAATGACATACAAAGAGGAAAATAATAATGTTTTGAAAGTGATGGTTATTAACAGGAAAACCAAACTATTTTAAATGTTTATCAATAGGAAGTTGAAATAGAGTATAATTTCAGATGTATTATATACAATGAGATATATTTTAGATGCATCATCTTCATCTCAGATATGACCTCATCAAGACATCAAGGTGTATATCCAACTGCATTAACCCACCACTTGATCTATATATGGACCAGTCTGGTACTTTCCATGGAACTGTATCAGACTAACATGTAATATTAAATATTAAACAAAACAGCTACTCATATTTCATCCTAGACTTTATGATTCCATAGCAGTCCTGTCATATTTGATAAACCTCTTTATTATTATTATAATGAATACTGAAAAGGTAGAAAAGAACTTTACTTAGACAAGTGAAGTTTTACTTGAGGAGGAGATAACTTCTTTACAAATGACTGCTTTTGCTTGGGAGGTAGAACACAGTTCAGAAATATTTTACATCACTCAATCTAGGTAGATACTTGATTTTTTCTCATAATGCATTATTTTAGACTGAAACATATTAGTTTGAAAATGTTAAAGATATATACTTAGAACTGATTTTGAAGTAATATTCAACTAAATAGTATCATATTTTGAAAATTGGTGGAATGTTTTGGATATTGTAATAAGCTTATATCATTAGATTTTTTTAGAAGTACTGAATGAAGAATCATAAGGAAGCTAAATCATATATATATCTATATATACTAGATATAGATATATAAACCACATGTATACATATATACATATATATACATAAACATATATATATGTAAAACCAGATGTAGCTATAAATCCAGATAAAAACGCATGCTAACAAGCAGTATTTAAAATATTGGAAAGCCTTATAACATTCAACAATTATTTTCAGTTTGCACAGCAAATCATTATTCAGTAGCACAAAATATCTAAAATAACAAGAAGACTTGGATTATCATTATGACTCCAGGTTATTTAATCTTAATTCTGTTGCTTAATGCTTTTGAATCCTGGATTCCTCATGAACAGAATGGGGATTTAAAGTTCTATTTCTCATGCCTTCAACATAAAATCGCTTCTGTTATCCAATGAAATGATCAAAATCAATGTATCAAATGCAAGTACTCATTACTATTATCTAAAATCACCCATTCCAACTGCTGACACACTTTGATATTCCTTTCATTTCAGGAAAATGTACATTAATCTTGAAGGCCATTTGCATAGAGTAAGATATTTATTGAAATAAATGGAATAACATCTGAGTAACTGTATTAGGTATAAGTTAGCAGCAGAGAGTAAGATATATACAATTGACAATAATTAGAAATGGGCGAACACTAAATAGTAGCTTTCGGTTAGAGCGCTTATCTTAAAAGGAGTCATAGATCACAACCGCACGTCCATAAACATTACCTTAGCAAACAAACTAATTAATTTACATGGAGTACTAGATTCTTACCGACTCCAGACATTTCGGGAACACTGGCAGTGTATAACTCTTTTGTGAATTTCGGTTCATTGTCATTTATATCGTGGATTTTAATGATAAATTCAGACTCAGGCTCCACTTGCCGCCCGGTCTTTCTGTCAATAGCCTTGGCACGAAGAATGTACAGGGATTTTTCTTCTCTGTCTAATTTTTTGGCAGCATGAATATCTCCTGTATTTTCATCTATAACGAAAAGACTTCCAGCACCATCTCCTGTTAATATGTATTTTAAGTTTCCATCTCCTTTGTCTTGGTCAGTGTGAAGCTGAAGAGAGGTAGAAAAGAAGAGTTCTATAAATATATGCAGCTATTACAAAAAAAGTAACTTTGGCACAAATCAGTTTGTCTCCACAAATATTGCTGCCACAGTGATCATAACGGCTACCTTAATTTTCACTATGGGGAAGAGAAAGATTTCAGCTTTTGTCATTCTCCAGACTTTTCAAATAATCACTTTTATACATCACTAAGGACTAGATTTAAAATAAAATGAAAATTAATACATTTTTCAAAACACAGCATTTCAAAGATAATCACTAAACTCAGGGATATGATGTGAGGGATTTCTGAACTTATTATAACAATAAATTTAGGATGCATAATAAAATTCTAAACTAATTTTACCCCACTCAGTATAATATTATTTGTAGAAGCACAGTCTCTGTCATCAGAGAGACCCAGGAGAAGAAAACATGTTTAGCTGAAAGATTTTTCTCTATGTGACTTTGGGAGAGTATTATTTCAACTACAGTGTTCTCGTTTATTCTTCAGTTGACATATTATATAAACCTATTAGAAATTTCAAGTGATATAAAACACACAAGTCTTTCCCACTTGTCATATAAGTAATTTCTTAATGGAAATTATTTTTTTCATAAAGTGTCTTCCTCTTGATACATACACAACTTAAAAAACAAATGTTTGAATCTAGAAATCTGTGCATTAGACAGATAAAATTGACAAGTGAACCACGTATTTACAGAAATTTTGCCTACCTAACGTTATTATAAAACTTGAGACATGAAGAGCCTATCTCTACCATGTCTTCCATCACATACTTCCTAGTTCCCATTCCATCTTTCATCATTTATTTTTTTCAAATCTCATTCCATTTTTGAGCTTGAGTATTTGAGTCAGTTTTTAATGGTTCCCACATTACACACTTGAGTTTCATAATCCATTCCTCTACATTTAAATGCTAAACTCTCATGCAATCATTTCTTGTCTGAAATATCTTCCCCACCCAATCATCTATCTTCCACTCTGTGGCTAACATCCTGGTCTTGTCTTCTATCATGTTTTATCTGGACCACTCAACAATCTCCAAATTGATGCTTGACTATCCTCTTGCTCTACTCCAAACATTCCCCTACTAAATAAGTGATCTTTCTACATAGCGCGTCTGGATATGTTATTTTCTAGCTTAAAAGACTTCAGTAAGGGTGTGCCCTGGTGGGACAGTAGTCAGGTCAATCACCTTTGAAGAAATACGGAACTCATGCCTCTTGATTGGAGTCCTGGTTCTGGGGGGAAAACCAGTGTGAACTACTGAATAAAAATTTAAAAAAATGCATCTTCCTCCTCTCTCAAAAAAAAGAAAAACTTTGACATGTTGTGTAAGAACCATGAATTCATATAAAATCTTAAAAACCAGGGTTAATCTCATACAAATTACTATGTTATATTGGGCACATTTTGTGTGTTTCTGTTTGATCTATGCCTCTTCTATTAAAATGGGACAATATTCTTTCAAAATAATCTTTACTTTATTGTTAGTCTAATTGCCAGAACTCTAAAGTCTTACTTATACACATCCCATAATCTTGTCCTTCTCTCCAGATGCATCTCTACCATCTTCCAGAAGTTTGTTATGCATCCTATACATAACAATTGTTTTTGGTTGTCTTTTTTTTTTTTTGCCTTGTTTGTTTTCTTCATTTCTCAGAAGGCCTCTTCCAAGCTTCACACCTGATGTTTGCATATGTTTCTTTCATTCTTTAACATCCCTTTCCTGTATTTTCCTCTAACTAAATATTTATCGATTTCAACTTCAAATTTTTTTCCTAAGGGAAGACTTTTCTGGCTTTGTAGATTAGTGTAAACTATATCTGATCTGTAATTATAAAACAAATTTCATCTCTATAGCGTGATACTCATCTTATTTGGTGTTATTGCTGCTCTGCTCACTAACCTCTAAAAACAAATCAAAATGACCTATCTTACTTTTTATCACTAGAGTCTGAGCAACTATTTCTTAAAAATCAGATATTTTGCCTGTTTTCAAAGTATGCTTTCACATATAAAAAGATTTATCAATATTGAAAATATCAGATTATAAATAAATAAAACATGTTCTTTTACTTAAAGCAAAATTAAAAAAATCTTTATATGCTATTATTGTTGTAATGAAAGCAATTATATAGTTTTCCTTTATTTTTATATCACACATTTTGTGCATATTTATGAATAATTTGCATTAATTTCTGATATAAACAAAGAACAAATAGAACTAGTCAGCAGCAATGTATGAAATAAGCTATAACATGTCTCCTTTCCTCCCTTCATTCCTTCCTCCCTTTCTCCATGCTTCCCTGACTCCCTGCTTCCCTGCCTTCCTTACTTTGGGCATTCCTGTTTTTTCAAATTTATACATGCATAAAAAGAAGCTAGGTACTGGTCAATTGCCAATATTGTGAAATATATTTTTAGACTGAAGCAATAGCAATCCAAAGGTGGTGTTCTAATGCACTAAAAATTATAGAAATGTTACTTCTCTGAAGTAAAGACAATCAACATACTATGTCAGGGACTCCTACCAAGTGCTTGTCTTAAAAAATTATTATTAAATAATCAAAATAAAAAGGTAGAAACAAGTTTTAAGCTATTTTAAATTTTCAATGGAAATTTTATATGTGTACATAAGCGAAAATTAGTTTTAATTGTTCTACATAACTTACCATTATCTCTATGCATATGTAACAATAATACAATAACATAATATAATATAAAATTGTTATACTCTCTTGAAATTAATATTTCATTAAACACTTTATGATATACTAAAATGTGTAGGAAACTGAATCTGTATGTCTTATATTCAATTAGATATGATTATAGGTTATATTTAGATTAAAATCAAATTTTTAAAGCATTTTCTCCTTATTCAAAGTATTTCTCTGAATGAAAAAATATTTAGTTAAACACGATCATAATCATTGTCATGAAGTGTTTCTCCAAAAGATTTTATACTTAGTTAAAATGTTCAAGAAAAATTTGATATTAAAATTACTCTGTTTGGACTGAAGATGATATCAATAGATGACTTAGAATATTTAAGAAGTTGTAAGACTTTCAGAATTAAAAGGTAATCTGCATATATTAAATTTTAGTTGCAAAATAAAACATTTGCAACAAAATGATAGCATTATTTTAGTCATTCACTCACCGCAATCATTTTAATTTATATTTATTACTCATTCCTACCTGTTATAATTCCTTCCACAATATTTTATATATACTTTTTATCCGTTAGTTAAAAATGCCATTACAAATAATTTTTTTCCAAAATATTGAATATCCATTTTTAAAAAGTGTTTTTTTTTTATTTAAACATTGGAAAAAAAAATGCCATTATAACATTACATGAGCACAGATGTGCATAAACATCTATGTATAATACTTTAAGTTCACCCTGAAGTGTCCGATTCAAAACAGTATATTTAATCAATAATTTAATTTTATGAATTAAATATCCCAATAGTTATTCTCTAATGCTATATAACAAAAAACAAAACCTATTATCTTAAAATACTGAATTTCCCTATTATTTTATAATTTTGAACCATACATTTAGAATTGCTAGATATCAACAATAAAATCTATTTTATGAGAAGCTAAATATAAATAAAATTATTATACGTGAGCTAAAATTTCAACATTTTTATAGAATAAAAGTGAAAATGAAGTAGAAATTTTGTTGGCATTGTTTATCTGTTATGGAATCAGGTCCACATAAAATATCTTAAATGATATGAGTACTGATATATAATTATTTTCTTCAAAATTCAATGAAAAAAGTAGTCTTCCCTCCCTGGAAATAACTTATTTGCCTCTTTAAATCTTAATAAACACATAAAAGTAAGTAAACCCTAAATAACTTTTCAAATGCTTAATATTAATTTCCAACATTATCGATTTGTTTTGAACTTGTACAGCTTTTTGTTTTTAAAAACTTGAAAAAAAATCAAACATATAAGCGCAAAATAGGTTAAAACTTTAAAATACTTCTATGATTAATTTTTTGTCAGCTTTGCTGGATCACAAAGTGCCTAGACAGTTGATTTAAATTTACTCTGGATGAGATTAACAATTGCATATGTAGATTAAAGTAAATTACACTCTCCCAATGTGGGTGGACCTCATTCAGTCCTTTAAAGATCTGAATACAAAAGATTAGTAAAGAATTCACTCTGTTTATCATCAAGATTCAGATGGAAAGATATACCATCAGCTTTCAGTTCTGAATTATTTCCATCAGTATTTCAGGGTCTCCACTTGTCAATTTTGGAACTTTCCAGTATCAGTATCTATCATCACATGAGGCAATGCTTTGTTATCAACGTTTATATATAATAACATAATGTAGAAAATGCTTATCTCTGTATAATAACATATTGATAATATGTTTCTAGAGGAAAAACTAAGTTGTGTGTATAGTATGTATTATGGAAATATTATATACACATTTAACATATTTATATACAGATATATACATATATGTACATGTCTACATATAAAAAATGACATAAATATATACACATAAATTAAATTTTATACATATAAGCCTGTATTAGTCTAGCTTTTTCAGAGAGAGAATGGATATTAAAGTGGGCTTATCATTTAAGACTCACGCATCTATATAGAGAAAGTTTAGAAGATATAACTTTCACCACTATTGTGAGAAATAATTTGTGAGGGGGGTCCCCCACATCATTGAAGAGATTTGTCATAACTCTAATAGTGAGAACCATAGTTATTGAATGAAAAAGCCTAAATATATTGGGCATACACGGTTCCCTGGTGGCAGGATTAAGTGACAGCACTCGACTGCCAAAAGAAAGGTGGGCAGGTTTACCATAATAGACAGTAAAATCAAAGTGACAGTGTCAATAGTGGGACTGACAGACATATGACACTGCCCAGCCAATCTGATGACCTAGATGTAAAAATAGATAAAGTCAACTAAATCTTTACTATATGTTCAGGTTCAAAAGACTAATAACAAAAATAAAGTCACGCTTTTTTAATGAATTTCTAGAAGTGAGCCAGTTTATAGAAATGTGGAATAAATATTTCTCATTCTCTCGACAAAAGACCATAGCACACTCCTAAAAATTGATACTGTTAGTCTTTCCCCACCTTCTCCACATGGGCCTATGCCTTCTTACTAGGGTAACTGTGCACTCGAGAAAAGGAAATGATCAGAACTTTGGGGACTACTAGACCCTTGCTCTGAACTGATATTCTTCTGGAAGACCCAAAACATCAGTGTGATCTGCCAGTCAGAACAGAGGCATAGAAAAGTCAGGAGATTAAGTAGTTTTATTCGAGGTTTGTTTCACAATGGCCCTAGTGGCTATCTGAATGCACACTGTGGTGAAGTTTAAGTTGTGACCTCTCCAGTGACCTCTCCAATAGCCAAAGCCAAAGGCACAAGACCTTACATGCCTTTTGGATTTTGGAGGTTATGTATTTCTTAATTTATTCCTTTCCATAGTTGTGAGACAGATCAAAGAGTTGATAAGTCTCTGTAAGTCTGAACTGTTACTTGAGCTTCTCTACCACTCGAACCAGATACCCCAGCAGATCCATTGTTCCTCAAAGGTCAGTGGCAGAGATGTTGGTTGTAGTCTTGACAGATTCCTGTAGGTGAATTATAGTGTAATTACTTAAATATTTGGAGCAAAGCCCTGCTATCCTATGTGGATAACTACTCTTTTGAGAAACAGCAATTGGACTGCTACTGGATTAAGAAACAACACTTAACCATGGACCATAAAGTTATCATGCAACCTGAAATATTCATAATGAATTATTACCTGATACATTGTCATAAATTTGGTGTGCACAGCAAAATAATGTCATCAAATAGATATCATCTGTATGTCATTGGGACTGGACATGACCTGAAAACATAAGTTAAGTCAAAGAAATAAATGACCTCCATGCCCATTGCCCCAACTCTGGCTACACTGCTTTCTCTTTCCCAGCATGTACCTCATGAGTTCTTTCTGTCAGTTGATAGGAAAGATAAATTTTGGGCCTGGTTTACAGACATTTTTGTGTAATATGCAGTCATTACTTAAAAGTAATCACTATAGTCACTTTCCGGGATACCCTTGAAGTACAGTGGTGAAGGAAATTCAGCTCAGTGCGTAGAACTTCAAGTCGTTCTCTGTACATGGGAAGAAAAATAACCAGCTATGCATTATGTATCAACTCATGAGTAATCACTAATGATTTGTCTGGACATTCAGGAATTTGGAAGGACCATGATTGGGAAATTGGTGTCATTAAAACCTGAGGGAAAAGAATCTGAACAGAGCTCTCTGAATGGGCAAAAGAAATGAAAGTATTGGTATCTCATAAATGCTCACCAAAGGGTGTTCTTGGTCAAGTTAAAACCTTAATAATGTGAATAGAATGAACTGTTTTGTAGACATCAATCAATTTCTTTCTGTAGCCACCCTGTCATTTCTCAGTGGGCTCATGAACAAAATCATAATGTCAGGGATGGAAGCTACAAATGGGCACAGCAACATATCCATTCACTGGGGTCAGTATGGCATCGCCATTGCTGAGCACCCAATCTGCTTGCAGTAGAGATGAACACTGAGTTTCCCATGTGGCACCACTCCCATGGCAATTAGCTGACAACTGATGGCAGTTTTATTACATTGGACTGTTTCCATCCTGGAAGAGTCAATATTTTGCTCTTACTGGAATAGACACTTCACCTGGATATGAATTTGTTTTCCCTGCAAACAATGCTCTGTCACAACTATCATCTGTGAAGTTACAGAATGTCTTATCTATCATCACAGTATTTCATACAATATTACTTCCAGCCAAGGAACTCATTCCATAGGAAAGATATGTGGCAACGAATGAATATTCATGGAATTCATTGATTTTACCCTGGTCTATAACATACAGAGCATTTGATTAAACAGAATGATGGAATGACCTTTTGAAGACTCAGCTACTGTGACATCTAGTGACAATAAGGTGTAGTTCTGACACTAGGTTTTTCAGGAGACTCTATATGCTCTAAAAGAACAGTCAATAGATGAGGAATTTTCTTCCATGACCAGGATGCACAAATTCAGAAATCAAAGGGTAAAAATGGGAGTGGAAACACTATTATACTTAATGATGTGATAGTAAAATATTTTCTCCCTGTTCTGCATACCAAATGCTCTTCTGCCTAGAGGCCTCCACTCTAGAGGAATATTGTTTCCATTACAAGACACAAAAATGATTTCACTGAACTGGAAAACTAGTGAATGGTCACTTTAAACACCTTATGCCTCTGAATCAACCAGCACAGAAGGAGTCATTGTCTGCCTGGGATCATGATCTTTACTATGAGAGGGAAATTGAACTATTATTGCATATTGAAGGAAGAAAGCAGGCCTGGAGTTCAAATGATTGTTTAAATTATTTCTTAATATTACCATGCTACGTGATTAAGGTTAATGGAAAGCTAACATCATCTAGTCCATACATGACTACTAATGATCCAGACCCTTCAGGAATGAAGGTCTGAGTTCTTCAGCAGATAGAACAACACAAGCAGATGAAGTACTTACTGAAGGAAAGATTTTTAATTACCAAAGTATACCATATCATTCGCCATTGACAATGTTCACATATCCTTAAAAATATAGAGAGAACTTTTCTAACTTGTTTTAAAAAATTATTGAGGAAAACCGTAAGAGATATCGCTGACAATTACTTAAAAAACATCAGTATCAATTAATATCCTATATTTTGATAACAAAATACATTCCCCCAAATTTTTAAGACTGGTCATTTGTGCCTTAAACTTACACAATGTTTCACATCATATTTATTTAATAAAAAAAATGACATTATGCTGTACTTCAGTCTTAAATATGTGTGTGTATATATATACATGTATGTGTGTATATATGTATAAATGTACATGTATACATACCTATATACAAGCACACATCTTTATATTTTATTGCTTCTCAAAAAAATGCAACAATAAGACAGAGTTAAATTTAAAAATGGACTGAAGATCTGAATATTTACCTTATTAGAGTAGAGATACAAATGACTAATAAGTATGCAAAAAGGTGTTTCACTTCATATTTCATTAGGGAATTGCAAATAAAAACAATGATGGCATACCATTATACTCCTATGAGAATGACTAAAATCCAAAACACTGACAGCAACAAATGCCAGCAGGGATGTGGAACAACAAAATTCTCATTTATTGCTGTGAGAATGCACAATGGTACAGTCACTGGGAAGAGAGTTTGGTGATGTCTTCTTAAAATCTACATAATCTTACCATACACTCCAGGATGTACCCTTTGGTATTTGCTCAAAGAAGTTCAAATATCATGTGCATATAAAATATTGTACGCACATATTTATAAAACATTTATTCTTAGCTGCCAAAATTTATAAGCAGTGAATACAGTTTTTAGTAAGTGAATGGCACATCTATGTGACAGATTTTTTGTAAGAGCTAAAAGGAAATGTTATCAAGTCATAAAAAGATATGGAGGAACTTCAAATACATGTTACTTAAGTGAAAGAAGCCAATCTGTATAGGATGCTTTCTATATGATTCCAAATACATGATATTTTGGAAAAGGCAAAACTATGGAGACAGTAAGAAGACAAGTGATTGCTCAGATTTAGTGGTTAGAGAAGAAGCAGGGATGAATAAAGGAAGTTCAAGGGACATTTAGGGCAGTGAAACTACTCTGTGATACTCTAAGTGGGTACATGCCATTATATACTAAGCCTAATCCACAAAGCGTCCAAAACCAAGAGTGACTGCTAATGTAAACTATGATGATTGAACAATAATGTGTATCAATGTAGGTTCATTAATTATAAAAAGTATCACTAAGATGGAAAATATAGATAATGAAGATTATGTATGGGAACAGGGATATACAGAAAATCTTGTATCTTGTATTTTCTATTAAATCTATTAAAACTTTTAAAATTTGACAAGCAGTGAGAATTTTTCCCTAATTATTTTTTTAACATTTTTTTTCAGAATTGTATTTATATCCTTAATCCAGGCCCATCTACTGCCCAGAGCTTCATTTCTAATGTCATCCTCCAAGAAAATGAAGCAGGGTTTCTTGAAAACAATGTCCAATTGTAGGACTGGCTCAGGAATTACAAATTAATCCTGAAATATCTCAGCTGCCAGAATATAAGGAAATGCAAACACACAAAAATCACATAATGAAGAAAATCACACAATGAAGATTGTCAAACATGAAAATTGACCATAAAGTTTCCCAGGTGGCAGAGCTGGAAGAACTGGAGCACTGAAATAAAATGTTACTGGGTGATAATCCAAAAAATATAATAAAAAGTCAAAAGTAAAATATAATTGTAAAGTAGAGGAGGACAAACAAATCTCCTGTGCAGAGCAGTTTCAGATAATGTGCTTTTACCTTATAGAACACCCTCCTTTTTTCTGTCATAAC
Organism: Solenodon paradoxus; assembly: GCA_004363575.1. Classification (NCBI taxonomy): domain Eukaryota; kingdom Metazoa; phylum Chordata; class Mammalia; order Eulipotyphla; family Solenodontidae; genus Solenodon; species Solenodon paradoxus. The sequence continues at coordinate 919,638 of RJWH01000207.1, read as the reverse complement.
TTTCTTGAGTTAACTTAAACATAATGCTCACTTAAATGACCATTCAAGTTGTGACAAAATTCTTAGCTCTTGCCATTATTTTCAATGGCTGAAATTCTTTGTTGAAATCTTTGACTTCCAGAAATAGTCTGTTAGACCTCCCTGTGTATGTATAGAATTCCACTATAAATTTTAGCAGAACTCTTACACAGTGTTTGGACTCATTCTCTGTGGCTTTCTGTCTCTTTGTATCCTGTTCAGTAAGCTAGTGTTACTACAGTAGCTCTGAATTCTGTTCTCTTCTCCTTGGCCAGCAAATTGCTAATTTCTGTACCTGCTTCACGTCCCTGCAATAAAATTCTGTTCAAGCTGAATGTTAGGGTGAATTTATATCTTGTCTTGTTGCTTCCTTTCTGCTGTTAAAAACAGTGCCTCCATATCTGTCTAGATTCGCAGTTGCTTATTATAAGAGGGTTCTTTGAGGTAATGCTTCAGTTAAAACTGAAAATCTTTTTGATTGCAAATGCATTGCAAATCAGTGGTCTTATATTTAGTTTATTTACCATAATACTTTTATTTATACCCTAATATTTTCAGTCTAGCTGTACATCTTAGTTGTTCCCTTCTGGCCCCTGGATACAAACCCAGGTTCTCGTGATGTTTGTGGACTGCACTGAGCCAGAGGCAAGCAGACCTAACCTCTACTAGACAAGGGCACCCCTATTACTGAGTTTTAATATTTTTTCTTTGTAGATTTTGAATAGCAATCTATTAGTAGGTATACCTTTCACAATTTTTTCCTAGTCCATTACCTATTATTTTATTCTTTTAACAGTGTCTTAGGCAAAGTAGTTTTTCAATTTTAATAAAGTCTAGTTTATGATTTTTTCTTCCAGAGATCAGACTCTGTTGTCATATTTTAAAAGTCAACATCAATCTCAAGGCCATCTAGATTTTTTAGTATGTCATCTTCTATAAACTTTGTGTTTTATGTTTAGACCTATCATTCGTTTTAATTTGATCTTTGTAAATGACGTAAGGCCTATGTTTAGATTTTTTTTTTTTTAATGACAGTCCAATTCTTCCAGCAGCACTCATTGGAAAACTTATCTTTTATACACTGCATTTTCACCTCTGTATCAAAACAGTTGACTATAGTTACCTGACCATTTCTGGGCACTGACTTTGATTCATTGATGTTTGTCTATTCTTTTATCAATACCACACTTTTTGCATTTTTATGCTGTTAGTTTTTCAACACTGGTCTTCTCTATGGTACTCTTTTGCCTCTCCATATGAATTTGGAATAGGTTAGTCAATATATAAAAAAAAGCAAAACTTCCTGTATTTTACTCCTAAACTTATGGTGACATAGATAATCATAATAAAAAATGCTAGTTCAGACTAAAGGGAATGTAAGATTAAGTGAGTCTGAATTTGTTTTAAAAATGTAATAAGCATAAATGGTCATCTTTCTTCAAAATTACATATATACTTTCTGGCATAATTGAAATAATTAACAACTTCTCCATAAGGAAATAAATGCATGCCTCAAGGTATGTTTATAAAGATCTGTCATGATAATTATTTTATTAAAATTATGAAAACAATGAATAATAAGTAATACTTAAATGTGCTTCACTTTTTTCCTATTATTTAATAAATAAAGTAAAATTGAAACTAATTTCATAAATGAAGAATACGTAATTATTTTTGTGACAAATTCCTCAGCAAAATATCAGAGTATGCATGGAATAATTCTTAGAACATATTATGATGGAATATTTATATTCAAAAATTAAAGATTGGAATTGCTGGTATTATTGATGTGCATATGTGTATATATCTGGATACATATGCTCCAAAAATATGTGTTCAACATATCCTTTAATAATATACAGTAACTTACTTTTTTTCTAAAGTGAGATGAAAGACACTGGCAAAAGAGTTGAAGTATTCCTTTGTCTTTGATTAATTTCTCCTTCTGCAAAATGATTCCCAGGAGAATGTGCTGGTATTTCAAATGCAGTTATCTATCTAAAATAATGGAAAACTAATTGAGAATGTATACTATCAAAAACTAGACACTTCTAGAGAATGTAGGGCCCCCGGTATGACATTTATTAAAGCTGTCATTATAATACGCTACCAAAATGTCATAAAAGGAATGGCATCTTATATGTGTTTTATAAGATCTAACAACTATAATTACCTTTCACTGAGAAAAAAATCCAGTCCCTCTCGATATTGCTGAATGATTGTCATTTCAGAGACAAAAGCTTCAGAAACTACTATGCTACAGACTCATTGTCTATATATATATATGCTAAATCATGAGAGATATGTAATAAGTAAAGCAACAGGATGTTGTCAAATTGATTTTGAAGAATGAGACGCAATTACCCTGGTGAGAACAGTAACATGGAAATATTACCAAAAAAATTTAATCTGTATTCAATGAGAGTATTGCTCCTGATTAGTAAAACTAATTAAGGAACAAGAGTTACAAAGATAATATTTTCTAACTCTTACAGTATAAAATATTATAATAAATAAATATGCAAGTATATTGTGATTATCAGAGAAACAGAGAATCTCTAGTTATCACTTGTAGAGACAAGAAGTAAGGGAGAATCTTTAGATTTTTCCTCAAAAGAAAATAACGTCTATAGATTTAAGAATGCAAGTATAATAAACAAAATAATAAAGTAAAAGGAAACAAAATGATGAGAAACGGAACATTCAGTGAGGTAAAAAGGAATCCAGACAAATTAAAAATGTGATTTCATTGAAGTAAAGAACAAGTAGAGAGAAAACAAACAAATGTACCCTGAATTAGTAAAGGAAGAGAGAACAATGTACTCAACTATTTGGAACAGAAATCATTAAGAGTAAAAAAAAAAAACCGGAAAACCAGAAAAGTTGATAGAGAGAATAAGATAATGTTAATGCAATTATGATTTAGGAAATTGAAAACATTAAGTTAACCAAATTTAATAAACAAATTGCTAACACAAAGATAAAAAAAGAGCATTTATAATAATAATATGTTACATGTCTGGAACTGAGCTAATGCTTCATAAGCATTATAACACTTAAACTTTAACACTTGAAGGTAATTATTATCCAATTATCACTTGAATGGATTTAATTGTCTAGGAGACAAATGTTATAGAGAGTTCACTTTGTGCATCATGCAGTGATGTGTCATCTTCCTGTCTATCATCCTGCCTGCTCTCAATCCACAGTCAGATTTCAACATTATGTGTACTAATTTTACATCCATTAAAAAAGAAAAAAAAATATTATATTATGGTATGAAACTTTAACAGGAGATTAACTCGCTTTAATATTTTTAAGTTTATAATACATCATTGCTGACTAAAGGTGCAAAGTTGTACAGCATATCTCCAGGATATTCATCTAGCTTCATTGAAACTTTATACCAGTTGACCAGCTGACTCTCTGTTTTTTAACATCCTAGTCCTTGGCAATGGTTATTATGTTCTCTGCTTTTCTAAGTTTGACTATTTTCATAAATCTCCTATGAATGAAATTGTGCAGTTTTTATTCTTCTGTGACTGACTTATTTCACTTAGCATAGTGATCAAACTTCAGTTCCAGACTTTGATGCATCCTGAAGATTAGCGTAGCATTGTCACATTCTAGTGCTAAACAAGCACAAACACATATAACAAACAGGCAAATCTTCCCTTGTATATGTAATAATTCAGAACTATTTTCCTTTCCCAAGAATTCACTACTGATATTCAAAATAAATAAGACTGCTTTCTCTGCTAAAGAGGAAAAGACTGACTTGGGGATATAGCAATAGTTTTTGTTGAAAAGACTTTTCCTCTAGTTTATGTCTTAGGGCATAGAAACAAAATATTGAACATAAGAAAAAAGAAAAAAATCTTGTGGATTTAAGAGGGGAGAAAAAAATACTCTTTTATTCTTATCTCTGATAGACAATAGTCGTGTTCATATTCTCTGTGTCACAGTAACTGAGAACAGTTAGAGAAATTTGTAAGGTAAACCAGCAAAGATAATACCTAAAACAAGAGCAACAAGATGTTTTGATTCCAAAGAAGTATGAAAAACAGGTGAAATTTCTTCATGGTCTGAAAAATCTGGTATTTAGTTTAGTTGAAAAAGTCTCGTTGAGTAAAGGGCATTGAAAATAGCAAATGTATGTCAATGGAGAAAGTAACAAAGATAATCTGTATTTACCTCAACAAAGGACAATGTGCTTGCAGATCTGGTGGGCTGATCATTCATCCATGTGCATCTCTATCAATATTCATTCCCTGACAAAGCAATGCTCTGATATTAATCCTGATTTAAAATACAACAATCCTAAATTGTTTGAATCTATCTAAAAGTAACTACCCTAGAGAGAGTCTGCCTATGTGGGTTGAGTTTTGACACATTTGTTTTTTCTCATTCACCAATTATTTATTAAACAATAAATAAGCTAAGCACAATTCAAGCTCAGTGAAAAAGAGTTTATTGCACCTGTCTCAATTTGAATAAGCTCAATATTTCAATAATTTTTATCTTATTTGCTTTTCTCTGTTTTGTTTCACTTTATATATATATATATATATATATATATATATATATATATATATGCTTCAGCTTCATTTCCAATATGGAATAAAAACAAACATACCTCATGTAGTTCTATGTTTCCTCTGGACCATACAGTTTAACATTAAAACAAAATGACATGATGGTAAAATGAATAATGAAGTGAGAGTTGCAACAATGAAAGGAACAATATTGGAGTATTCCATTCATTAGACTCTACTTGAGGAAGACTTGACTCTCCAAGAGAATCAGATAGCACCTTACTCCTCTATCGATTCCTTAGTGAGTTCTAGAGCTGCCACCTTACATTTAAAGGAGAGAATATATTAAATAAATGTCTGTTTGTTTTACACGTTGATTGCATTTTTAAGATAACATAGTGAGAAACTGTAATTCTCCTTCAACTGCTATCAAGTCATAAGTCCCATTCTGCTGTTCATGTTTTTTCGTTTTTGTTTTGTTTTGTCATTCCCCTGCCCACAAGCTCTTTTTGCTCTCACTTGAACTAATTGTCTGGTCTAATAAATGTTACTACTGAGGGCTAAGCAATCAAATATGATTTGGGATATTTTCTTTCAGATCTTCAATCAAGAAATTGCCTATTAAATTAATAATATGTTGATCAATTAAGAAAAAAACCTGTATTGATATGTATCCAACTATTTAATATGTTCTAATTTCTTGGATTTACACTTTCATTTCCTCCAAATTGCAATTAATCACAATAATCATTATATTCCGCTAAAATTTCTGAGTCACTTTTTTTTCTCTATTTACAGTTGTCCAACTTAAAAATTCAATACCTAGTTAATCAATTTTAAAATTCACAATAAAAGAAAAATGAATATTGTGGTTACACACTTTTTAATATTCTTGATTGTTTCTATTTTTGTAAAAGATATACTTTGCTGGGAAGGAGATTCAGAAATTTCCCATGTAAAAATATTACTAGCGAAAACCTGGGAAGAGTTTAGTCAAATAAAGGGTATGAAATATTTGTGGTTTACGACAGGAAGGAAAGTAGCAAGCCTACTATGTCTTCTCTCCCATTACTGGAAGAATACTTTTGGGAAAAAAAAGGAATGAGTGGTTTTTGCATAATCTTCTTTAAATGAATAGTTTAATAAACTCATCATTTACTGAGAGGAAAATCTTGAAACAGAATGCTTTAGCTGGAGGTCTGCAGTTTAGGACTGTTATTCCAAAGTCTTCTAGGCACTATGACAAATGGGATATCCACTCCATAAAGTTCCACATAAATGACATAATTATTTCAATAAAAAGGTGACATATTTGATAACTTCAAACTTTTAAGCTGTGTACAAGAGACAATCACATATATCACTTAGATACCATATCTTGATAGAGTCTATGTTCAAGAAGAAAGTATGGAGACCTACACTGAATATCCTATAACTCTCTATGTTTCAATTGTGCTTCTTGATTGTTTGAAATTAATAGCAAAACTTGGAAACTATGATTCATTCAAGTCTTATTTGTAAACATTTTGTATTAGCTTTAAATTGATGAGCAGGATTGTATTCAAATTCAGATTTACAGGTCTTCATGCTTAGGATTCTTTTGGAAGAAAGAAGGGAGGATGACTAACTAACATTAATCAGTGTAAATGGCTTTGAAGTTGATAATGGCGTGAATCCCACCAAGTGAATGCCAAAGTAATAGTCTTAAAGCTATGAAAATTAATATGCCAACAACAACAAAAGAGAAAAAGAAAAAAAATGTTCTGTTATCTGGAGCTATATACTATTATCCGAACTTGTTAATGTTTCTGGTTCAAAGAGCATGAATTGGTAGCAGGCCTTCTTATGATCCTGTTACTACAGGGAAAAATACCTTCTTTTGTCACAGAATAACAATGGATCTTTTGTTGTCATATATATATATATATATATATATATATACATATACATATATATATGTAGTCAAACATTGGAGATATTTTGTTACAGAATTCCAAAGTTACAGAGAAGTAAGAGCAGAAGTGAAACAATTCGTCATTGAAATACCTTCATAAACTTAACAACATTGGAGAATGTTGGTGATAAATTTCTGAACTGCAAAGTAAGACTAAGGAAATTTTTCAATGAAACCACATAATAGTAAAGGAAATGATGTATGAGAGGCCTACACCTTTACTCTTTTCACAGGGAATTGTACTAGGTCCATATTCAATCACAAATGGGAACCTTTGAATTGTCTGAGTCCTCATTTATGGAAAACATTAATTGATACAGAATTCTGAGAGTTAGAAATATTTCACCAGTAAACTTAAGGAAATAATGAGGTGAGAGTTTTGTTTTCTACTAACTCCCTTTTAGACAATCTTTCATAAGGAATAAACACTGTTTCTATTAATAGAATTAAATGTGAATCTGCGTGAACCCTATGCAGAAATAACTACTGAAATATTTATAAATGTTGATGACACAGAGGCAGTCTCAAAAGCCCTTATGATCTAAATGGCCAATGATATTAGTGTCTGTGACAAAACATACACACACTGCAAGATTGGCATAAATCAGTCATATCTACTTAACAGAGACTGCTTGGATTTTTGACTCCCAAAGTCTTCCTAAGGAAACTTTAATGGTCTCCCCTCCCCTCCCCTCCCCTCCCCTCTCTTCTCCTCTCCTCTCCTCCCCTCCCCTCCCCTCCTTCTCTCTCTCTCTCTCTCTCTCTCTCTCTCTCTCTCTCTCTCTCTCTCTCTCTCTCTTTCTCTTTCTCTCTCTCCCCGAAAGGCAATTGTTAACACTAGTCAAAAATATTCTCACCATGGAACAGTATCAACAGTATCAGATAATTTTGAGACACACACCACAAATCTTGTATCAGCTAATCACAGAGGAGACAGTGGAATAAAGAACAGCTAATGCAGTTTATTTATAAAGAAGCGTTTCATTAAATATCATGGCGTGAAAGGTTCATGAGTCTGCCATATATGTACACTCATAAGTAATTTATTTCATTGGCAAAAATATAAAGGTATAATATCAATAACTTCTTGTCCCCATTGCTATATATAAACTCTGATTTTCTCCTTGCCAATAAACAGAGGACTTTTGGTTCATTCACGGGATCTTTTGGTTCGAATGTCATCTTGCTGTTTAGAAATCAATGGAAACACCTCTTGCAGATGATAAAACTATGAAGGAATAAAGCAAAGGCAATTTTGAATACTGGGTGTTGAGAGGTACCCCTTTATCAATGGAAGAAAAGTTAGTTCTCTATCAAGGAAATGTCTGGACATTAATCACTCCTTGGGCTATATTCCTACTGTTTGACCAGGCAAATTTAAAGAAAGACTGACACTGTATTTATCCTATTCTAGTGATACTAAACAAACAGAAAACGTCAAATGACAACTCAAAAAAAGCCATAGAATGCTGACACAGCTCCTTTGATTCCTAGAGCTAGTTATTTGGGTTCCTGAAAGAAATGGAAATGTTGAGGCTCAATCAATGATGGGTTAAGGAATAACCAACTCCTCCAGCATCCAGCAAGCTACCTAATGTTTCCCTAAATTTATCCAGTATCAACAGAAAAGGGATTGCTTGAAATTGTCTGTGGCTAAACTTCCCAAGGACTAAGGTAAGACATTGCATATACACTTGGCCTCTAGTGGCAATCCTACAATTACCCATCATCCTGGTTTGACACTAACTCTTATTAGTCTTACTAGTCATGTAATAGCTGTAATGTCAGAGTATGCATTTAAAGGTTCAGAACAAAATTTTTCTGTCATGTGTCCTATCTGAGTATATTTAGTTTAATCAAGTTTATATAATTTATGGTTTTTGTCATACAGAAAGAAACAAGGAAATATAAATTTTATGAACATATTATAGCACTTATTATATAAAGAGAAGTGCTCTATTCAGTAAGAAATTGAAATCTTGTTATTAGAGACTAATGATTGAAAAAGCTCTATTGTTTAAATTAATCACTTAAATTAACATGTCCCTAGTTCAAATATGAGTGCAAGTAAAGTGAAATCTTCACTGAAATTGTTTCGAGAATCTAGAGAGAAATGGAGGAGTGGGAGAATGAAATTATGCAACACTCCATCTTTCTAAGAAATGTTTCCTTCTATTCTATCTTATCCAGTGAGGGAAGATGTGTGGAGGCATTTTGTACATCTAAAAATTTTTAAGGCATAATTTTGATGTCACTGAATTTGCAAGTACATATATCTAAAGTTATTTTGGGATGAGCTGATGAGTCATAAAGTCAACCTTTATAGACTAATTGGATCTGCCTGTAAATGTGGTTTCATTATTGAGCAGCAGAGCTTACCCTATACTTTTTTAACTATGAGGACAGGCAGGGGAGAGCAGGCAGCTGAGAAGTATTAGTAAAGTTTCATTACAAATTCTGTAGGTAAATGATATACCTGATAGTCTTGAAAGTCAATCTTAAGTGGAAATAAAAGAAATATATCTGGATGGAATTGGAGGGGGTTTATATTGAGTGAAATAAGTAGAAAGAAAAATAAAAATACAGGATGATTTCACTCATCATTTAATTAAATAAAACAAGTGAAAATACAAATTGCTACAAAACTACCAGAACCCCTGGACTGGTGGTGCATGGGGGTGTGGGGATGAGGGAAAATGTGGCAGTAAGGGACACTGGAACCCTGGTGGTGGGTGTGGTGTGAAATATAGACTGAGATTCTATTCTAAAAGGAATTCAGCATTATGAGCAAAGAAATAATAAATATTATTATATAAGAAATAGAAAAAGAAAAGGAGATGAAGTAAATGGAGAGGGTACTCATAACAGTATTTATATACCAGTGAGGGATGCAATTATGTAATATCCAAGTGAGTATCCAGGGCAAGAAAATAATACTCTTGGTTATCCCTCTGAGATCTAATGATAATCATTGCTATGTCATAGGAAAAACTTCAGAATTTGTTATCTCCATAGAAAGAATACTGAACTCTTGCTTATTTTTCTATAGCAACAATCTGTCTGATGATTTGATAAGCAAGGACCTCATTGTTTTAAATTTTCCGTGGGTATATTTGGAGTGCACTTGGAAATGATAAACAGTATTGAAATAACATTCTTAAAAGGTGATTTAAATGATGACACAGTCTTGCTAACCTGAATAGGAAAAATGAAAAAAAAAAAAGATATTTCCAGGAGAGCACAATGCTAGAAATTGGTCTTGAGAGAAAGCAAAACTCTGATAGTATGGACTAATTCAATAATAATGTTATCAGAGTTATCAACAATGTCAGAAGAGACAATTCATTACAAGGAAACACTATCAGATAACATAATACCTGATGACTTCAAAAGCAGGTGGCATTATGGCTTAGAGAGTGAATAAAAGAGGTTTACTTGCATGAATACTATATTAAACTAAAGTAATAATGGACTGTAGGAAGTAGTATGGCTTTTTTTATTACCGCCTAGTATCCTTAACATGACAAATAAAAGTAAGTCTTCACTATGTTGTTACTCATTGGGTTTAAAAGATAGGGGGGAAAACTAAGCATAGAAAGATTTAGTAACAATGACACCAGGAAGCCAGTGTCCTTCACCCTTTCTGTGATAACTGGGATATTGTTATGTCCACAAAGAAAATGTAACTCAGAATTTACTAAATAATGTTATTTGGACATCATCTCAGTAAATTAAAATATTTGACATGGGGAAACTACTAGATTAATCTCTCTAAGAAAGTTCTATGGTAAATGGTGGTTTGCAAATTGATTAACAGAATTAAATCTAAACCAGAATTATGTAAAGGATAATTTTCATGATGAAGTAATTTTGCTTTATGAAGATTTAAGATTCAATGAATGCTTACATCAACATATATAATCTCAAATTATTGTAGATGCTGGTAGAATAAAAGTAATTGCACTGACAAAAGAATATTAACACAACAAAGAAGGGATATCATCACGTTTAACGAGATTTCAAGGGAAATTCCTATTAAAACTGGAGTCAAAATCAACTCATTGTCATGATGTTAGAAAGATTAATCATTGTAGAAAATACATCACATACCTTAAGACAGAAAAAGAAACTATATCTTAAAAATGCAAAGTATGGAATACAGTCTGCAGAAAGAGGACAGATTAGGTAGTTAGATAGTTCACCTGAAATATGCTTGCTTTACATAACTAGAGATATAATCCCTAGGTTGAAAGAAGTTATATAACTATGGTATAATCTTAATATAAACATTCTAAGAACACACACTCTAAAATGCACTGTCATTGTAGGAGGAGAATGATTATTTTTAAAATACTTTAGCAAACTGTTCCTGGTTTAGGGTTGCTTTGGTAATTAAATAAAAAAATCTATGATATACGCTCTGTCACATGGGCTATGTGTTTATAAAATGGAGAAGTTTCATAGCTCAAATATACACCATTTATTAAAGCGGACAACAGTCCATCTTAAGGATCCACCCTTTAGATGTGGGCAGCAGTTGCATCATGTGGATCGGGGAAGCCATTCTGAATACAGTGAATCTCTATTTCTTTCCTATTTTTCTACAGATTATATGTGTCCTTGAAGTTTTTAGCAAAGCTTGATATTGGTTAACATCTCTGATTTGTAAGAGTCTGATTTGATTCCCCATCATTTGTCTTGGGTCAGAAGGGAACATCATTTATCATTCCTTAATCAGATACATCCTAATTCTCTTCTTACAAATTTATCTTTCTTTGGCCCAAATGCACTAACAAAACTTCAATCCTTAACGCAGAGGTTCAGTAAAAGGAAAAACACAAAAATAACACGATTCTCTCTAGGAATTTTGGTATTCTATACCTTTCTTGGTGAATTAAACCAAAATGTCTCCACTCCTTAAAATTATACGGTGTAAGGGGAGAACAGTCCAAGTTGAATAGGGAGTTTTAAAACCAGTAAAGGAAATTAAAATAAATAAATGCAATAAAATAAATAATAAGGATGCATACATAATTGATATTTTATTCAGTATCCTTAAAAAACATGCTGCCTGCTGGGGACTCTTCATTTTCATGCCAATGCTTCCTTAGTATTTATAAAAATTAACATTTCCCCATGTTTATGGGAAACTTTAAAGTTCCTATTTACTGCTGTATCAAATAGTCTTCCTCAGTAAACCAAATCAGCAATTTGACATACATATACATAATAGATTTGATTCAATGATTACAGAATGAGCTTCATTATTATTCTGCTAATTTTTTAATATTTTTAAAGAATAGCATTTTAAAAATAAAACTTACACACATATAAATTGCATGTATACTCACAATGCATTTGTACCTACATATTGCTTATGGTTACAGCCCTATTGAATTTATCATTATACAATAATGAGGAATTATTAGTATATATGTTTTCCTTGTCCCTCTCTTCTATTTATACTTTCTAGCATTTACATATTCAAATGGGTTTACATACTAATCATGTCTAATGACTCTCACAATGGCATCTGTGTCTCTAACTTTCCCACTGACTTTTCAAATCTAATCTTTAAATGCTTGCCTTTCACACATCGGAGTTCAAGTAGATCATTTAAAACTGTGTATGACCCAAACAGAATTCCCTGTTTCTTTCTGAGCTATCTGTCACTTATTCCCTTTTTCAGCAACATCCATTGTGCAACCCTTTGAATTTTCGATAGATCATAATTATTTCCTCTCTTTTTCTCATCCCCTTTGTCCAATCTATCTCTAAATCCTAGGATCTCAATATATTCTGTTAACGTCTTAGCCCAAGACACCACTGTTGATCACTTAAATCACTTCATTGACTTCACTGAATCTCTTTCTCTTTTGGAATCCACGTTCCGCACTAGACTGATCTTTTTCAGAATGCTTGCATCAATTTCTTGTTTAGAACACATTCCTGAATTTTCATTGCACTAAGTGAAACACAAACACACAGATGGGGAAAACAAAACATGAAACATAAAAACAAATACAAGAAATCACATGACTTTGCCACTTTTTATTTTTCCAAATTTATGTAGTCTTATTTTACTCCTCACTAAACTGTTCTCATACTGACTTGCTTTCTTTACCATGTATCTTAATATAATCGAACACAAACTTTTCAGTTTAGAGGGTCAGATGAATTACCCAATCCAAGATCAGGTTAAAATTTTTATTGCAAAATGGTATTTAAACTAAGATTTCCTGACTCTTCATTAATATTTTTCATCCCTTTGTATAAATATGAAAATTCCAATTAATAGTTTCTTTCATTTTGCCACTAATTATCAATTTTGAACTCTAATTTTCTACTACAATTCTGGAAAATGTAGTTTTAGAGGTTTCTTTTTCTGATAAGTATTCAATATTTCATATTCTTGAAAAAATAAATTGCCATGCTTTGTATATTGACAATTTCCCTCCTGTGGTAAAGAAAAAAAAAATTACAATGTGAGACAGAAAAAGAAATGATCATTCTTAGATCACAATAATTCTTACAAACTTGATCAAATAAAATGTTGACTTTTTCATGTATGTCATCATAAAATTCAATTTAAGAGCAATTTAAATGGCTATTATAATATTTTCATAAAAATTTGTTAAGCACTCGCTATGAACTAAAATCAAACATCACCTTTCCACCATTCTTTAACTATTGTTTTCCTTTATTAAGTTGTCTCAATCTCTCTTTTGAAACATCAGATCTCATTTTGCGAATGGCTTCTCTCGACTTCTTTGATGTAGATGTAATCATTTCTCATTGTTCTTTAAGGTTCAGATTAAATGTTAGACTATTAAGAGCCCCTTATTTGTATCCTGCATTTGTTTCCTGTTGCTGCTATAGCAATCTACCATAATCTTAATGGTTTCAAATACCACACATTATCTTATATATTGTAATGTTCTCTAGGTCAGAAGTTCAGCAGCAGGTCTAATAGGATAAATTAATATATCGACATCCATATTCTTTTCTGAGTTCTTTAAGGAATAATTCATTCCCCTATTTTTTTAAGTGTCTAGGGACTGAGAGATTCATTGGTTCACAGATTGCTTCTGTACTCAGAACTAGCAATAATAGAGCAAGCTATTGTTTTGCACAGGTTATCTCTTTGGACCTTCTTTTGTTCTTTCTCTCTCTCTGTGTCTCTCTTTTGGATATTGGATATCAGAACATGGAATATTATCATCAAATATATCACATATCATCAGTTGAGTTTATTAAACTAATCCTATATACTATATTTAGCAGTTGTACTACTGATATACCATACACAAGACTATAAATATAGTGTAATGATTAAAACTGTTTTTTAATGAGGGAGATAGACTGGATTCAAATTGTAGGTCTATTAAGTGATACTTAATACTATGTTACTTGAACTAGTGATTTAACCATTTTAATATCCCCTTTTCTTCCATAAAATCATCTAAAACTAGCAGACACTCTTAGACTCCAGTGTTACGTTTGTTAAAATATATGAACAGTTAAAATGTTGTCTGTCACACAGCACCCAACAAATCTCAGATATCATCATTAGCATAATTGAATGAAGGTATCTTTCCATGTGCATTTATCTGTGAGAACATCTAATTACCTTTCTATTCTTAGTCCTTAGCATTTAATATTTTCCTAAAATATAAAGGAATTAACTTCTGTCTCTCCAGTTGATTTATTTCATTAACTCGCTCCTTCAAAAATACCTTTTCATTTAGTTGAATTTTAATATCAGTTACTTGATTTTTATTTAAAGTATTAAAAGAAATAAACTTCACTTTGAATTTCATAATCACATTTCTATAGGAATGCCTGTGTGGACATTTTATATAATATTAATGACAAACATTTATAGATATAAAATATTTATAAAACATAAAATAATAAAGCCCAATTTTTGGAGATTTGCTTTTTGTCAGATTGTTATTCTCATGAACAGTTGGAATTAGTTGCCATCTGTTGTTGTATCTTTTTTTATGGTGACAAATTTGATGCACAAATATAAGCATGATACGGATTCTATACTATACAACTTTATGCTTTCTCTACTTATACTGGCAATGATTATTTTTAAAGCTACTCACCATTACTTCAGATTTAAAATGACAATTTAAGCAAACAAATTTAACTTTCTGTTCTTTCTCACAAATCGCTAAAATATAAGAAAAATAATGCCAAAGTGATTAGATTTAATATAGCATTGAGAACAATAAAAGATGTAATAATTAATTCTAGCTAATTTCTGGGGTGAAAGCAAATGAATGGAATATACTAAAATGTGATTCTGAGAAAAAGGGACACAAAGCTCAGAGAAAAAGAACAACATATACTTTAATGAGGAATAAAAGAATCTTAAAAAATGAATCATTGGGATTAACAGAAAAGAAAAAGGAAATTGAGAAGATGAACATTGTAGGAATCAACATAAGAACATTTTATACAATGCTATTATCGATCAATTGACTTTTAACACCCCTTTCCCCCAAGCAACAAGAGATAGATTCTCTACCTCTATATTACAACAAGAGTTTTGTTCTAGAAATTAGAAATACTTCTTATACTAGTCATCTTTCTTATTTAGTAAACAGATCTCCTCTATGTTTGCCTGCCTGATTCCCACACATGCTTCTTGAAAAAAAGTCTACTTTTCACAGAGATCTTTCAGACACACAAAGCTAAAGTTATCCTATAAAATAGGGGCTAGTGGCCATATTAGTGATCATAGCTATGAACAGACAAAAACTGCTCATAATATGTTTGAAGAAAAATAGTAACTTGAAAGTAACTGCTAAGATTAGAAAACAACTCAGAAGATACTTCAGCAATGCAATGCAGACCAAGTTCCTATAAATATATTCCAAATTAGTATACTTAAC
This sequence comes from Solenodon paradoxus, assembly GCA_004363575.1. Taxonomy (NCBI): domain Eukaryota; kingdom Metazoa; phylum Chordata; class Mammalia; order Eulipotyphla; family Solenodontidae; genus Solenodon; species Solenodon paradoxus. Next base: position 904,225 of record RJWH01000207.1, on the reverse strand, counting down.
ATATTCAGGAGGAACTCACATATACTATAGTAAAATATTTCACCATAAAATAAAGACAATTAGGAATTCAGAGAAATCTATGATAAAAATCTAATGATAGAAATCTAATGATAAAAAAAATCACAGGCTAACTCCAAATTGTTCAATGCACAAAATTGCACAACCAAATATATACAACTCCTAGAATAAAACAAAGAGGTAAATATTCATGACCTTGAATTTGGCAGTTGCTTCTCAAGTGACACTAAAAGCAAAAGAAACCAAAAATATAAGCAAATTGGATTTTATTTAAAAAAAAAGACAAAAAACTTGACATGGAAGTTTAAATAAGAAAGACACAATGGGATGAAAAATTTGCAGGATGCGTATCTGATAAATGTCTAGTATCCTGAAGGTGTAAAGAACTCTTGTAACTCAGCAACAAAAAGATAAATAACAAAATTAAAAAACAGTAAGGTGTTGAATAAGTATTTTCACAAAGGAGATATAAAAATGACAATCAGACACGAGAAAAGATACTCAATGTTATTAGTCATTGAATGTTAATCAAAACCGCAGAGAGATATCTCTTCACACTAATGATAATGAATATTTAAAGTAAAATGAAAAATAATAAATCATGGCAAAGATGTGAAAACTGGAATCCTATGAATTGTTGTTGGGCATGTAATGCAAGATCGCACATCTGCTATGGAAACAGGTTGATGATATGTCAATAAGTTAAAAGCATGATTACTATATGACCTAACAATTCCACTCTTACTTATCTACCCCAAAGAACTGAAAATATAAATTCAAACTAACATCTGAACATGAACATTCATAGTAGCACTACTCACAATAAAAAAATAAAAACAAATATCCATCAACGAATGGCTGGAAAAACAAAATGTGGTATATTATTCAATTATAAAAAGCAAATAAAATACTGCTACACACTATGCATAGACGAATCTTAAAAATTACTAAGTGAATGAGGTTACAAAAAGGTCACAGTATATGATTCCACTAAATACCCAGATTAGACAAATATTTAGAAACATAAATCACATTAGTGGTTCTTAGGACCTGGGAGCAGGAGAAACAAGGGATGAGAGTTTAACAGTTACTAGTTTTCTTTTAGGTGGGTAATAAAAATGTCTTAGAACAAGGCAGAGATGACAATATACTAAATTCCATTGAATTGTACACTTTAAAAGAGTAAATGTTATGTTAGTAAAACAAAATACATAGAAAAGATAAAATGATAAAACATAAGGATTTGGATCCTTTTAAATATGACTTCAGGAATGATTATTATGTAAACAGATTCTCAACAACCTTTGTATTAAAAGATAAAGGAGTGATCAATATCATGAATTTTATATTCATGATCCAATTATAGTTAACCCTCAAATAAAAGGGTTTGGACGGCTTTGGTCCATATATACACGTTTTTTGTTTTGTTTTGTTTTGTTATTTTATATATAGTTTCAGAGTTTATGGATTCAATCAGCCCTGAAAGTTTGTGGTTCAATCCACAGATCCTGGATATAGAAGGCTGACTATAATTTATCGGAGGATTTTCCATTGTGCAGGGTCAGTTCCCAAAATCTGGGTTATTCAAAGGTCTACTATATTTCAAAACTTACATTCTATACTCAGGAAAGCAATTAACTGCAAGGATAAAATTAAGTCAATTAATTCATGGAGCAAAGAGTTTACCTTCCATATGCCATTTTTAAAACAACTAAGAAGTACAACAACTCAATAGACGTTGCAATTAATAATATAATTATTTATAACACTAGCGACTTTCTGATGAAAATGACATATATTTTGTCAGCATAGTAAAAGATAATCAGACACTTCCAACAAATGAAAACCTCTGGAATGCACTTATAGTTCAATTAGAAAAAAACTAATTTTAATAACAATTAACAATAACTTTTAAAATGCTTTTAATGAATAGTTAATATTAAAAGAAGAAAATTCATATACACTTTGTTTTGAATATTTTCATTTGTCATTTAAGTGATACTAATTTTCAAATACATGTTTTAGTTCTGACTGTAATTGAGTATCAGCTTGTATATTCTAATATCTTGAAATTTTAAATAGATCTGTACAAACTCCCTTTTAATATTCTATTGAAATTCAATGCTGACCTTATTAGACAATTATTTAGGATTCTATATTCTATCACTTTTGCTCCTTTTCTTATGTTTTCCAGGTCATCCCAGATATTATATATTTAAAGTAAAGAAAATAAGCAAAATAAATGTAATCCACTTAACGCTCACCCAGATCAACCAACGAACCAACCTGCTAACAGATACATATAAAAATTTTTTTGTCTGTAGGAGAATTTATTATACAAAAGAACTAGCATTGAGCCACTTTAACCAAAATCTAGAACTGTGTGTTTATTTTCTTAAAACCCTTTTGCTAGCAAACACTCAGGGGTTTATAATTGGCTGTAAGGATACATCATCTCAGGAGGCAGTCATTCTACAGTCACCAGGAGTCTCGGTCACTTCTTTCCTCATTCACCAACAGAACAATATTTTTTCTCATTTTAATTAATTTTGGTTGTTTTAGATCCTGCCTTGAAGATCTCAGTCTTTCTTCATTTTATCAATTTATTTATGAACAAAATTATTTTCTTAATAAAATGTACCTTTTTGACAACTAAGTCAATATATTTTATATAAAATTATCTTTGAACAAGTTAATCTACATAGTGATTTCATGAGACTATAAAGAGATAAAATTATCCCTTTACTATTTTCTGTGAACACAATTGCCATGATTCACATAAATATTGATCTCTCAGTAATAAGTATGCCTTAGATTGCATTAAATTGATCATTTAGAACTATTGATAATACAAACTTTAATCAATATCACTTTGATGGTGTCGTTGGAGAGAAATAATGCTTGTTTTCTGCCAGAGGAAAAATAACATAAAACAGTAACATAATAATTTACATTCCTTTATGTGTAGCAGAATAGCAGAGGCTCTAACTTTTGGCTCCAGACCCTTTTGAAGTTCTTTTGCTTGACTATTCACTTGAGTTTATTTACAGCTTAGACTCTGTCAAAATGCATAGAGTAAGTAAGACTTAGCATAAAGACACTGAAAGTCAATTCTGTCTTTATGACGACAAGTGTTCATTGCAGATATTTGACTCCAGCCAGAAATTCAGAGGATATTAATTTATTTCTCGCTATAAGACGTAAAATTAAAAACTAAAAAAATAAATGAATAAATACATTGTCACCATTAGCCTTCTCTCACAAGGCCTCTAAAATCAAGAAACTGGGGAGATTTTACTTCCTTTTTGTGTATTTTTTTTTCCAGAATGGACCTTTACCGGATGTCCTCTGAACTGCCGTGCATATTGGTGACTATGCTTTTGTTACTTTCTAAAATATTTTATATACATCATCCCAATGGACATTGTGAAGTGATGCCCAGAGCTTAGATAACTCAGAGAACTAATGATTTAGGAGTATGACTATCCTTCCAAAGAGATATGACAACGTTCTTGACAAGACAATCAATTTATCTTACCATATTAAATAACTTTTACCAAAATGTGTTCAACATTCATTTCAGAATTAACATTATAATATTCCATAAAATTAAAAAGAAAACATAGGAGTTCATGTCACATGTAATCAAGGATTGTGAATATGATTTGCACAAGCTGTGTATCAGACACGTCACACAGTTTTGTTGTTTTGCTGAAGAAAAGACGCCCCAGAAAACTTAAGTTCAATACAAAGCAAGCTTTGTGATTTACACATACACAGACACAGACACTCCATAGTCATTATAAAACATAAGGTTTGAGAAAATATTTCAATTCTGTATTTCATAAAAGTAAGATTTCCAAGAGCATCACAAAGAACTGTTGTTTCTACCGTCTAAGAATTTGTTTCACTGAGTTATGGCGTACCCTATCTCAATGGATACACAGATATCAAAACCATAAAATATATGCAACTATAAATTATGTGTTATTTTATATCTGTGCATCTTTCTCTTTTCCCAGAAAAATAAAAAGTGTTGCTTGAATGAAAAATTTTGTCTTCATGAAACAGATTTTTCTCAATACTAATCTATTTAGATTTTTTTTTAAAGAGGTAAGTAGACCATCTTTGGATCCAGCAAAATTTCAATTGTTAGCTAATAACTTTAATTTTTGTTAGTCTCCTAGCAATGTTTCTGGGTAGACAATGAAGCGTCAATTACTTGAAGTTATTTGAATACGCTTAACCCCTGAAATCCATTCTAAACAGAATAGTCATAAATTCTTCTACCAAAACATGGATATTTTTAAAAATTAAAACATTCAGGTAACATTAACATTGACTTAAAAATAGTCTCTATCACAAAATTGTTTTCTAATTTATCATTAAATTAAAATATGTATTTTGCAATTAATGTTATGCTCATGAACTTTGTGAACAGGGAACAGAACTGAGCAATTATAAACTGCATTTCTTCTCTTTCACAAATACTAGAAGATTTATGGACTCATTCTAAAAATAGGGACCCTAGGGTGACAGAAAGAGCCAGAATACTAGATTTGTTTTTTCATATTCTATCTAGAACTGATTCAAAACTATTTCAAAACAAGTAGTAACAAAATTAAAGATTTTAAATAAATTATATTACAACATAGCATAAAGAAACATTCTTTATGTTTCATAAGCATTTAAAATATTAAGATCTGCATGTAACTTTTGTAGTTTAAATTTTATTATTATATTTATTGTATTATATTAATTATATTGTATTATATTGTATTAATTATATGGTTACCAATGGCATTAATTAGTGTTCAGTGTTATGTCCTCTTTCCTTCTTGTCAAATTTAATACACCACCAATGTCATAAAACACCATATTTATCTGAGTAAATCCTTCTAAAGCAGTAGTCTTGCTCTTAAGTTCTGGGACCTGGCTCTGTTGGACTCATCTTCTGGGAATGTAAACTATAACCCTCTATATTCAAATTGATTGTAAATTAAAATTCTTATAAATGTTACTAAATGATCAGTTTCCTTGGGAAGACTGCTTCTGAATACAACCGACTGCTAAGTATCAAAAGTCATTCTAGGCATCTTATAAAGACAGTAGTTAAATAGCACTGAACTACACAAAAGAAAGTGCCTGTCAAATATAGTTCACCTTCCAGTGGAGAGAAACAGCAACAGATATTCACACTTTCTTATTTTAAATTATGCCATTTCTTTAAACCTCGATTTTTATTTCATGTAATCTTTCCTTTACTTACTTGTTAAGTACAAATCATAAATCCTACTGTGTACTTCCACTCTGAAATATGCAATGTTTGTAGAGATAAAAACATAAATATAAATCTAATGGATTTACATTTTAGTGGGTACCAAATATACAAACAAAGAAGGCATTTTTTAAGAATGAATAGCGATATATTAAGATGGTAAACCAAAGAGGTGAAAGATGGTTCAGGACATGATTTAAAAAAAAAAAAAAAGAAAGAAAACATTTATAAAATGTGAGAGGTATATAACATTGGTGATTTTAAGACAATAATTATTTCAACTTGGTAGAGTGGTGGTGGGGTCCTAAACCTTGGCAGGAAAATTCTTCAAATTGAAGAGACCGATGGAGCCAAGTCTGGAGAGGTTTTCATATTATGCTAAATTAAACAGAAGTTTTAGTAATTTTCCTTGCTATAATAACATCATGTGAAGAAGGTATTAGACATATATAAGGAAAGTGACTATCAAGGCATCATGTCCTTATTTCACTTACATAAAATGCAATCAAATATATCAGAAGTTTTTACATGTATATAAGTATATATATGTATCTATTCACTAATATTTGTCCCCCTAAAATTTATAATATGGATGTTTCATTACCTATTCTCAGATAGCTTTCATATTTCTCATATCATTTAAAAAATTTCAATACTCATTTATTCATTTTTCACAGAAAAGGAAATAGTTGATCTACATTTAAGCTATCTTCACTCATTGGACGATTAACTAGTTTTCTGTGTTTTCATAGGTTATTTTAATATCATTCTTGTTCATATACCCTCACAAATTTCTAAAAATATACTTAAGGGATTAATTTGCAAGGTTAAATATTTTATTTTTAATTTTGTAATGCTTATAGCTACAATGCACTACTTCCAAGGACTTTGCCAAGTATCATTTTCATTTTCATAAGACTCATGGAGAACTATATTTTATGATTGTTTTGATATTATTTCTGTTATTGTGAGTGAGGTATAAAATATATGGATTTGCTAATTGACCAGAAAAGAATCTTCGAGATGATGATCACTTCAAATTTTTCAAATAATAGTGTAATAAATAAAAGCATATAATTAAGGCAAAATCAAGGATTCCATTTAAGTAGATTATGAAAATAACTGTAGCTGTGTTCTTGGGTGTATGCTTCTACACCCAATGTCATTGGACTATGTGATTCTTGTAAACAATCGCTGCAAACCTGAGATGTCCTAGCTGATCAGCAAATAGTTGTAGAATTTAATTACACTTCACTGATACCTTAAAAAGTCAAAATTTATTTTGCCTTATATCTATGTTTATTATTTCTTTTTATTCTATTTTCCTTTTTTCACTGCTAAGAGATATCAACAATGCTAGACTTTTATTTTTCTTATCTTCTGCTGACTTCACAAACGGGTTGAAAAAGAAGTTCTAGACAGATTAACTTATTTTATGGTAAACTATATTAATGTCATAATATGTTCGTAATAAAACAATACTTGAGGTTTTGTTAATTTTGAATTTTTTTAAATTCATAAATTAAAATGAATTTAATGTATACTAATAAACAAGTCATCTTTGAAAGAAATATCATCAAACCAACTTCTTTTTCTTTATATATACATTTCAAATTACAGTTACCAACTTTTAATTATAGTTCTTTCTATCTAATAAATCTTTTTTTTCATTGAAACAGCTTAGTAAAAAAGTGGTCACAAGGCACATTCACACTGATTTATAATAAAGACTAATCCTTATAGATTTATTTATTGTTTAACAACTTACCTTAGAAATGTGAAGGAAAACAATTAAAACTGTATATAAATGGACCTGATGTAACATATATCATATAAATACTTTTACCCATATAATATTACCTGGAAATTCATGACTAAGCTTTATCGTTCAATTACATCATATTTGCGAGGTATGTGAGTTTAAAATAACATAGGGGACAGCTAAAGCATTGCAGAAACTTCAAAGAAGTATAACAGTATAATTGAATACGCCTTGAAATTTTTGCATTAGTAATCAGAACATTCATTTCCTTACTCTCACTGAATATTCTTTCCAATTATTTGCACAGACCAGAACCTATTTTTTTGAAAAAGAAGCTCGTTTTGTGAATTTGACCTTGTTCCTTATACCTGTTTACATAAGATTATTTTTCTCATAAATGTTGTGAGTCTTAAAGCAATTCAAATGTCTAGTGTGAACACAGTAAGTATGGTTCTGGTATCTTCACATATAATTCAAATTGAATACCAATATAAAATTTCATTTCCTCTAAATTTTCTGATCCATAACGGGGAAAAGAATGTTAGAAGTAAAAACCCTCAGAAATACTCTGACATAGAAGAGGCCATTCTTATCACAATGCACACATTTTGCAACCCTTTATTCTATGAAGTACTTTTTGACATAAATGCAAACTCTGCTTCTTTTCAGTTTTGTGCAAAGTTAAAATGGGAGCCTCTATTTCTAGCCTTGACCAGAAAGTCAGAGAAGAGAATGTGTACTGTATGATTTCAGCATTATTCAGCATGAAAATGGTCAAGATGAAGCACATATTACCTGCAGTGAAATGACATGAGAGAAAATTAGGATTCACTCATCGGTCATATTATGTCTTGTGGAATACCAGCGAAGGCTATAGCCTTGAACACATCATTTTCAAGAGGCAATTTTTATACTCTAGGGAGTGTTAACTACAGCAATGTATCATCATTCGCAATTTCAACTTCATTTTAAGAAATACTTGTTCAGTAGGCACAACTTTAAATAATAGTATCCACTGGTCTCTCAATGCACAAAATTCATGAAATATAAGAACTGCAAGTCAAAAAGAAGGGAGTCTAAAGTAAATGTTTATCATGCAACATGTTATATGTATATGTTTCTAACATCAAATACACAACTGAAATGTACTTTGACAACAGGATTTACTTTAAAATTTTGCTTTTGAAGTTTAATCTCTACAAAGAAAGCTATTCTTGTTCTAACAAATGTGTTTGTGTGTGTGTATGTGTGTTACTGAGTTAGGGCATTGGAATCTAAGGGGATTAAAGAATTTTTCTCTTCACAGCCTGAACACAAGTGTGTGCACACACACACACAAACACCACAGATACAATGGCATTATAAGAAGACATAAAAACAAAATAATTATATGGAGCAGCACAGAAAAAACAATAATCCCTGACTGGCAGACAGATTCAGAAAAAAAAAAAAAAAAAAGAATAATCTATCAAACGTAAAAATGTTAGACTTGAATGGTATTCAGTATTTACAAATATATGAAATATATTTAAAATAGTGATGATATAGGGGTTAAATGATAAATTAAATGTGTGAATAATAGTGACAGTCTTATTTTTGTTTTAAAAGAATGGTAATCCCAACATATTTGAGCATTTTCTCTAAACAAGACCATTAAAAATGTTTGAAGAGAATGACACTGTGATGTATAATTTATTAAAAGTACTCTGTTTTAGTATAGAAGGGTAATTTGAAAGAGAAACTAAAAATCAGAGGTAATTGAATCAGTTTGTGATTTAATATAAGGAGGTAGACTGAAGACATTGAGAGACTAACCACTTATAGTAGCAACAGATGTCACCACACTTAGGAACTTGGAAGATAAATCAAGAGAATCACAGAAGAGCAATAAGGAAGAGGAAATATCAGTAATAAATCCAATGCATTTTTTAATCTAGTTTGTATACTTTCTCTACTGGATGCTTTTTAGTGAGCCTGTGAGACAAATTTTAAAAGAATCATTATCACTCCTGGTAGCATAAGCCCAAATATTTAAAAATACTTTAAAATGCCTTGTTCTACATTTTAGTAGTAGGTTGGGGATAAGAGGAAGAAACATGGCATGTATTTTAATCCAACTTTCAAGTGATACCTGATTATGAAATGGAACTTTAAAATTGATTATTAAAAGTGCTCTTTATATTAGCTCTAGACTATGACTTCAATTAATAGCAAATAAATTGTAAGACCTACATTTCTATAATATATATAACCTGTGAAAGGTCATGACACATATTTGATTGCATCAACTTATCACTTGCTTTCGTGCATTAGTTTGCAGTCACCATTATGACATGTTTTCTAGCTTGTATTCTTCTACTAAAGAGATTCCTTGAAGATTAGCAGTTTGATTCACATGAACTTTGATGCAATTGAGACTAAATTTAAATTTTCACAAAGAATATAATATTATAGAATATTAATATAGATAATAATATAATATAGAATATAGAAAAATTGTACTCAACATAGATAAGAAAGAAAAAATTTTTTAAATCTAACGAAAACAAACTGGAAATGTGGCTGTTTATTTTACATAACTCTGTTATATATACAATAGAATGAAAGAACAGACCATTCAAAAGACAAAGATGAATGACTATCACCTGACATTTCCCTCAACCTCACGTTGATGTACTAAAGAAATTAATGGAGTGGCTCAAAACAGCCCTGGAAAGCAAGGACAGTAAACATTGATTTCAAAGGATGCTTGAGTTGCTGTGGTTGAAAGTGCAGAAGTACAAGTCTAAAACAGACGTGCTCATTCAGACAAGAAGTGAATAGAAAATGTTAACAAATGGCCACCCTGGATTTTCATTGGAAAGTCTGAGTTCTTTTTCAGAAAGGAATAAATCAAACATTATTCTTAAAATGTTAGAAAACCTCAAAATACTTAAGATAATATGCACTTGAATGTTCTCTCAAAGTAAGGACTTGAATCACACTATCATCTATGATTTGAAACACTCTGGAAGTTCTACGTAATATAATAAAACATGAACCAATAAATATAGCTTTGGCGAAAGACAAAGCTAATTTTGACTTAGCACCTTACACAAATGTTTAAATCCGATAGTACTACAAGCCTAGTGGTACATATAACTTGCATATTTACATTGTGATGTGTTTTTCAAAATTATCTTGGTATTCAGGTTTTATCCTCATAAAGTAGCTGCAGTGGAAAAATATATACATTGAGAATGATTATAGAAGGATGACTGAAACACAAACAGATAAACACAAATATTTGATGACACCAGATAGTAATCTAAAGAGGAATTGCAAAAGTTATGACTTTGAAGTAAGTTTTCGTGTCTTATACCTTCACTAAACTTTTCCTCCAAGGTAACCAACTGTTAGGAAGCTAAGGATTTTATAATTTGAGTTCAAGCAGAAAGAAGCAGTACTCTTGCACGGAAGAGACAGGGGAAGAAGTTAGGTTCTTCCAGAATGGCTAGAAATTGGAATACACAATTCTAAAGAGGAAGGAATTATGGAGAGTTGAGTCTGCAAGTTTTTGCTAACAAATCTAAATATTTAGTTGATGTCTAAACTCAACATGCACAAGATCTGACTCCCAGGATATTAGTAGAAATTGTCTGGAAGATGGGGAAGAAACTGAAGCAGGATTTTGTCAGCTGGAGACATAAATTAGTACTCAGTCCTGACCAAGTTAGTATGGATTTGCAAGTACTTCTGTGAAGCCGAGAAATGGACAAGTTCTAGAAGTAATGACAAAACTGAAATAGTTCTGCTCTAATATAAAATCTACGCAAATAAAAAGTAATACAACAAATCGGGTAAAATTTTGATAATTAATCTTGCAGAATAGTGGAAGTTCCTTGCACAATGTGGATGACCTTCCAAAATTAGAAAATAAAGTCAAAATACATGCATGGATATCACTAAAATGGTATTTATTCTTTATGTTAGTGTTTAGTCTTTTAATCTTTAAGCAAATTGCCTCTCTATATCTCTGTCTCTTTTAGCATTTCTAGTAACTTAAGCTCAATTTGCATCTGTCAGAGTTCTGATTTGTTCATATCATTATCTCTCTGGAGGTTTCTTGTCTGTTTACTTTCAGTTATTCTAGTGTTTGATGATTTAAATCTATACTCTCTAAGAGTTGAGCAGCTTATATATATTTATATATATGCTTATTGATGAATTGGGTATCAAATGATATTAAATATCTATTCAACATATTTATTTATTATTATAATTTATCTTATATATTATTAATGTGTTAGGCATTCTAAACTTATCTTTTCTCATTTGTAAACATGTTATCTATACCTCTAAATGACTATTTCATCACATGTAATTTAATAATAAAAAAGTGGAATGATAATACAATAAAAATTTTTTAAATATGAATGTATTTAGCATGAAAACAGTATATCTTCACATACTCTATTTGTTCCAATAATGTATTATGATAATTTCCCAGTTAAATTCAGTATTCTGTCCAGAATTACACATTTTCTTAAATTGATGAGTTATTTTAGTCTTTTTAATCTGAAACAGTTCCTGATACTAGTGGAAATTAACAAGCTAATTTTGAAAGTTTTATGAAAGTTACAGTGATCTTTAAAAAAGGAAAATCACAGGTGAGAGACTCAGCTAAAAAATAAAACAATGCTTGGACAAATGACACAGTTTTGATTAGGACAAGGATAAACACAACTATCAATGAAATGACTAGAAACATGCACACATGAAAAGATGAATTACAAAAAAATAAAAAGTGTCCACTGGAAGTGGCCTTAAAAATGCTCGAGTAATTTCAGATCTATATGTACACTTTGTTCTCTACCTTACATTTATTCCATAAATAAATTCAAATTGCCATATAGTCATACATGTCATAAATAAAACAATAAAGCCTTTAAAATATATTGTTTTAATGACAGAAAATTATTTTATAGTATAACAAAATTAATACACCTAAAAAAGATACTGGAAAATTGAACCAATTAAAAGTAAAATACTTTCTTCATTAAAAGACGGTGTAAAGGCGCACTCTGGTGGAGTATTGTTTTGGTCTGCTGCCTCTTGATGATGCTGTCCACACACATCCTAAGGACATGGGTTCTCTTCCTTGGGTCAGGGAGAACAACCAACTTTAATAATTAATTACAAATAAAATAACATGCTTCTTCCTCCTCTCTCATTTGCCTGCCTGGATGCTCAATTTCATTCCTGGTGCATCTTTTCTTTAAAAAAAAAAAAAAAAAAAGTATAACAGTAATGAACTAGTAAGTTGAAATCTGGAGAAAATAATTTTATTATTTCTAATGAATTATTGCACTAGTATATAAAAGGCATCTAAAAGGTGGTAAGATAAAATAGATAACAATAAAAATGAGCAAAATCTCATGCTGTCAATTAAAAACTAAGATATTTAATTAGACAATACAAAATGAAAATATGCCCATTTTCTAAATTATTAGAATTATTCAGATTAAAACCTCAATGACATATGCCACCAAAAATGACATATGTAGAAATAAATAGGGATCGGGAGAGGGAAAAGAGGAGGTGGGGTGAGGGGAGAGAGAGAGAGAGAGAGAGAGAGAGAGAGAGAGAGAGAAGGAATTAAGATATCAGCAAGTAAATGAAATTCTAGAACACTCACGAATTCCTAGTGGGAGTGTAAGTTATCACCACGGTCTCTTTGAAACATTTTTACCTTTTACTAAAGATAAATCTATGTCCTCTATCATTCAGCAAACCTACTCTTAAAATATACTCAAAGGAAATAAATCCACATGGTACAATAAAAATGTGTTAGAATGTTTATAACAATTTCATTTATAGTAAATCCAGTTAGAAGTATGTTAATAATATATCAGAAGTAGAACAGATAATTTAATTGTGGTATACTTATGCAATAGAATGCTACAAACCCACTTGTGTCTTTAAAATATTCCTAAACACAGTGTTATGAATGAATCTATCCTCCATTAAGTTGTAAATAGACTGTTTCATTTCATGTAAATAAAATTCAAGTGCTGGCAAATTTATCAATAGGGATTGGAGTCAACATGGTGATTACCAGTGGGAGGGCATTGATTGGAAAGCAATAAATAAAAAGGTATCTAACTGATACCATAAAGTTTCTATATTGTGATCCAGATTATAATAACATAAATATGTAAAAGTATATAAATTTTTTGAGCTATGCAGTTAGGATTAAGAAGAAAGATATAAAAAGTGAGAGAAAAGTCAATAGAAATAGATAAAAATAAGCCTCATATGTTGTATATAACAAAGAATTTTCAAAAACTATCATTAATACATTAAAGACTAAAGACTTATGAAGAAAATGAAATTATACTGCTATAGTATTACTGTATTTTATGTTAAAATATATATTCCATTGTCCCAAAAAAAAAAAGCATAAATAAAGGAAAAAGAACAGATGGGTCAAATGCAAACAGGAAAATACTGGAATTAAATTCATATATATCATTAATTGTATTTCATACGAATAGATACAACAATCTGAATATCAAAGATTTCAGACTGAATAAAAAACAAACACACTGAGCTGTTTGCAAGAGGCTTATTTTAAATATAAATGTACAGATAATATGAAAGCAAAAAATGAAAAAACAGAAACAATAATAATGAATTGGCATGTATAAATTTATATGAAAGTAAACTTCAAGCAAGCAATATAACCCAAGATAAAGGATATCATTTAATTTTAATAGTACATCAATTAATCAGAAAATTTAAAATATAATTGAATACAAATCTAATGATGGCATAAAAAATTAAAAATTGACAGAAGTAGAAAGAAACTTAAAAATGGAGCTTTTTAAAATTTTCCCTCCACTAAGAACCGGAACGAGTACATACAAAAATAATAATGACAGATAACTGAATACAATACAACATCAATTTTATCTAAGATTGAAGAATACTAAAATCAGTAAGTATAAAACACAAGTTTGTTATAAATAATAAGAAACATTGACCAAAATAGTTTAATTATAGTGTTACTAAAACCATTAATATAAAATAGAAATGGCTCTTCATTATATATTTTGGAGTTAGGCCAATAGAATATAAACTGTAGGGTCCTTTGCTTTTTTTTTTCAAGAAAAAAATCTATTGTAAGAAAGTATCAGAAAGAGGCAAAATTTTCACAAAATGGTCACGTACAAATATATATTTTAACAGCATAGTAAATAAAAAGGTCTCTCTCTTTGATGTGTGAACTCAATCATTTACTAATTAAACTTGAACACTTTTGGTGTCTGTTTTTTAATATATAGTTTTCAGTCTGATGATTTACTGTAATCTCTTCCCTAGGAAATTCTGGCTGTGAAATAGAATACTTACTGAAGGAATTTCATTAAGCATATGTTGAACTGCTTATCTATAGTGTCCTCAAATACCATCTGAAGTTAGTATAAAGAAGACTCAATATTTTTTAAATGATTAAACAAATAAGCATCATTTATCATTAATTTATAGAAATATTTTAATGGCCAATTGACTAAATAGATGTTTGAAAGTGTTTAAAAGTCAATGTGTTGGATAAGAAAAAAAAAAAGTACATAATTCTCCTAAGCTAAGATTTCTATCAAGCTTTTCTCCTAATAAGTCAGTAGTAACAGCATTTTGTTGATTGTAGATAGAAAACTTCTTTGTGACAGGGACAAGTTTATCTTATTTACTCCTTAGTAAATATTATTTTCCATAGTTTGGTTGCTTAAAAAGAAAATATGTAAAAGATATAATACATATCAATATTTGATAATTTGAATAATATTTTGAGTATTAATGTTTTTCTTTAAAAAGAATAAACAAAATGACTTTAAATTTGGTAACTCTTCAGGCAATAATATTTTAACAACCAAATATCTAAATCAAATAGTCAAATTCTGCTCAATTCTCAATAAGAATAGGTATAATACTTATTACTAATCTGTGACAACTAGGGATCCTTCCAGATCTTGCCTTAATGTGTAGAAATTAAAGTGAATATGGAGACGATCTAACAAGATAGCAGGACAATTTGATATGCTTCTTGCTAAGTTTATTTTCATTCCTTTCTTGAGTTATATTGCTATTCTGCCTTAGTAATTCAGTCACATGAGTCTATTCAAATTTCAGAAAAGCTACACTGCAATTGTTATAACTGCAATTCTCTTAGTAAGAACAATGGTTTCCTTTGTAGTAAACGAACAGAAGCAGCAAATCTCTGATAATCTCAGTCAAAAGTGACCAATGTGATTCAGATCTCTTTATCGTGAAAAACAAGACTTGCTCTTAATTTCATCATTTTTGACTTTTGTTTCCTGTATTGTAAATATCTGGAGTGACATATAATATGTTCTACAGCATTTCCTTCAGAAAAAAAATCATCCTGATTAATTTTCTCTCTCCTCCAGTCTATTCTGATAATGAAAGCGAGTTGATCATTACCAACTTGTGCTCCTCCCATAAGCAATTTGTACAAGAGCTTTCAACTGACTCCTACATCCCACGTTATTTGGAAAAATAATTCAGCCTTTGTAGTAGCTTCAGAGCCTTTCATAGTAGCTGTCTAACACCATCCCTTTAGACTAGTCCGTGCGTGCGTGTGTGCATGTGTGTTTCCTTGATCATGCTATATGCAATCATAACTCTTCAGATTTATCTACATTCAAAAATAGTTTTGCCTAATAGAAAGAATTTTTCTTTTTTTCAAATTGTATTGATGGAACATTGCATCATGACCGTATATAGGTTTAAAGTATGCATTATTATAAATTGATATCTGTGTATAACATGTTAAGTTCACCTCTAACAATCTAATCCTAGCCTTCACCATATGGTTTAGCTTTTTTACATGATTTGCCCACCCTTCTCCTTCCCCTCTGATACTCTAATTTGATTCTGCAGACTAAAAGCCTATTTTTGATTGATTTTGCTTATTTTTATTTAGTTTATATGTTTATTTTATATAAGTATTGAATGGCATAATCAGAATTAAATCTATAAATCATATATACATGTGCACATGTAAATTTCATTAAATTTTGCTGCTACTAATTTATTTGCTCTAAAACTAGCTCTTCTATAATCAGGACCAAACCTTAGATTGTATATATGTATATGTTACTTGTTCTTCTGACTTGTACAATCTTATATCACCTATAATTTAACATGAGTTTTATCATTTGCTGCTATATTTACCTTCTTAAAACTACAAAGTTGTGAAAATCTCTTGCCATTGGAAGCTATCTATTCTTCTTTAATCACGGTGAAAGCAAAATAAGGTAGATTTTACTTCCCGGAGTAAGTCACCAAATCTTGGAAGACTAGTTTTGGCTTTACCCACATCAGGGTAAAGAGGTAAAAAAGACAAAACAGATAGTGGTAACTCTCATCAAGTGTTAGATCAAGTTAGGGGTAAGGGCTTAGCTGGTCTCTGTATACGTAAATGAATAATGATATCAAAACATAGAAAAGCAGGCAAAGAGAGAGTGTAAGTGCCTGTAAGAGTTTAATAAATTCTAAGAAGCAGTTAGACATGCATTTTTCTTTTCTTAGAGATCTAGATATGTGACTCAGTGACATATCTAAAACAATGATCTAAAGCAAACCAGAGAAATTATTTGTTTTCCCCCAAAGCAGTGCTGGTGTTTTTAGTTGTAGTTTCTCTTTCATATATAATTAATTTCTAAGGAAAATATTAAAATAACTGCCAACTAGTTTTGCTTTGATCTTCTCATTTGACAAAATTCAATTGTTATTATCATGGATTTGTTCATTTTTGCCTCATGATCTGGTTGTCAAGGATACCCAGGTACAAAACTTGAACACCTTAAGTCGTTCATGGGTGAAAAATGAGGTCATTATCGGTACAAATGCTAATATTTTAGGAACATTAAATAAAACTGTGTACATAATTAAAAAAATATTTTGACAGATCACAGAGCTAATTAAAAATAAGCAAGATAGTGCAAAGTAATCTAAATCATGATATATATTTTGAAATGTCAATGCAGTAACAATGGTCACTTAATCAATGCACACTCAATTTTTAGAAGGAAGCATTTTTGCTTCCAGTTAAAAATAAATGCTGATAGCAGCCTCCATTGCCTTGATTATGAGCATATCTTTTATAATCTGTGGCTGTTCTTCTGTATCTGTGAATCGCCAAGGATGAAATCCTTTATGTAAGGCCCCATGAACTAAAAGTGTCCTTTATACACTGCCTTAGAAAAAGAATCATAAAGCAATTTCAAGTTCTTAGACACACACATTTGTCAGTTGAACTTGAAATATCCTGATGCTAGCTATTAACTCTAGTGTGAAAAGCGATGTTAAATGAAGGATGTTGAAGGGTGCCATATGACTAACCTGAGGAGAAATAAGAGGGGAAAAAGAATCAGTAAGTGAACTGCATGGGGCGAAATGAGTCTGACCTATGCAACCCAAGGAGAGAGATACCAAAAGAAGAGGAAATAATAGGTTTCAGATAAAGGAGGCTGAATTTAAAAAAAAAAAAAAAAATACTGTCACACACAAAATGAAGAATTAGATCAAATTTTTAAACAATATTTGCAGAAAAATACATTTCTGATTTAGAAACAATAGGTATGGGCTACAAAGACAATAGATTTCTTTAATGCCAGGTGCACTTTGCTTTCATTTTTGTCATAACTTACACCCCTGATGTTACCAGTGAGTCAAACCATACTCAGACTATGACAATCTCTCTAGAATAAAGTGAAAAGAACCAAACAAAATATATAAATATATATTCTATGGGTAATATTAGTGTTCAGAATAATTTATTTTTCCTTTCTTGGAATTTAAAAAACCTCTGATTTGGACTTAAATTAGGGAAAATATCCGGTGAATAAAGAACCTACCTTGCAATTGGTAAGAAATAGACAAATAGATTTCTGATGTTGAAAAGATCATATCACCTACTGTGAGACACAGAAGAGGAAAGAGATAATAAATCTTTTCCCTCCAAATTGAAGACAAAAAGAGTTACGTAGTCTCTATTGTCTTTTTTTTTTTCCTGGTTGCTAATGTGAAACTATTGATATCACTGCATTGTAATAGTCCAAAAAGTATTTTATTCTTTCTCTTTCTTTTTTATTCTCATCTTCCTTCTGCTTCCACCTCTTTAGGCTAAAACACTAGCAAGAAATAGTTCATTATGAATTATTTTAAAAACAGAAGCATACAGAGAATATAGAAGTCTTTATATTTACCTGTTTTTCATATATAACAGTCTATTCTTACTTATGACCAATTTGTTTTAGGATTTTCTTACATATTACAATTGCATTTTGTTTCACCACATATAACACTCTAAGTTATTATTTAATAGACTTTAAATTTCAAAGAAAGTTTTGTACCATTACACACAAAATTACATTAAATCTAGCTGATCAATAATGAATCAAATGCACATAAATTTACTTTATTTATTAATGAATACCGTGAGTATTTACCTGAATAAATCACATTCCCACCTACTTATTTAAAGAACTTGCAATATCATGCCTTTCACACATCATAACTAGCAAATAATTTTGAACAATCGTTAATGATGTGAAAAGGTGCAGTTATAAATAAATAAGTTGTTAGCACTTTCAGCTTCTAGGTTTATCATATGAAAATTCTTACCTTGCCTACATATTGTGTGTCTGTACCTGTGTATTCTTCCAACAAGAAGAATTGATTCCACATCCATCCACGCTTGGTACGATGTTGTATTTTACCATCATCTTTTGTCAGACCCACTATCTTTTTGCTTGGTAAATAATTGTTAGCTTTTTCTTGTAATGGGATAACATCGACTGTATGGAACATATAAATCCAGACGAATAATGGTAGGCAATGATAAATCCTCATTATCTACGGCTTCAGCAAGATATCAAATTCAATGTATGATTTCTTTCTCCTGAGAAGTAGGGGGAGAAAATTGTTTTATTAGGTTGAGTTTCACTTTGGCATAACCTGTAAACTGTACAATTTTTCTAAATGTTATTTAAATTCTATAAATATTGTAAGGAAATTATTTTCAGATGTTATGTTAGTGAACTATTAACAAAATTTATGTATCAGATTACATGTTGAGTATATTGTACAAATAAGCTAATCAGGAATTAACAGCTCATTTTATTATTACTATACCATAGTCATATAGAGTGAATGTATTTGTATTTTAAAACACCAAGCATTTTGAAAAATAAAAAAGCTTTACAGTACTAAAGATTGCATTGTGTGTTTCTAATGCCCTTACGACAAATTAATGCATAAAATTTACTAATATATACATATAATTGAATATATTTCAGAGAAGTTTTATGCCAACAATCAACTTATACAAATTATTTCTTCCCTTCCACCTTATGTTCCTTAATATGCTGAAATGTTGCTTTAAAGCAAATTAAATAGTACTAAATACACTTTGAATTATGTTTTGTAAACTTGCCAGAGTATAACATTGATCCTTTACCATCTATAACTATTTTTTTTACAACAATCATTTGGGCAATTTACTCAAATTTACTTGAGACTGGGCAGTATACGTTCTAAATGAACACATTTTACCTGACATTTCAATGAGCAACGTTTATTTCTTAAAATAATAAGAAGCAAAAATAACACAAAATTGGTGGTGTAGGATTAGATATGGAGCTCACCTATGGAATTAATTTACCCTGAATTTTGAAGCACATAACATTGCTTGCTAAGATAGCAAGTTGTTTCTTCTTGAAGTAAAAATGGTAGCTCATATGTATTTCAGAATTAATTGTATTTATTAGCAAATTGGTTTAATTTGAAAGACATTCAATTTAGAAGATGTAAGATGCTAATTATTATTTCTGGTGATTATAATGATTTGTTAAGTAATAATACAAACCCATCTCAGGCTAGGATAAGCAAAAGAAATATTCATAGGATTATAAAATTAAATTGTTTTTGTAAAGGAAAGATTGAAAGGAACAAAGAAGCAATTGATTGCTTCCTACTAGTGAAAGCTAGATTTAGGTTCTTACATACTTGAGCATCTCTCTGAATCATGTCTTCTCAACTTGATGGAATATAGGAATAACAGTGTTATATTTAACATCTTGTAACTAGTAACCTTTCATAACCTGAGTATGACACAGTTGTGGGATGAACTGATTTACCTGGTTTAGTCAGATGTCTAACACTGAATCATACCTCTGTGGATTTAGTTGCAGATTTCAATGCATAAAGGTCAAATGTAAAGTTATACATTGGTTTATCCCTTATCTGTAAGTCTTTGGAATATCTACCAATATTAGTAGATCTCAACTTTTCCTTCTATCAAAAAAGTACTACATTGCAAGGTAGTGTTATTAATTTTGTATAAATACAAAGTAGTAGTTATTTCCATCACAAGGACTTCTTTTTTTCACAACAGTATAAACCACTTATAAAACTTAAGCATGAAAATATAACTTGACAGAGATCTTATAGATAGTAAGTTTTGGAATTAGAATTTCACAATTTTTACATAAGATAATACACGCAAGAAATTAGTACTGTGTTGGCAATCAAATTCTCATCATGTTAATGTTTTCTCAATATCATCAACCATGGCTGCTCCCACTAATATATATATATATATATGTATATATATATGTATATATATATATTTTGTATATATAAATATATATATAATGTATAGATAGATTTGACTGTATAGTAAAAAATATACAGAGATAAAATACAGAGAATGGTGATCTGTAAATAATAGTACAGATACTTGCTAAAGTCCAAAGCTGTTGACTCTGTCCAGTACATATGCATTCTAATTTCCATATCTGGTATTTAAATATTGTTCTGACCTAATACTTATCAAAATACACATGCATGTCCACAAATTCACACACCCCAGAATGAGAGAAATCAAAATTACATCACTTTTTGTCTCTGAAATCTTGGCTCATGGTCATTATTCTTTATTAGAACTTCATGTGTTTATTCATAATCCTATAAATTATTGGAAATTGATACATTTATCTAAAGTCAATGCAAAACTCTGAAATAAATGCCAGAAAACTACATTGTCATATAGTACTTCGGTAAAGTACCATCAAATGGGCACTGGCTCATAACATGGTCCTCACTTTATGATCAATGATGGATACCTGGAAATGAGTAGTCAGAAAATCTCAAGGTCAATCTCTATCTCACTTTAATTATATGCAACACATCCTTAAGTTGACTACACAGTTTATGTTGGTTTTTTTCCCAACAAGAAGCTTCTTTTAGTCCTTTTTCTTGCTGATAACACTTGTAAGAGTAGTTCGAAAGCATTTCATTTTGTGGAATCTGTTCTATGACACTGACTTTGGTTGGAATGGTTTTCTTTAAGACAATAAGTCCAGTTGATTATATGGAGACAGAGATTACAACAGGGATCAGAATTCTACAGACCTTTATAAAGTAGACTAAGAAATCTACATTCATTTTCAGTGCAATGGGAAACAGTTGGAAGATTTTAAAATGACATATTAGAAAACATCAATCTGGCAGCAGAGTGGGAAAGAGGTTGGTGGGTAAGAAGGGAGTTTGGTTAAAGGGAGATCATTTAAATTTTGTCATGGCTCTCCAGGACGAGATGACAACAGCATATAGAGCAGTGGTTTGAAATGGACACTGACAATCTATTCAGGTCCCTTTGAGTCTTTATGATAACACAAGCATAGACAGAGCCTGAATGCCAGCAAGCTTACAATCAAACCCCTCAAAAATCTCTGAGCCATCATCTATCAGCTACAGAAACATGGAAACTCACACATTATTTACATCCCAGAGTGCCCCTACAGAGTCATATGGAAGCTGTAAACTTGACCTAAATCACACCCTCGCTTAGATAACATCAGTTCTTGCTTTCCTACTTTCTCCTTTACTTCCTGAAACCAAAGCAATTTTTTAACCAACCACTCGCACGCAAATCCCCACCTGAGAGTTCACTATGGGAGAACCGGACCTAAGACAGGAATAAAATCTACATAGGCAGAGGAGCAGATCCTGTCATTTCATGTGTTTGTTGTAGAGAGTGAAAATAAATAAATAAATAGTATAACTCCTAGATTATTAGTTTGTGACCTAGGTGTATGATTGTGCCATTTTATGAGTATCATTTATACCAAAGAAAGACTTTCATTAGAAAAATAATCATTTATATTTCTCCTTATTCTGGGTCAAAATAGTTATATTTATACCACTATTACTAACACTATTGTGGTATATATAAAAAATGGTTAACAGTCCTACTGATTTTATATTCATAGATGTTTATATTTAAATGAACCATGTAAGTATATTCTTCTGTAAGGCATCATACTATTGCAAGGAAAAGAATAACTGCTCACACATATATAAGTAAAGAATAGGAAGTAAGTTAACAAAGCCCTTTGTACTTGGGCTCAACTGCCCCAGAAATACCCTGCTAACCTCTATGATATGGGTAACCAACATTCTAACTTGCTTTCTATGTTCTATGCTATATTGAGCCATTTGAAAACATTGCTTATTTAACTTTAAGCAAAGGGATAAACTGAGGTTTTGCTTGTTGAGTTAACAGCTAATATCACAGAGAGTAAGCCTCTATCTGTGAGAAAGGTGGAAGACCTCCAATATTTGATCCTGTCTGACCGATGTCAATATTCCTGATAAGAATTGCACTGAAGCTAAATAATATTGTTCTAGAGGCACCAATCTGGATGCCTCCTTCATGTGATTTAAGCGTTTGTCAGGGTCCTTGCCTTTACTTACACTCTAATCTGGAACAATTTATGTGCTTCATCCATAGTTATCTCATTTTCAGTTTCTCTATACACTGTGATTTCTGAGAAGTCTTGTATAATAAACATTATTTTCCAAATTAGTTTACACTATTCTACTTCGATCCCTAATGCCTTAATATAATCCATTTATTTCCTTTTATTATTTACCGTAATTTCAATTCTCTCTTTCATTTAGTGAATAAATGTTTATTGACTGTATTGCTACATACTCAATAAAACATTTATTGGCATGCAGTAGGCAATTAGTGTATATTTGTAAATTTAATTGGTTAATTCATGCCTAAAATGAATAATCACTAACTTGAGTCTACAATCCCATATGAGATTGCCTTAATATTCCATTGTATAAACATGCTAACAGAGATATGGAAGGAGTTTACTGGGGAAGAATGTGCCTTTTAAAAGAATCTGGGCACATTCTGGTTGAGTAGTCAGCAGGCTCTGGCTGGGAGTACAATCCACATGATTCCCAAGGACTCAGGTTCATGGATTGGGGTCTGTGTCGATAACCAAGACGAACTAAATAAAATAAAATATTTCTTCCTCCTCTCTTCTTTCCTGCCTGTCTGTGATTGCCTTCACTCCTGCTTGTACAGTTCCTTAAAAAAGAAAAGAAAAGAAATTTGGTTGCATGTATGTTTTTCTAACTAGTAGAATATTATCTATGGTGAAGTAAGAGTAATATAAAATTTTGCATAGTATGAGATTAAATAGAAACTTCAAGTTGTTGGTAAACAATAGAATGTCTGAACTTTGCAGCCCTTTTATTAAATATCTTCTTTATAATTCTTGGCACAATGTTTTTACATTCTGCATATATGAGTGTACCTTTTTGTAGCCAGCTTAACATTTTTACATTTCTCAACTTACAGGCAAAAGTGCACATTTTAAAAGATTTTTTTGCTGCATTTGGTTTTAAAGTTAGCAAGCTATTATTCTCCTGGTGTCTATTAAAACTTCTTCATATCCTTTTTCATTCAATAGCAACAAGCTGATTACTAAATTTTTTGTGTCCAATTATCTCTATCAGCCTTAAATGTGCTGCATTTTAATCACATATTTTGTTGATAAATAAATACCATTAGAGGCATTATAAAGTACAATATTTTAAATTTGTTTTAATTTTTGTTTTGTAATCAGGGAATTCACTTGAATCTTGTCAACTTTAAAAAAGGAAATTGTTTTATTATTCTTTTGTTCCTTTAATTCTATTTCAATTGCATTTGAGAAAAATAGCTGTTGGCTATTTGTGAATCGAGAACATATGCATTATTATAATTAAGCAGGATATTCAGCATATAAAATTATATGCAAAAATTAAATGATATCACTATTTCTCATCCTTATGTTTAATTCAGATAAATATTTCTTTAAATCCAATAATGATTTTAAAGGATAGTGAAATTACATATAATACAAGTATATGTGATGATTTTATTACCTTATCATTATATATTTGCAATCAACAAAAATGTTTCCAAATCCATCAACTGAATTATCTTCAAACAGTAAGAACCAACAGTTAGATATGGTCATATACTTTAAATCTTTTTCTAAATATGACAAATGAAGCTTGAGATGAAGAAAACTATTTCTAAGTTTTCAATTATCTTTTGGTTTTGGTAAAAAGTCATAAATGTGTTGTTGGATTACTAGGCTAGTGTTCTTTTAAACACATTATTATGATTTTTATATAAATTGGAAAGACAAGTCTGATGAGTCATTTAGGTAACTGATGTATCTATAATGAACACATTCTTTGAAAATAAATGCTAAAACTATGAATGTTGCCTAATCAATAAAATATTTAGAAGTATAATATTAATATATGCATACATTTTTTTAGTAATCATATTTCTTTCATTTGTTACATAAATATATGCATATATTTATATATAATTCATTATTAATTAATTATATTTATTATCTATGTATATATATTACCTCTAAAATCATTTACTGATATTCTTCAATGATTATATGCCCAGTTATTGTCACATTGATATTTGAGATTTTACCCTTATCTAAATAAGTAATATGAAGTGATT
The DNA here is from genome assembly GCA_004363575.1 of Solenodon paradoxus. Classification (NCBI taxonomy): domain Eukaryota; kingdom Metazoa; phylum Chordata; class Mammalia; order Eulipotyphla; family Solenodontidae; genus Solenodon; species Solenodon paradoxus. The sequence continues at coordinate 879,265 of RJWH01000207.1, read as the reverse complement.
TCTAGAAAAACAGAAATTGGTGAAAGAACTATGAACTTCCAGCTTTGTAAAAGTAATCCATAGTCATCAACACTACTAAACTCCCAGTTTTAAAATGTAGCTTTAGATCTTTCCTAGAAAACTGACAGCATAAACAGGCATTAGATTAGAAGCTCCTGAAGCAGAGGTTGCCAATATCAAAATAACAATAACATTAAACATCACAGAATATAAAGAGACACATGGACAATGAAAAATATACAGAATTATAGAATGTAAAAAAGTATGTAGACAACCTAATGCTAGAAACTGAGAAAAATAACCATTGTCTAAGCATGGTGCTACTAGATTAAGAAAATTAATAAAGATCAATGATCTAATATGATATATAAAAACACATCGTCTACCAATTAAATGGAAATAAGATTCACACCCCCCCTCCAATATTGGTTCCCTTTTTTGGAAAATTAAGGACTCAAACCATGTAAGATCGTCTGCTACAAAGACGCACCTATGGTTGTGGCCAAAAGCTATTATATCTGTTCAATTAAGGCACCTCCTATAATACAGCTGAGCAAGGGGGAAAAAGAGAGACAATTTAGGGATATCATTTTAGATATATTTTAATTGGGAAATATGCCTTATAAGTAAATTTCAGTGTGAGAGATGGGAATGCTTTGAGGAGATGGCTGGCCAGGTTCATGACTTGTTTAGCAATATTGGCTAAAAAGGAATTATTGGGTTTATAGAATGTGATATTATCAAAAATAATATGGTGACATTTTAATATGTTCTAAAAAATAGAAACTGGACAAAATATGCAAGTTGATGTGACAAAATGGCATAATAGGCAGCATGCAATTAAACTGCAGTAGAGCTTAAGGGGATGCACGGACCTATCACAGATGCACATGCAGCAACACTTTCATCTGATGGGGGAAGCACAACAAGGGTCCATGAAAATGTAAGAAATCAGATGAAGAGAGAGCTTTATATGAGAAAAACTATATATGCCACTATAGAAGATAGGATGTACAGTCTCAACATTTCTTATAGTCTGGGTGAATTTCTCTTGGATACATCAGAAAAAGAGAAAAATGAAGAAAAAGAATGTTATGGAGAATGAGTCTCTCTTCATAAAAAAAAAATACATATATATATATACACACATACATAAGCACACACACACATATATATAATTAATGTGTTGATTGTTCTTAAAATTAATAACAAAATGGAAGAGTTATCTGTGCATTTAAAAAGATGCACAAAGGTATAGACATACATGCATTCACTACCTCAACTAAATGGATAAAAATCTTGCCATATGCAAAGATTGTTACAGACCCTGGAGAAAGAGTAATGAATATTTAAAAAGTCTCTTATCTTGTAGCGATGATGACAAAAGACTATTGCAAACACAAACAACAAATAAATAAAGTGGCATGTGGCACTTAAGTATTATTAACAATAGCAAAATAAAATGATTTCAAAGCATGTTATAAATTTAAGGTAATCACTACATCATGTTCTGTTAAAAAATATAGAAACAGATTGTTTGAATAAAATAAGAGTCCAGACTTGAATCTACATAAATATAACAATTGATGTTTGATAAAAGGGAGCAGGTAATTCAATGGAGAAAGGATATCTTTACATGAAGCAAAATTTAATAGCAAAATTTTAGTCACAATGAAAATCAGGAAAATGTAAATTTTTAAAACACTTTGAGTTTATAAGTCTAGATAGTTGATGATGATAGATGAAATTCTGAAAATGAAGTGAAGTCAGTATTTAATACTGTTACAGGACAGTAGATTAGGCGGAGTTCTTAGTGCAAATAGAAAACTAAAATAATTATTCAAATGCTGCTAATGGGAGCAAAACACATACGATTTTTTTTTTCAAAGCATTCTGTCTATAAGCATCAAATCTTAAAAATTTTTTACAATGTTTAATTAAGTAAATAAAATTCTAGGAAATTTTCATAATAAATTACTTAAAACAGAAGCTTGGATATAAGCATATTTAGCAAAACATTTATTTTTATATGTACTGAATATTTTAAGTTTGTGACTCAAGAGTCACTTTCAGGTCTTCACTTGGCTCAGCACAGCTCAAGATAACTTTTCAATGTTTCTAAAAATGTATTGAAACAACACTGCATAATAACCTATGGGTTTCAGGTATGCATCACTATAAATCAACATCTATATAATTACATTAAATCACCACTACCTTTTGAATTCTATCTTCATTTTTCTTTTTTTATTAAATTATTTTTATTATTTCTTTTGTTTATATTGCTATATAATTCTCAGGATATTGAATTCACCTCTTGATCTCTGATATTCTTTAAAAAACTAAAAATGAAATTACCATAGTTTCAGCAGTTCCTCTTTTAAGCATATAACCAATACAAAACACTAAGCATAAAAAAATATGCACCCCTGAACTAAACATAAAAAATGTATACACCTCTTTGTTTATAGCAACACAATTCATATTAGCCAACCCATGGAAACAATCTAAATGCCAACAACAGGTGATTGAATAAAGAAATTGTGGTATAAATATACTCAGTAAAAGTCTATGTAGTTATTGAAAAAGATGAAATTGTGCTTTAGCAACAACCAGATGGAAATGGAAGTGATTATGTTAAGTGAAACAATCTGGAAAGAAAAAGAGAATAGGATGATTTCACTCATAAGTAGAATCTATCATACATTGATTCCTTTTATCTGATTCTTAAGAATGATATAGATGGGATCATTGGTCCTTGGTTGAATATTGCCAGTGGGAGGCATAGATTAATCTAAGGCAGGAGAAGAGTAAGTCTGAACTCTACACAGCCCTCTAAGAGTAGATTATTTTTCTCTAAAATAAGATGCAGCTCCTTTTACATGGTTCATTGTTAGAATAATGGGATGCTCTCTCTGGCTTCTCAGGTCCCTTTACACTTTAGGACCAAGTAAGGCCACAGGTTCTTAATTTCTGACATGACATTCTTCTCAATTAGTTCTTACCCAGACCCTCTATTAAACTATTCCTGATCATTGAGTGTGTCATCTGTTTCCTGAAAATAATCTGATGGAAATATTAGGGAAATTTTGGAAATAAACTAAATACCTAAGAGAAGGAGAAGGGTAATTGCATCACATAGCTTAAAATGCCCTATCTTGGAATCATCAAAAAATGCATGTGTCAGTTCTCTCATCAAATGTATATGAAGTGCCTTCTCTTTTCCTACCACTTTTCTAGACAACTTGAGCAATTTACATTCCAGGAATACACTTTACATACATAATAAGAGAGTTTATTTATGACACATCCTTGAATAATTACAGACATTACAAGTCATTTAATTAATAATATTTAACCTACCTGGAAAACACAAGAAAAACTTAAATTTGTAACTCAATTTTTAATCACTGGAGAAAGATACAAAGGAATTTTTTCTATGGTTTCATGTCAGCTTCTAGTATTAGAAATGAATCTCAGAACCTGTCATAGACTGTTACAGCTCATTGTTTCAGAGTATGATCTCTCAAGCTGGCATGGCTGGTTTCAAATTGCACCTATACTCATCCTAGTTAGTTAACTACTGGTCTCCCAGTTTGAGGTGTGTTGTGTTGTTATTGCTTTGTGACACTCTGAGTAACATTATTTGACACACATAAAACAGATTGGTACCTGGATATACAAGTTTGAATAGATTAGTTAAAGAAATTAAAATGTATTAAATTAGTAACATTTCTCATACACACAGGTTATGCATCATTGGTCAGCTGTTGAAGGTTGTTTCACCCCAACATTAACAGAATTTTAGTCTATGGGAGACGTGCTTCAGTCTCTGCTTCAACTATTACCAAAACAGGGAAAAAATAACTTTTTTTAATTAACATTTACTCTTCAAAACTTCCAACCAAAACTGATAGACAGCAATTTCACTCAATTTTCAATAACCAAATCTGGTTACCTTGTCTAACTTCATAGGCATTGATGAAATACCTCCTATAAAACACTCAGAAGTTAGAAACATTTCTTAAACAGCATGTATGATCTTGATGCCTCCAGTCTTGCTATCATATATGAAACTTATTCTCCCACCTCGAGATGTACATACAAAGACTACAAGCCACAAAGCCATCAGGTCTGTCCAGACTTGTCATCATATCCGGATTCAGGGTTGTGGTTGGGAACACGCTATCTTGATATATCAAATCTAGATGAGGAGTCTTATAACTAGAGACCTACAACTGAAAACACAGTGTGTCTTTGTCCCTTGTGCAATAAAGAGTGGTGACTCAAGAGCAGTATCAACACAATAAATGCTTCCCGCCCCCAAGGTAGAACAGTAAACATGACAATTTTGAAATCCTGTTGCATGGCCTCCTACCTTGGCAGTAGGGATGCACACCTGAATATATATAGTGTCACACTAAAATAATTTCAAAGAAATTTTACTTCAATACAAAAATAATTAAAATAGAATTATCTCCTGATCAATTTGACTCCATTCAATTTTCATGAATCAAGACTCCCCACAGAAATATTTTCTATTTAAACTTACTGTATGTACATCTTACATTTTCTGTGTTTATTTTCTTATGACTAATATGAACAACTTGCTCTCGATAGTTGATTATGTGTTTCTTTGTTCTATTGGGCTTTCCTGAGAAAATGAAAGCTTTTTTTTTTAAAACGAAGCATTTTGTCCAAGTAAAGGGATTTATTGGGAATTAAATGCATGTGTGAGTCCTTAATCTAGCTGATATAATCCTTTCAGAATTTTTAAGAGAGCTGTAACTGTCCTCTTCATTTATTTTTTGCTGCTAGAAATTCAATCAGCTAATTTCACACAACTCTATTACTTCTATCTTTGATCGGCCCATTTCAGAAAATGCTGCCTCTTCTTTTCAACTAAGTAGTTCCTCATTCATGTATTTCCACTTCTTTATATTCCTTCTAACTGACTAACAAGGGTTCTTGGAATTTCGTTCTTATAGTACTTTGTCAATACAACCAAGTGACAAATACATCTTACTAATATTCTGTTTCCCCACATTTTCCTAATAGGTTAAAAGTTCATTGGGTCCAGGATCATCTTCCAAGTTATCACAACTGACAGTTTTGCCAAATATTATGCCTTGTATGAAATGTATTTATATCTCTTGAGATTCAAGATAAGGTTTTCTTCACAGCTGGATGGCTAGGGCTCAACTCAGTGCTACAAAGTTGAGTCTCTCTTTGCTGCTATTAGGACAGCTTATCACATTTGGTTTTTATGCACCAGTCACAATACACTCAAACTTCAAAGCAACTCTTAAAATCAACTCTCAAACTCACAATAGTTTTAGAAAAATAATGTTTATTCTATCTCACAATATATGAACACTGTGATTATTCTGAGGGGCTGTAATAAACAGCACCAGGATCCAAAGTAAAGAAAATTCTATAGTAAACTCCAGTGATTGCCAAAAGAAGAGAGGGAACTTGGAGAAACCCATTTTAGACCTTCAGTCTTCCACACCAAAGAGACATATTCACTTGAATTCAGTGAACAGAGCAAATATTATGGTTGTGTCTAAATTCAGAGGTAAGGGACAAATCCAAGTAAGACATGATGTGTTTGGGAGAGAAATATCCCTTAAGTATTTGGTCAAGTCTGAGGATGCCTCACTAGCACAGGAGAAGGCTTACTATAGGTAGAAGCATATCTACCAAAAAGGTATATTCTGTCACTTTATATACGAGTTTATTTGGAAATAGAATCTTAGAATATTTAATTGAGTTACATGAAAGTATTCCAAATTAGAACTCTGCCAACATACTGATCTTAGACAACCAGCTACTGAACTGCAAGAGAATAAATTTCTGTTGTTTTATGTCACCGAGTTTGTTGTACTTTGTCAAGGTAGCATCAGGAAATTAACAAAATGGCTAATAAACTTATTTTTTTATCAATATGTAATATCCTCACCAGGAGAAGGTAAGCGAATCTTTTTCTACCCTTTAACATCTTTGAATGTATACTATTAAGGACAGAGAGATAACATGATATTTTAAGACCACAAACCTGGAGTTATTGCAGATGATCATGCTACTTAGTAGTTATATAACTTTTGGGAAGACACTAACTTTTCTTTATGTCTTAGTTTCTTAATTTGTAAAAGATGGAGATAATAATCATTACTCATGGAGATGCTGGGGACTCTCTTAAAAGACTTAAAATTAATATTTAAGATTAGCTTTCTTTAAATTATTGTGACTCACTCTTTTTAAGACTATTATTTGAAAACAGAATAAGACTTATTTTTCCTTCACATTTCAAATCATTTTGCACAGGATCATGGAGAAAAGTAATATATGTTGAAACTAAATCTAATAGCTTAATATACTTAATTTTAAGTATATTGGATTGCATAGAGTAAATATTAATTATTTTAGAAAGAATATAGTAATGGAAAATTACCAGACCTTGGAGGTAGGAGTGGTGTGTATCATATATATGAAAAAGTATGAATTTTTATTCCTAAAATATAAACAGCTTTGCAAAACAATGTTACCTCAAATAAAAAATAATAATTTCAAATTGGAAATATAATGTAATATGGAAGATGTTCTGATATCATTAAAATATAAAATCACATGTAAATCACAAATATTTTAAGTATTTATCTGAAAATTTATTATTAATGTTTAAAGTGTGTATTATGTGTACATTGATAGATATGTATATATCCATCTCTCTGTATATTATATACTGTTTTTACTCAGTCTATATCAATAAAAAATCAGCAAAATCCTTTTATAGTCTTGAAATGTACTGTGAAATAAGTTCTATCAGATCAATAGTAAAGATTTCTTGGGAGGGATGCCAATTTAAATGTTACTATAGCAATCACCATGGTAATGTTTTCAATTAGTACAACACAGTCACAGAATAACATGAGTCTAGTGTATCATTTGGCAACTGCGTAATGGATATACAGATTATATAATTTTACCAGTCAAATATAATCTAAAGTTACCAAAAAACAGTTAAACAAGTCAAAAATCTTTAACTATTCCTAGAATTCAAATTCCAAATACTCTTTAAATTTTTAAAAATATTTTGTTACAAACATGCATAAGTATGTTACCTTTTCAAATCACCTATTTGAACACAAAAGAAAAAAGTATATATATATATATATATATATATATATAGGTCATTGTCAGGCACTAAAAGTAAATATCCAGTGTTTATATATCAGAAAGTTAATCTGAAAATAAGACTCATAAACAATGCATGAATCATTCTTATTGAAACTTATGGAGGAAATGGAAATGAGAATGATAACATAGCAGTCATTCTTTATTATTACATCCAGCATTTAGCAAGCACGTCATTAAATCAGCATTCTGCTCTCTCTGGTCGTAATTCAACCTGTTAAACAGCTTGTGTATCCTTTCCCTAGCCCGTTAGATTGTCCTTCTCTGCAATGTGAAGCTTTATGTGACTATTTGATCAAGGAAACTTGAATGTAATATATGCTCTTTTTAGGTGAAGTGTTTATGAACTACTGTATGATCCTGCCATAGTATTTTTCCCTTTGCTCTACAACAAGGAGCAAGATTTTCCAGCCCAGGATCCAAAATGAAGACCAGGCCCTCCCTCAAATCCCCACCAGCTGAGCTACGATGAATATCTAGTGGAAAAGAAAATCAAACTTTTTTGTTTGTTTTCTACACACCTTAGTCCCTTATGACTTGAATATGTATCTGAAATCACATTAACAATATCAATATCCATTTGAGGAAGGAGTTGTTTTTCCCACCTTATGCACAAAAAAACATGAAAGCTTACAGCGTTTATATACAGTTCACCCTTACTTAACATAATAGAGAGGTTCTTGGAAATTAAGTGAAACAAGCATAAAGGTGATGGAGAGAAAATAAAAGCTTCTCCAAGAACAGTCACTTGCCCTGAAAGATAGCCTAGAACTAGCAAGTAATACCGATATCTTCCTTTCTTGGTGACTACTAAGAACTGTCTGCTTCAAAGACACTTTCACACTGTTTTCTATTTTCCCATCTAAAAATGAAGAATCAGCTACAGAATTGTCTTGATTTCTTGATATTAATTCAATCAAGAGATGATAAGCTGCTTTTTATAAGCAAATGTCCCAGTGTATTCTCTACCTTTATAATTCAAATCTTTCCTAACTCCCTCCGACTAGCAGACCTCAAATTTTCCCACGAGGAGTAGTATATCTTATTGCAAGAACTTAATATGTTTAATTTTGTGTCATTATACCTGTATTCTGGTGGTCTTAAGGGCATAGTGTTTCCAGTGGTAACAGATTTATACTTAAGGAGTCTATCATTAGTAACCATGAGAGAACCGCTATGCTATCATCGAAACAAAACAGTATAAATTTTGAGAATGAAGAAGGTAATTAATATAGATCATTTCCTTTCTTAAAGTGTCTTTATGATAAGCAATTACACTGAACAAACCAAGGGAATGGATAAAAAATATGTCAAAGAAAAGTGCAGTAATATGACACTGACATAATTTATTGATATTGATAAATATACGAAGTTATAAGGAAAAATTATTAAGGAATAGACTTAGTTCTGATTCCACTGTCACAGTCTCATGTGCAGAGGGTTAGCTCAATCATACTTCCAAGTCATGGACCATAATCACTGTTGCTTCATACAAGACAACTCTTTCATTACAATCTCTTGCACTGATTTGTTATTTTTATCACCATTTGTCACTCTCAGTTCCCTCAATTTTCCTAAAAATGTTTTCAATAAATAAAAACCTGAGTCAAAAATGTTTACAAAAAAATTAATTATCCTTATCATAATCCCAGAGAATTATGTTCTAACTTGGAAGAGAAATAAGCAAGCAAAGTACAAAGGACTCAACATTCTTAGTTCATATTTTATAAGATGGGAAATAATAGACCATCTTACTAGAGCAGACTACTTCAACCATTTGAACATGTTATCTTTTACATTCAATGTATTGCACATAATTGGATCTCATCTGTAAAGTGAAAAATGCTTAAAATTTAATTAGGAATAGTGCATAAAGAGGTTAGTGAAGGACTGAGATATTTCTATTAATCCATTGGATTCTTAAGAGAGAGTTTTTATTATTTTGGCTTTAAATAACCTTACTGTACATTAGGATATATTTTCCTTGCTATAACAAAAACTCTAAAAAGCAAAATTTCATCAGTTAACCACCTAAATTCAAGTCTTATTGAAGTTCCTTATGCCTATTCTTACTTGAGATAGAACTGATACGCAACATTATAGTAATTTCAGTTTTACAACATAATGATTTGACATTTGTATATACTGTGAAATGATCACAAAAAGTCTAGCTAATATGTGTCACCATTTACAGTTAGAAAATTTTTTCTTGTGAGTAGAACTTTTAAGATGTATTCTCTTAACAACTTTTCAAATATGAATTATAGTATTACTAACCATAGTCATTATGTTGTGCATTATATCCTCATCACTTACATATTTTACAACTGGAAATTTTACCTTTTGTTCCTTTTTGAAACTCTTCACCCATTTTACCCACGTCAACACCACTAGCAACCACTAATATGTTCACTATACCCATGAGCTTGTTCTGTAGAAAATATGTTTAAATTTCCATTTGATAAAACAAGCTTATTTTTAGTATATATGTATGCATGTGTATATATATATATATATGTTTATCAATGTTTCATTTACCAATGAAACATGTTTGGTGCTTAAATAGCATTAGCAAGAACAGAGACATAAAATATTCAATTAAATATATTCATCAAAGTCAAAAATACCCTCAAATGTTTACCTCTTAAAAACATACCTATTATTAAATATGAATTCTAAAATATATGCTCTGGTTTCTGGACATTAAAAGTGACTCCCAGATATATTTATTTTATGTTTATATTATATAATATCATAAACATAGACTGCCTAGCACTTCACAGCTGTCTTTACTATTTATGAAGCCTAGGAGAGTCATCTGAGTCAACAATAGGACTCAGAACATTCAACATGTTATTATCTCTTGACAATAATTTAGTGCAAAATATTTTTAGGTTCAGGATTTTTTCATCCTAATCTAATGAGTAATCATCATAATTACCATCACAATCTTTACCAGATGTCAGTAAGCAGACAGAGGGATTATATAGACAAAGAGAGAGATAAAATGTACTGACATATATCATCTTTTTATTAGTGAGATGATAACATTTATGCATATTATACTGTTTTTTTAAGTTCTCTTTTTTCCTTAATTATAATCATCCTCAGAAATGATGTTGTAGTATCTCAATGAATTTAATAGACAATACTAACGTGTGAATTCTTCCTTTTAATAAATTTCAACATGGATTTTTTTAGAATAATGATATAATATCAAGTGTGGGATTTGGTCATACATTAACAAGTCATCTCTATGCTATAGTGCTGGAATCAATTTGCATTAGATTGAGAAAAAGGATGAAATGAGTGAGATTGAATTTTGATTAAAAATACATTGTTCATCACAAAATATCATGAGTTGAACATAGATAATTATAGAATTTATGTAGAAAAAAATTCATTGTTCATGATAGAGTCTGCTATCATTTTAGAAAGGAAAACTACTTGGCCAATATAATTAAAATACATATGCTACCCACTTTACAAGATATGTATACATATTTAAGGCTTAACTTTGAATTTTTTAATGGTTGCATTTAAGACTCTGAAGATTTGGTTCTATTCAATTTGGGAGAAAAATAAGAGTGAATGGTCACATAATTTATGATCCTAAGTAGTTTTAAATCAAAAAGTAACAAATCTAAAGTGGAAATGACCCATGAAATGGAATTCTGCTATCTTCAATCCACATTCAAAAATGCTTTTACGAGTCAAATACTTAGGACATAATACATTTTTATTTATGAAATTTTGGTGAGATTAATAAAAAAATTAAGGAGCACATAGAAAACTTAGGAGAACATATTGTTTCTTAATCAAGAGAGAGGAAGAACAAATTTGTATTCACTGAAATTCCAATAATTTTCTAAAGGGTGGCTTTTAGATCACTTGCCAGAGTGTTATCAAGTCCTGTCATGTTTTTTATCAACTCTTTTCAACATGACAAAATTAAAGTTTAATAAATACAGGAATTCATTATCTTAAAATTGTTCCGATCTTCTTTCTATTCTTTGTTATTCTGTTTTTCCTTTGATTTCTGACAAACATGTTAAAGGACTTTTCTTAAACTACTCTTTATGCTTGAATTTCTTTTATTAGAATAGACACATTGCTTTCAGGTTTATTTCATTGAGTCTTAGATGTGATAGGTTAGACTATGACACTAGATGCTCTCATTTCGGAACACCTGTTGGTAAACTCAGATTCTTATTGCTTAAATTAGTCTCTGGTGCTACCATCTACAACAAATTTAAATTATTTTGCTGGTTTTAAGGGTTCTGCTATCTGACCCATATCATCTTTTCAACCACAGAGCCCATTAATTCCCAATGTATATCTTTTTTTCCAGTTATGATGTGGATGAAAGATTTTATTGTCTTTGTGTTTCATTTCAGAATAGTAAAGACAAGCCTTGGTTATGATGAGTTTGAGAGCTATTCTAATTTTAGTTTATTTCTTTTTTTAAAAAAGAAACTTTCAGTCTCATTAGCTTTCTCAGAAAATTATGTGGATAATTTATGTGTTGCAAAAGGGATGTTTTATAAACTGGGGTAACTCCAAAGATGGAAAGGAATTTAAGCTGTTTGAAGCTTCTATTTATTTATAGAAAGAGCAAAAGAAACTTGGTTTGTGCATGTTATAGATAGGTAGAGAGTGAGATATGTAGATAGAATTTTACTCAATAGGCATCATCATCACTTAAGTATTCTTTTGCATCTACTTAAAATCAAGAAAAAAATGCACAAAAGTTTTCTGACCCACAGATGGTTATTAGTGACAAAATATTATTAGCAATATTAATAGCATTTCTTTAGATTCTACTATTAGAATGTGGGATTTTAGATATTTCCAGTAAATAAATTCTCATGATTTTCTTTGCTGTCACTTGGTTTGACTTTAGTTGTGTTAGAATAGGCAGTTAGGTAGACATGACCTAGGACAGCTGACAAAATGGCAATAGCCACAGGGGCACAAAAGAGCTCTGTGGGCAAGAGATAGAAAGAAACCACAGGGACCAAAGTATATGGAAGGGGAACTTTGAGGAAACAAATTATGAAACTATTGACAATTCTGCAAAATAGCCTAGAGGGGCAGTCTTGAAAAGGTCCATCTTAGGGACTCTGATATAAGAAGATGGGATACAAACATGCAATAGACCAAGGCTGGCTGGTCTTCTCCACCTCTCAGAACTATTGAAGCTGCCTGTTAAGGCCTCTCCGGAATGTACTTTCCTGTTGCCTATTAAATTCCTCCTTGACTTTACTTCTTCGGTCTGTGTTTTTGAATTCTTCCACTCCCTGAGACAAGAACAAACATTTAATTTATTCACACTGGTAAAAAAAAAATATATATTTAAAAATAGAAATAGCTAGCTAATATGTTTTGAACTGTGTGTCCTGTAAGTGTCCATTTGTCAATTCAGGGAAGGAAACCTTTAAAAGCAGACTTCTGGGCTGACAGTGATGTTCTAAACAAAAGAGGGAGGATTATTCACTGCAGAAGAACTAATGACCTCATTGTGTCCTAATTCTGTGGAGGTGTTTCTTTCAGTCTAAAAACTGCTTCATTTAAACTGGGGTGGAAGACTAGAGTTATTTTGCATATGATTGGAGGAATCATTTCAAAATAATCAAGTAAATGTGTTGGATGAGCTTATGCAATGAAACTGATTTCCTCTAGAAGGGTTCTCTTGCTTCTGCTTTCTGCTAAAATCCAAGATGACCATTTCCTTTTCTGTTTTGATCTCCAAGTGATTCCTGGAAACCTCTGTGTGATGGGTACAGAACATACTTCCAAAGTCACTTCTCTCATGTCCCATTGGGTTCTGGAGGAGGTGGAGAGTCTGAGTCCTCACCTCCAACTCCCCCAGATGTCCTATTGCCCTTGACCTTGGCACTGTCAGACTCTATGTGACCTCTACTAGGCTCTGCTGGGCACTGGCATGGGAGTCATATATGCTGTTCAGGTTACCTTTGGCTTCCCCGCCAAGGGATCCTTTGCAAACTAGTCTCCTGCTCTGCGCTTCTTGAGTGCACATTTTTTTTTTCCATCTATGAACATTTCTAGCACTACAGGATGTTAGAGCTTGAAAGGACCTCCTCTCCACCCAAATATAGTCTCAATTTACAGAAGTTCTTCAGACTCTGGGAGGATGTATGGTGCTGGTGACAGAACTGGGAACACAATCCAGCATTCCTAAGTCCAGACCATTTTCTTCAACTGGTCATTTTTCAACCAATACATTTTTTTGTGTGTGCAAAATCAAAACAGTAGGTAATTTTTGTCTTTCTGAAATCTCTGACTGTGCTTAGAGTTTATAGATTATTCAGATATAATTTAAGTGATGGCCCCATGCTTTTAGAGGCAGAAATCCAAATGCTTATGCATCACTCAGGAATATCAAGCTTTAGCTTCCATAATGTAACCTTTAAAATGCTGGCATCTCTGGGCTAATGTTTTTCAGAGAAAATTATTTTATTTTTTAAATCATTGCTCAGAATTTGAGAAAGACTAATTAGTCTGAACTCACAGATGAAATTACTGTCAAGTAATTCCTTTTGATTAGAGATATATCTGATAGTTACATGGCAGCAAGTTGGGAGCAAAAGATAGTGATGGTCAGGGGTCAAGTCCAGGGAAAGACTATGGAATTTATATTTAGCAGTGATGTACTGCATTCTAGTTTCTCTTTCCAGATTTCTTCTATTTCTAACATCACTTCCTTCTTTATTCTCTTGCATAGGGTGCTATTATTATTATGAGTGCTTATTGTATTCTAGTATTAATATGACTAGGGGAAACAAGAAGGAACATAAATAGGGTTAAAATTTGAAATCTGCTAAGAAAACTAAAGAGCAATCCCAAGCCAATGATAAAAAGTGAAATCCAGAATTTTGAAAGCATTCCTAAACTTTTTAAATATTTGACTGAAGCATCGATTTGCTTTTATCACGTAAACTGGAACTAGTATTAGATATTTGGGTCTGAAATTGAAAGACTGTAGAAAAATTGAACAATTAGGTACACAATTGTTATTACAAATGAGAATATAGATTCAGAGATGCAGTTAAATATAAATAAGACTACATACATCTATACACACAAATGTATATATGTATATGTATGTGTGTACATGTGTCTTATTTTAAATAACTACCCCTAAGTGTTAAATTTTTTGCTTTTGTTGAAAAAATTTGATCCGTTGGTTTTTCTAAAGTGCTCAATTCATCTTAATATTCATATGTACCTTAGAAAAATATCATGACAAAAAATTTTTATAACCTATAATTAATTCCCATCTGCTTCTCTAAATATTTCATTTTATTTTGTTTCTATAATTAGAAAATAAAAGTAAACTCAATAGCTCTATCTTCTAGGATCTCGGGGCCATTTTAATAAGTTGAGGAGACATAACAGTCACATAGAGCTTTCAGACAAGCTGAAATCAAGCTCATGTCAAAACATTTACTTATCTGTTATTTAATCTCTATTTTAACAAAACACAGAGCAGAATTATTAGTAGAGTGATGGTACTGATTTCTCATTTACCTACGAAAATATTGAGTATTGAATCAGAAAATATAAAATGATATAGAGTAGATTCTTAATGTATTTATTTAAACAATTATTTTTAATAACCATTGGAAGTCTATTTATGAAAAAAAATTGAGGAGAGAACATTATTTCCATATGTAAAGATTTCTAGCATTCATCAACTATGTGAAGTTAGAAAAATTTTTATGTCTAAGAATCATCAAAATCATTTTGTAACATAAAGTAGCTATAAAATTAAATACTTTAGAAGTGTTATCCTGTTAAAGATTGGGTTTAGGAGGTCGATACAAATGAAAGAGACAAGGTAATATTGTATTTCGTTTTGATATTCATGTTATAACTTTCTTTTATGATTTATTTTCTCTTATTATATAATTTCCTTAATATATAAAAGTGTAAGTTTAATTTTTTTTAATCTGGAAGTGTATCTTAATTGCCTATTATACTTTTAAGTATAAATAGTGACAGTTTCTTAGAATAATTAATTTAGTTTTCAAAAAATTTAAATAAAAATATATACTTTTATAGTATATCAGATTCTTAACCTCTTTTTTTCCTGGAGGCAGAAATTAATCAATAACATTATCATTATGTAATTATTACATATTAATACATTTAAATACATATGACTCAATTACTTCAAAATTATAAAAGCTTACAATCAAACGTGATAACTTGATGTTTAGGATTTGTGATTATTATAGCTGTAATCTAATTATTTTAAGTAATATAAGATAGGACATATATATATGTATATGTTTCAGGTATTATATCTATGTACATACACATACATACATAAATTATACTCATGTTTAGATTCAAAAGATTGCACAAATGTTAGTTATATACATCTTGATAATTATTTTCTATATCATTACCAAAATAACTAAAGAGCATAACTAGGGACTTCTCAAATAAAGTATTCACCAAATATGCCTGACAGTCAATACTTTTAAAAGTCTTTCTTGATTATAAAATGTTTTAAGAATTACTAGTACATAATGTATGGGATAATTGAGCTAAAAGATTTTGTTTGAGCAATATAGTTTTTAAAATAACCGAGAGTATTTATTTTAAATAATATACTAAAACACTAAAAACGAATCTTTAAAATACTCAATAACCACATTTAAGTAGTATGAAAATCTTGTGAAGAGTTGATTTCATTTGAAACATTGAAATAATTAATTCTGTTCAGCTTAATAATCAAATAAATTTTGTCTAAAATTAAAAATTCCAGTATGACGAAGAGCACATTAGGGCGCTTTTTCATATTTTTCATATTTTCACATGTAATAATGGCACCCAAAAGAGGAAGCTAAAGTAGTTTTTTATAAATGTTTTTTATGAAAGCTTTTATGAATGCGATATTTTTGGTTAGTTTAACATAGGAACTGCAAACTGTTTAGATGTAAATTTAACTCAGTCTGATATTGATGTATTAACTTTGATGTATTAATGAGCAATATATAACTTATAGTCCTAAAATTATACAGTTTCCAGATGAAAATTAGTTCTTCAATCATCATAAAATCATAAAATAAATTATAAAAGATAAAAGAAACATTAAGTAAAATTTCTTTATACTGAGTCTTGTAGAGGGGAAGAATAGCATGAATAACTTGAATCACAAAAATGTTCTCTACATTTACCTAAATAAGAATAATACTGAAGTTGTGTCTATGTACCACTTTTAAAAGTAATATAACTGATGATCCTATAAAGCCCACCAGCAATATATATCATTTTATGTAACTTCAGCAATATCATTGACAAAGCTATCACATATGCTAATTATATGCATGGTTTATCCACCATAGATACTATGCATTTTCCCCATAGACTAGTGCAAGGTAGAATTATGCATAAAGGGTCATTGCCAAAGTAAAATATAATCTACAATCCCTCATCACAAAATGGTATATTATAATGGGATTCATTTAATTAAGTGAATAGATTAATTTACTTCTTTGTAGCATCAGGAAAAAAGTCTGTAACTCTAGTAGGAAATCAAAGGAGAGATTATTTACCTATAAATAATTAATTTTCATGTAAATAGATTGTGAAAGCAAAATCTTTAATAGACTATTAGATACTTGTATTATTATGTTTCCTCTAGATATTACATTGAGACAAAGGGTGTAGCTCCTTTGTGATTTGGGAGCATTTATCTATCACATTCTTGCTTTTCTTTGTGTGTTCAAAACACTATAGATAACACTACGGTTAGGACAGTAATTTCTTGCAGGTTTTACTGAGGGTTCTAGCACCAGAAGGGCCTAACATATATATTTTATGACACAAGTTAATAAAATGAGATCCAGTATAGAATGATAGAAAGATGTCAATATATAAACATATCAAAGAAATAACTGGATCTTATATATCTTTATTAAAAATTGAGTCTTCTATAAATGTGTTTATGGATTCACCTAATGTTAGAATAATTGATTTTTCAAATGAATTTAATCTTTATCTTTCAAATTGTCAAACTGACATACTTTTTTTATTTCCAAAGGATTAAACAGTTTGTTCCCTTTTATGTAATTATTACTATAAACTAGGAATAATTTGTGTCTATAAAAAGCATAAAATCACAATTTTATAGCTTCAGAAACATCTGTAAGTTTGATCAAATAAATAGATTACACTATTTTAATTATCCAGATATAATTGAAATAGATAAAACTTGCTTTGCTTTTAGGTGGGTTTTAATGTGTAATAATAGTTGTGAGTACACTGAGAGAGTGCTTTAAACAGTGTTGTAAGCATGACAAATTACTCCATTTCTGAGTATATGTGACAATAAATAAATTTCAATTAATATTCTTAAGTACATAAATTCTGAAAACAATGAATAATATTTAGACAATATGGAGGTCAACTGACCAGATATCATAAATTTGCATCATGACTGAATACCATCATAGAAGTTTACCTGACAGAAAAGGTCTTCAGGAGGATCAGGGATAAAAGCCTGACACCAAGGTTTTCAGACACTTGCAATTATTTCATATTTTTTAATTTTATGTTTTTGCTTCAAGATGGAAGTTTTTCAGAGAACTGAAATTTTAATGTAACTATTTTCAGGAAAAGATCAAATTAATTTTAGAACTGCAAAAACCTTTAGCAGTTTTCTAACATCGCTCCATTTTTTAATGAAATAAGTTCATTACTCCCCACATTGGTAAATAAATCCAAATTCCTTATCTTTGATATTTTTAACGCCGTCCATTGTTATCTTCGTAAATCAATTAGCATTAATTTTTTCACTATACCAGATGTATACTAGAGTGCAACTGCACCATGCAAAACTTGGTAAATAGTCATCCTCACTCACAGACAGCATAGACCCATGGTGTAAATGTATTTTTCCTTCTCTACCTGCAGTGTTCAGTTGATTCATGCTGTTCTTTCAGTACAGTTTATGGAGAAAGCTAGGCTCAATCACAGTGATGAATAAATGGCACTATTTTCTTTTCACATTTGCATTTGAGTATTTAAAGGAAAGGTGCAGGCAGGAACAAAGGCAAGTAGGCAAGCAGGCAGGAAGAGAAAGGAGGAAGGATCTATTTGCTTTTTTTTACTTTTTCATCTTGGTTGCTCCATTCCCCACCCTGGGTCTCAAACCTGATTCCTTAGGATGTATGTGGACTCTCTCAGGTGTCCTTATCTGCTAGGACTCCAGGGCATGCTCTCTTTTTACCTTTTTCACCTATGTTTATTATAATATCATATTTCACATGCAAAGGAGATGAAAAAAAAAGTTTGTATAAATACAATGATTTATATTGATAAAATATCCATAATCACACAATTTATTTCTGGACACCTGGATTCTACTCTTGATTTTTCTTCTCTAGAATCATTTTAAGTATATTCCTTGAAGTCTTATTATCCTTACCTGTACAATTGGTCAATTAAGTGAAATGTCAGGTAGGTTCTTTTTGCTGTAATAATTCCCAATTATATTGAAGCATTCTTTTCTTAATTAAAACAATTTCTGAGAGAGTTCACATCTTCTAGGATAGACTTTTTCACCTAAATATAGCATGCAATTGAAGTCATCATGACATCATCATATTTTCATTAATGTTGACAATTTAACATATAATTTTAAAAGATACACATTCAAACATGTTTTTATACACTGATAATTGGGAATATTTTTCATTATCTGTACTTTTTGAAAATTTAATGACATAATTTTAGCATTTATTTTTAATTTAAATTTTATTTTTCGATGTTCAATTTTGTATAGTTTTATTTTAAAATTTTATGACGCACAATTGCATTACAGCACTACATGTTGCAGTTGGGCATCATTATAAATTGCTATCTGTAGTATACCATAAATTTACCAATAAATGTCCCATTAGGTTATTACTCCTACTCTCTGCAAATGTGATTGATCATACGGTATTTTTAGAAGCCAGTATAGATTCCCTTGAAAAAAACTTATTCCCAACCTAGTAAAATGTTAGCATCGATCTAAAGCTTCTTTACAAACAATTATTTGGGGTACAATTATTTTTTATTTTCTACTATCTTTTAAAAGCTTAGATAAGAAAATTTCCTGAAATATACAAACATTGTAACTTTCTTAAGTACAATGACAAAATTATCTAAAAATTGTATTAGAAGCTGACAGTTTGAGTGCACAATCATTATAATAAATAATGACAGAAAGCAAATCAATGTTTATTATTCATTGTGAATAATAGCAAAATTAATATAGATGAAGTACCTATTGTGAGAAAGCACTTTGAGGCATTTGTTATCATAATAATTCTAGATTAAAAACCCTAAGAATGCTAATTATCCACACTTTCACATTGGAAAACTGAAATTTAAGAAGTTGGAATAAATTCATTGAAACCAATTAGAGACAAGACATGGAGCTAGTGTTTCTGGGTCAACAATCTCAGGTCTTAACCACTTACAGTTAACATTTAAGTAAGCATGATGCATTCCCTATTCTGTTGCTCAAAAACAGGACAGGCAGATTGAGTTGAAAAAAAGAAGCAGAGAATAAGGAAATATAAAGTCATCATTAGATGCAAAGCGATGTGTCGTAACTCCCAATGTGGTGTGTAAATCAGTTGGGTAATGAAGCAAAAGAGAACTTACTGGAGAAATAATTTAACAAAACTGTGTATTTGTTTTTGAAAATAATACATTTTTTAGAATATAATCTTAAAACTCCATTTTGGAGGCAGTGTTGATGGCTTAGATGTCTAGCACACCTTTAGAGTAGTCCCACATAGCCCCAAGGTCCCAACTTCAAGGCTAGGGGCTTGGAGGAGCAACCTATGTGAACAACTAAATTAATATGAATGAGATGCTTCTTTCTCTTCAATTCCTACCTGCCTGCCTGCTAGCCTTCATTCCTGCCTGCACCTTACCTTCAAAAAAAAAAAAAAAAAAATCCAAATTGGGCATATTTTCTTTTTTGTTTTAAAACAATAAAACACATTTTAGGTAAAATAAACACTAGCGTATAGGAGGAAATTTATTTTATATTAACTTATTCCCATATGTTATTTGGGAGAAAGATAATATTGTCATTATAATTATATACTTTGTTTAAATGGTATAAATCTGTTGCCATGCATTAAGCAACATGCTGGCAGTTCTTTAAAATAAGAATGTCCAAACAGTCCTTATGAAGAGGTCAAAGGTCAAATTTTCAACAAACACATTGGCTATTGAAGATCCAAGAAGATGCCAGGGGTCATCTAATTTATATCTTGTTAAGAAAAATATTGGATAGCAACTAAAATTGCCTACCGACTAAGTAGAAAGGAACAATAGCTAGATTAACATATTTATCTCAAAAAATTTAACTATCATAACGTATGTGTATCAGGAAAAATGGAAAAGCCATAAAAATACTAGAAGATAAAGGTATACATGATTTAGCAGACTCCTTGAGAGTCCTTGGAACTTCTTGGGAGTAGGGAAGAATTGCAGTCATATAATTAGATTACTTTATTTGGAAACCATATTAGAAATGTGAAAATCATGTTCAATGTAAAATCACACAGATAAGAAAGAACTAACATATGAAGATATTTGAGATAAATCTAGAAAGGATCGTGCTGTTCCTGAAGCCTTCAAAAAGTATTACACCTCCACAACTTTTAAAATAAAGGAGGATAGATGTTATTACAGAAATCTTTTATTTGGAGATTTTAAGATAAAATTTCCCTTATTATAAATAATATAGAAATATACAGAGAGATATATACATATATGCATGTCTTCCTCACAGTAAGGCCTTCTTTGCGCCTCAAATGAGTTTTCTACTATTAGCCAAAAGAAATTAGAGAACTAAAATGTATGAACATTTATAGTTAATATTTATTCTATAGTGTAAAATTCCCACCACTATATTAATAGTAACATTGAAAATAACTTTTCATCCATAGAAGTATTAATATTTTATTAATTGGAACCACTTACTTAATGAAGTAAAAAAGCGCAAGATGTAGGTTACTGTTAACATAATGTTGCGATGAATTATGAAAAATGTTCAGTTCACTTTCTTATTCATAAATTCATGTTTTTAAGTAAGCACAGTACTGTATGGCCTATAAACTGCATGATTTATGTTAATATATAAGATTAAAATGAGCAAACTTTGTTAACACAAGGGTATTTTATCCCGCCATTTCTTCTACCTAAAATGGTGTTTCTTATAGCATTTCCTTGTCTCTATTAACACTCAATTCAAACACGATCTATTCAAAAAAATCTCTATCACCACCTTGATTAGGTTTCACTTAACCTTTCAGTAACTCTCCATTACACCACCCGTTTTCAGTGTTCACCAACTGATATTATCTTATTTATAATTTGCTTCATTCCTTTAGAAAGTACATTGTTATGATTAGAAACTGTTTATACTATGTTCATTGCTATACAATCAACAACTAGAGAAATGTTCTATGTTTAGTAAATGTTGAATAAATAATAAATATTTGGTACAAACACCTGATTATAGATAAATGTATTATGTAATATAAATGACACATTTGTATATTTTATAAATATTTGTTTTTAATTAAGGATGAACTATAAAATTGTTAACATATATATGTGCATATACGTAACTTCCAAGTTGATTTTAATGACTGCTACTAACAAGTATGCAATCATTATTACCAGCAACTTTGAGTTTATTTTTCAAACCACAGTGAAATTCTTACACGAATAAACCATCTCACACAAATATAACCATCTTACACAAATAAACCATCTTTACAGGCTATGTTCCTTTTAAGGTCAGGAATGTCATTGGCTTTATAGTCATTAATATAATTCAAAGAATAAAAGGGAGAAAACCATAAATATGATAGAAAAGGGAAATTTAATAGCTGGCATTAAAATATGTGATAAGAGATACTATAAAATTTTATGATCATTGATTTAAAAGACTTTCATAATTCATCCATATATCCAAGATTCACATGTACTCATTCAAACTTAAAGCAATAAACTTTATAGTAGTTTATCCATGGTAGCAAATATTCTATATTAATTTCAATATGGTATATTTTATAATATAAAATCATTAAAAAAGATAAAATATTTCCCTCGCATGTTATGTCAACTTAATAAACTACACATAATATATATGAATATTTACGTTCACTATGTTTAACTGATTTTTGGACTTAGTTTGTATTTTGAAATTTTGAAAGCCTTTTGAATACAATGAAATCGAGCAAGGTCTCTCTCTCCTGCCTTTCTATATAGAGAGTCTCAAAATCCTTTATCCAGAATATGCCTGAGTAATAATATCTTAATAGTAATATAACAATAATAATAATAACAACAGTAGACATTAAAAGGGCAATCAATGATGTCTTCTCATAATACACTATAATGTAGGTATTGCGAATATTTTCTTTTTTACACAGAAAAGTAGTGGAACTCCTCTGTATTAAAGAAGTTTCTGGAACATCCTGGTGACTTGACAGATAAGTCCATTGTACACAGTCCATGTACATCCCAGGGACCTAGGTTCATGACCTGGGGCCAGAGGAACAACAAAGGGAGCAACTAAATAAAATGCTTCTTCCTCCTCTCTCTTCCTGCCTGCCAATCTCTGCTTTTTTCTGCTTAAAAACAACCCCCCGCCCCTTATAATATGTAATAG
The DNA here is from genome assembly GCA_004363575.1 of Solenodon paradoxus. NCBI lineage: Eukaryota > Metazoa > Chordata > Mammalia > Eulipotyphla > Solenodontidae > Solenodon > Solenodon paradoxus. The sequence continues at coordinate 856,347 of RJWH01000207.1, read as the reverse complement.
CTTTTCATACTTAAGATGCCTGACTCCAGGACTTTGCTTGTCCTTTGCATCATAAAATACTACCTATCAAAACTTCTTGTTCATTGAATATTATATATGAAACATTTGCCTCTAGAAATGAAGATAACCTACCAGCAAAAGACAAAAGTATATGGAGCTGGGAAGATATCTACCAACATTAACTGGGTCTACTTACATTATCTATATTTTTTATAAAATCATGTTTTTAAGCATAGTTTTTTATGATTATATCATTGCTTTACAATACTGAATAGTTTCAATAAATAGATTCACACCTTCATCAATATGTATATCAAACTACCATCGGAAGCCTCGTACCATCCACCATGATCAATTTGATCCCCTCCACCTAAGGTCACTCGCCCTTCACCCAGTTAATGAACTGTTAAACTTTCCATACCTTTAGAGGTGTGAGGGGTGATGTGAAAAATCTACGAATATCATGGAAGCTTTGAACTTTCCTCCAGTAAATTAATATTGAACCATGAATACATAATTTTTTTAAACAATTTCAGTATCGTTTTTAATCATTTAAAGATTAGTCTTTGTGGTCTTTAAGGCAATGATTCTCAGATGTTTTATGATCAAGCATTTACATACTCTGGTAAAAATAAGATTCTCAAGTCCTGCTTCCTAAATTTAGTATATATTGTACGGCTGCTGACATACACTTTCATAACTGGTATCTACTGTTTTGATGGGGTGTTAGTGGACAATGATATTGCATAAAAAGGAATACATGAAAAAGAGCATAGAGACAAGGAAGGTCAAGTCTTTTCCATAAAGTAAGGTATTTCTTTTGACAAGTCTATAAAGTGATTTTTAAAGGACACTTTTAGATAATTCAGTTCCATTAGTATATTTTGACAAAATTCTATTCTTCACATCTATTTCTTGGTGCTGGTTTATAGATATAAATAAAATGCCATCTTAAGACTCAGAAATTAGCATAAAAATAGTTAAAGCCAATTACAAAGACTAGAATTCAAAGCTGAGGAATACTCACTTTTCTAGATGTGATAAGGTTTGGGAAGGGGATAAGGAGAGAATGCATTACTTGGACATATTATTAATTTACAAAATTACATTTTGTGGAATGTATTATTAAGGAAATTATAAAGCGAGCAATTAAAAGGTTTTTAATAATACTACAGCAAAATGATGTTAAGGTTCTTTCAAGAAGCAGAGTCCAAAAACTAGACAGAAAAAAAGAATGCAACTAAGTTATGTCTCTCAGGATTTGGCAACATCTTTAAGAGGTAATTACACATTATAAAGACGTTTTGTTCTATCTACGTCTTTTGGAAGCAGTGAGGAGAATTAAAAACACAATCTTCAAATAATTTGAAAAGCAGTTGCTAAAGTGGAGTTACAGTAGTTATTTATTGCATGCACTATTTTTTATTAGGATTATTGATTCCCATTTTAAGGACATTATCAAACAAAAGTTCATTTACTATAATCTTAGAACTGTATGTAAAGTGTTACTAATTTGTAAATTAAAGTACTGAAGGATATTTATAGCAAAGAGAAATAGGTTGAACAAATTTGTCTTTCAACGATTAAATGTTGCTAGATGGGGTAGAATAAAGACTAATTCCAAGTTATATGTACAAATGAAGACAAAATATAAAGCAAAATTCCAAGCAAATGAATTTTTGTCACAATGCAAAGAAGACAACCTCTAACACTGTTTGGAAACAACAGTCACTTCCATGTTAAGTTCTCCCAGGTGCAGTAAAAGTTATTTTCCCACAGCTGAAAGCCTAGGTCACAGTAGGTGTTCAATATCAAGCAAATTCAAAAATAATAATGTGAAATAATCAACTAATTTATGGATTAATGATTTATCCAAAGTAATCTAATGGCCATTTTCCTAATGGCACATTTAAAAGGAAAGAATAGCAAGGATGTGTGTAGGATTCTAAATAGATTTCTCAACAAATGGCACACATTCAAGATATTCTATGATATTGATGCTATAAGAAACATTATTTCCAAGTATATTTTAAATTGCAAGATGGACTGCCATTTCTACTACATGGAAGTAGGTCACAAGATCATTAAAAGTTCGGATGCATCAATTTTGATGTATCTGAGAGCAAGGAAATAATAGCAAACTATTTTCCTAGTTTGTCTCCCTAGACACACACATTGTGAGCCTGAATTGTTCAGGGATAGCCTTAGTTTTTCAAGGCCCGCATTTTTTTATGGTTCTCAAAAATCTTCATGCAATGGTTTACATGCAGGACTGCAGCAGTCCTGCTAGTTGCAGCCTTCTCCTTGTTCTACTTACCTCCTCTTAATGAATTATGACTTTGATCATATGCAATGCCTTTTTGGAGCCATTAGCCAGTCAATTAGAGAGCAAAAGTAAGAAGACATGTCTGAGAGAAAAGTTTCTAAAATTGCATAAGAATATATTGACCACTTTTTATTATCTTCACATCTAAGGAAAAGCTACTTTTCTGTTACAGTTCACTGAATCACCTCCCCAAAATGCCATCAAGTTAGGAAGGATAAGCACTTGATGTTAAATATATTCTGTCTGAAGTGGAAGAGGGTTGGGGCGGGGAAGAATGCTAAGGGCAAGGAAGCAGAGCAGTAGACAGGGGAACAGAAGGAGCAGCAAATCTAAAGCTGCAATGAGGGCAGGAAGGCCCCAGGAGTTAAAAACAGCAAAAGAAATCACAGTTCATTGCATGAAAAAAATCTGCTTTCTCAAAATCACCACAGATTTATGCTCAATTTGGTAGAAGGTAAGTGGACAATGTACAACTGAAGTGGTCTGTTTTAGCTATTTGAATAAAACAATCTTCCATATTTAACTACTGAAAATGAAATTTAGCACCAATCTCAAGTCAAAAGTTGTGAGCTTGGAACATATCATAGCTATGTATCTATTTGTATAGATATAGAGAGATAAATATATCAATATAGATAGTATGGATAAAATATGCCTACAATATTTTTAAAGGATCACTTTATTATTTGGTATTCATGTATTTTAATAGAACACCCTGTTTTAAACTGACCAATGTTAATATAAATTATAAAGATATAGTTATTATAGGTGTGATAACATTCTTTGTTAGTGATTACATGAAAGATGCCAATTCTAAGATAACTATAAGACAAATATGATTTTCATACACATTATAATAGTGTAATAATTAGTATATGGAAGAATAAGTGTTGTCAGAAATATACATCTGAATCTTATTTAATGTTCTCATGCTAAAAAACATAACTGAATTGTAGCTATATATAAAATGCCATGCCGTCTAGAGATATTGAATAGAATAAAGAGGGAAAAATAATGTATAACTTGTAATAGTTAAGACTTTTCCAATCACTGCTTAGTACATGCATAGTTGGTGTATAGGTTAATCTAAAAGAAGAGGCAGTAATAGAAGTATTTATTTTTGATAAATATATGTATATGTATTTAGAATGATTTTCCCCAGGAAGAGAATTACTGGTGTTTATTTAGACTAGAGATTGTTGTATGTGTTGATATCTTCCTTATTACACAGATTTGCTCTAAATATTGTTTTTATATGACTTTCATAAGATCCTGTTTGAGTTAATATGTGGGAAAAGTTAATTATGCATTAGTTTTCTACCAATAATTCATAAAATAAAGCAAGTTTAGTGAATTTCTATATAAAGTCTGCCAGTTATATCTGTTTCTTACATATTTAGAGAAATCCTCATCTTTAAACTCAAAAATCAAATAGCAAATATTAGTCAGTGCTCTTTCTATTGTGAATTTTAGTATTTGGAATAAGAAATATAAATAAAGCATCCATGTTCTTCAGAACTGCACAGTGAATCTCAAAAGTGTTATGTGGGGCAGATTTTGAAATCCATACTCATGAAACTGTCATTCAAGCTTGTGATTAAAATTAGAAAGTTCAAGATCTTGCTCATTAAGGGAAATTGAGAATACAAGAGCAATCATTCCTCTTGAAATTGATTTAAAATCTGGCAAAGTATGGGAATAAATAAGTAAAAAGAAAATCAGATTTTGTCTATTTCCCTACTTTTCCTCTTGAAAACAAAGAACGCACGTGCACGCACACACACACACACACTCACACACCCACACACACACCCCCCACAACAACAATAGTTCATGAGGTTTCCATTTTCCCTTCATAGACAGTAAGAGCCATTATCATGACTTTTATGTTTAAGAGGTGTTTCTCGATAGTGCTAATATAAAATCTCTTGGTTAGGCTCCAGAGATCATGCTTTTATTCAAGCACTTTGCATTCTTAATGTGGCTATAAGACAATCTCTACTAGTGCTAAATTTAAGGATAAGTGCATTAACATATTAGGACTGCTATGAAAATGTATAAAAGTGCTATAAAGACATTCTCTTCACTGTGCACTCCTTACCATATTTTAATGATGAGGATAATGGTAGTTCCAGGCAGAAAAATTTTAAGTGACTCAGAGAAAAAAACTTTTTCAGAATTTTGAAAACAATTCAGGAGTCACTGTTTGCAACAAATCTCTGTGCGTGTATTTCTAATATGATTTTGATGACTCAAAGTCATATATTTTCACACAATGTTGACAATATTTCATATATAATTTGACAGCTATGGATATATAACTAAATTGGTTTAAGCCTCAGATTTCTTGTATAAAATCAGTGTTAGTAGTGTTTAAAATTCCTTTTGTCAGGTTCTAGAATTTCATATAAACATTTAAATAAGATAACGTCATGGATATTAAGAAACTTATTTTGGACATAGTTTAGAGACAACTCATTTTTTAAAGTCAATTCAAAATAGCAAGAAAGAAATTGCTTTATCTTAGAAACCATGTCTTCTATGATAAAAGTGATTTACATTTATAAGTTAGCATCAGGTAAAAACAAACAAATCTAAATAAAATCTATGTCCTTTGGTCCTAGTTAGCATGTCCTTCTTTCTTAAGAAAACCTAATTTTAAGCTGGTAATTTAAAAAGGAAACCTAATAAAACTTTTACAATAAAATATCTCACCATAGAAAACTTACTCTAAAGTTAATATTGCTATTTATTTTATATTACATATAATAGTATAATATATGATTTTGCACATCATATGCATATATACATATATGTATACATGTGTGTCCATAAGGCAGATATAGACTTAAAATCACAATTATAAATATTTAAAATTTCATATAGAATATCCTTAGAGTATCACAGTTTTTTCAAATGTTAAAATTATTTATACATTATAATTAAATTTTACTTTGAACAAATAAAACTCATCTTAAAGAATATAGCAAACTATCGATCCATTGCTTACAAGCACCTATATTATGCATCCAGGTTATTCTCTTTCATAAAGAGCAGGTTATAGACAGCATTTCTTCAAAAACACACTAAATGTATTCTTTAGATTAACTTTCACACTGATTTATATTTTCTTATATAAAATATATTGCCACATTACTCACATATTCTGTTACATAACTTTGGGTATTGTCAGCATTCTGACTCACTGCACATACACACTGAGAAAATAGTCTGGGGAAAACTAACTGCCTCAAATCACTATTGATGTCTTAAGAGAGTAAGCAGGTAGAAAAAAAATATCTGCAATTCAAATTGCAATCTCATTTGGTGAATGTTTCATAGAAGGCACTGTACTGGATAAGCTTTGCAGGTTATAAGGGGTACAAAAAATACCAAAGAAAATCTTTCCTTGCAAGGTGACATTCAGAGGAGCTTCTGCTCCAACAGTAATATATCAAGTCAAAAAACACTATATTTCCAAATGTAATTTCAAAACCAGCTTTAGTATGATGATCTTGTTATTACAAATAAGCAGTACAAGACATTTTATTTCAATTAGGTAATAAGTATGATAATGGTGACATCATTATATAAATCATTTAAAAATGCTTTAAACATATCAAATATATAATCAAGGGAAAGTAATTTTTTTATCCTAGAAAGCAACATGAGCTTACATAGCTTACTTTATTAGTCCTACCAAATCTGACTTAAAGTTAGTGAATCACTTTTAAATCGATACTGTTACTCCGTCTAAAACATTTTCACTCATTATTCCCAGTAGATTTGTTCACACCATGTGCTTTATTTTATCTTTTCCTCATTTTTCAGAAAAGATACAGATGACAGTATCTCAAATCTCAATATATATTTACTAAGTGCTTATAAATATTGTGTACTTTAAAAAAAAACAGCTTAAGTTTAATCAGAACATGTGTGAAAAAAGACCACAAACCCATACAATTCATGTTATTTCCAAGTTCTTTGCTGTTAAGTGTTAGAATTGCATGTTATTTCATATTCTTTATTTTCAAAAGATCTATCATTCAAACCTAGATTAAGGAATTTCATAGTGACACAAATATATTCTACATTTGACAATTCCGGCATTGTCTAGGCAATGAAGCAGTGTCTGATCTGAAAATAGAATTTATATTCTATCGAAAGCAGATTTTTCAATCATAATTTTTCCAAGTTACGAACACTGAATGATCAAATTCATTCTTAGTTGTGACTCAAGATGGAAAACTCTTCTAATACATAGGCAAAGTAAAGAGATCCAATGAAGATTCCTCTTGTCACATAAAAGTTACCATATTTTATTGTCAGGATCACTCATTTTTATGTTACATCTCAAAAAGCCTTGAGGAAAAAAATCAGAAATATATAATATAAAACATGAAAACAACAGAAATCTCCAGGAAATACCTCCACTTTCTCCTCAAATTCATTAGTCTCATCAAAAGTTGATCATACAAATGTGAACTTTATCTATTAGAGGTGATCACTTTTAGCTCAGCTTTGCTATTTAAAACAGATTCTGAGAACATACTTGTCAATAGAATCTAAATGTGAATACTATAGAACACTGATAACCTGAAGTTAACATTCAACATGCCTTTCTTGAGATTCCTGTACTTGCAAACATTTAAATGTGAAAGGATTTTTTATTCACTATGCCAAGGGGGGAAAAAAATTCTCCACCAAATCATTGCATTTCCACATCATTTTAAATAAAAGACATCAGTCTTGCCTTTTGAAACTCCCTCTTGTGTTTTTCGTGTAATTTCATTACATTGAGAGAAATTTTCCTATGATAATGGACAGCAATTATAGCCAACAGATGTCCACATTCATAACGTTGACCTGAGTAAGAGCCACAAATACGTTTAGAAACCTTTACCAGGTAAAGTGATTACTTCAGTGAGGACATCCTATGTCCACCTAACTATGTGTAGGTTTTTACTAATTAGATAGTATTTCATTTAATTTTAAATCACTTTTTATTAAATTATGAAAAATGACTATTTTGACAGCTATTAAATTATGCAAGCAAGTTACAAGAAAATCAATCTATTTCAAATTAATATGATTATCTTTGTACTATACAGAAACATATTGCTGTGTGAGTCATTCAAAACCACCAAAATCAACTAATAAGAAGCTTAGTTTTATTTAGTTTTATTTTAATTGTAATGATCCATGTGCAAATTTGAGCACTATCCAAAGAGGTTGTGTCAGTTTGGTAGAAGTCAAATAAGCAGCAAATGTTGCAAGTTGTTTTTTTTTTTGCTGAGCATTTTCATATCTTCTTTAAATTCTAGAAAATGTCAAAATCTGTTCTTACCTGCTTTCAAATGAAGAGAGAGAGAGAGAGAGAGAGAGAGAGAGAGAGAGAGAGAGAGAGAGAGAGAGAGAGAGAGAGAGAACAAAATGAACTAGGAGGAAAAACAATATTTGCACTACTTCATTATAAGAAATCAAAATTGAATAGCTTCTATTGTCAAGCAAAGTATAAATAACACTAACCTTGTTTAGCAAGGAAACTGAGTTTAGTCCCGCTCAGCACTGACAATTTGGTGTTGCTTCTATCTCATTCCTTCTCTTCTCTTTTTATAGTACCTTCACAGCAGAATCTTCATGCATCTCAGTATGCCTCCCTCTGTGAGCATCACTTTTAACTCAGACAGGCAGGAAGCTGAAGCCAAAGGAACTCTCTATCTGATTGGTTTCCATTCAGCGTTTCTGATTAATAAGAGACGTCCCTCATATAGGAAGACATTGCCGCTGACGGCGCTGCAGGGCTCCAGGTTTGGGGCTGGGGGAGCTAAACCCTCTGTAGGCACAGTGATTTGCAAGCGAATGAAGTGGGAGGGCTCGGAGAGGAGGGCTTTGTCAAAGACCCCATAAGAGAAAATAGCCCCGTGTTTTTAGTCTCGGTTAATCAGCCCTGCTTAATCTGTTTGCAATTGTGAGAGAAAGGTCACAGTGTGTCTGTAACCTGTAAATCATTTTTGCAGAATATATATGTACGTCTCACAGAGAATTTTGTTGCTCAGAAGGAATTTTGAGTCTGATCCCTGAGTGTGATCACTACCTAGTTCAATTTAATGCGAACTTTCAAATTTGAGAAAAGGAAGACAAAGAATCTATATTGTAATTATCACTGATAGTGACCATGTCTTATCTGTGTCTCTGGGAGTTTATAAACCAAATAATCTTCCAAAACCAATAGTTTAATTGATATCCCAACGTTATTTTTTCAGCAAAGAAAATTACATAGCTTAAAATTTCTATCACACTTTGCTTCTTCATCATGCAATTGAGGAATTGTGCCTTCCCTGAAAGTGACCAAAAGTAATGGTGACCACTGGCCCATCCCAGGAATTAGATGATTCACCTGTCAAATTAGCTGCCGTACATTACACGATTCTTAGGGAGGGTAAAACATAAGAGTTAAACTCTGTTTCGGAAGAGAAGTCTCATTAATACTTCTGGAAATGGCACAATAAGAGGGATATTGATTAGTAGATAAATCCTTCTGAAAAGAAGTTCTAGTAATAGTTGTATGAAATGCTCCGTGGGAATGTGATTCACTTTATAACGGCTCATTAAGTCACAGTAAGTAAATAGCTTAAACGCCAAAAATATCAATATCCTATTTGATGCTTCAAAGGAAAACTGACAATAGAAAATAAAAATCAAATCACCACTTCTTTTTTTTTCCCCCAATAGTAAAACTTCTCCATGAAGTGTAGATAATCAAGTTGCCTATCTGAGGCATATACATTATAGAAATTCATTCCCTAAAAGGCAAAATAAGCACTTAGAAAACACTGCTTTACATATCCCCAAATAAAATGCGACGCTTCTAATGTGCGGTCATTGAAAGTGTAGCACATGGTTTTTAAATAATATCTGACTTCGAAGTGTAGGAATTGGACAAAAAAATGGAGCTTCATTTTGTTCACCTACAAAATGAAGAAAAAGAATGAAAGATTTATTCATATTGTGCAGAGACAGATAGATCCAAACCGTGAAGATCAGCGTAGTGAATTCTTCGTGGAAGCTGAGACTATTTTCTTCAGGCGCAGACACGTAATTTAAAATTCACATCCTCCTTTATACTCATTTCTTCTGGGTCTACTTGCTCCTTTAAATAACAGTGTATGTTATAGATCTCTCATTGTTAATGCTGTGATACAGTAATTTATATAAAGTGAGAAATAGAACCAAACAAAACATTTTATCATAATTTAAGGAAAATACTTACAAATAAAAGTCTTAAATCCCTAAGTTTCTAGCATTTCATTTCCCACTGAAACCCAAATGTAGGGAAAGACTGTTTTGTGTGAAATCCACAATTCAACAGAACATTCTATTACCTGATTTGAAGTTATTTTTACTACTAACTCCTACAAAAAAGGGAGGGGGTGGATAATGTTGCCAAGTAAAAGATGGTTACATTCTCAAGAGATTTCCAACTTTTCTTGTTTGCCATAAGGATTATGGAGCATTTAAAAACAAAGGATTTAAATAATGGAATTACTGAAATTTATTTTATATCATGTGTATAGCTACTTAAGATTTCAAAAATCTATCATATAGAATGTTTTTAATATTTAGAATAATGAACATTTTACAAACTGGTTTGCATAAAATATTAATCATTACTATTTATACTGGTAGGGATATATTTCCTTTTCTGTCTATTTAGACATCAAAATTAATCAATAGTACATGTGAAAAATGGTTTGAAAAATCCATTTTGAAGATTTTTCTTTGTAAGGATCACTTATTTATTTTGGTATCATCCATCCCTCACACTCCCACCCCAGGTCTCTGGACTATGCATGATCCACTCCCCTGACACTGACTTAGCACCTGAGCCATCAGGGTGCATCATGACTGCCATCATAAATTCTTTTTAGCAGAAGGGTGAAATCAGAAATGAAGGCAAGTAGGCAGGCAGGCAGGCAGGAAGAGAGAGAAGGAAGAAGCATTTATTTAGTAGTTCATATTGGCTGTGTTGTTTTCAGTCAGGAACTCAGGTCTTGGGCTGGTCATGGACTACACCTCTGAAGTTTAAGACTTTAACTGTCTAAACCACAAAGGCACACCCATTCTTTTATTATTTTTTATAATTTTTATTTTTTTACTTTATAATATTATGTTCATTTTAGAATATTGTTATTGGTTCTCATCTATGTCTCAATCCGCACCTACCACAAAGTTCCAATATCTACACCACCACCTGTTCCCCTTTCCTTCCTGTCACCCGTCCCTATTCCCCTGGTGATCACAGTCCTGTGTCGTATTATTTTTGCTGATATTTCTATGTTCATTTGGTTGACTTCATTATATTCCATGTATGTGACACCATCCTGTATTTCTCTTTCTCTTTCTGACTTATTTCACTTAACATGATCCCCTCTAGTTCCATCCAAATTGTCTCAATGGGTAAAACTTCATCTCTTTTTATCAGCTGCATAGAATTTCATTGAGAACATAGAACACAGTTTATTTTCCAGTCAGCTATTGATAGACATTTAAGTCATTCCACACTATGATGAACTGTGCTGCTATGAACATGGGGGTGCAATTATCTTTTTCTGATTATGGATTTTGTATCCTCTGGGTATTTGCCCAGGAATGGGATTGCTGGATCAAACAGCAGATCCACCTTTATTTGTTTGAAAAAAATCTCCGTACTGTTTTACAAAGAGGTTGCACCAATTTACATTCCTACCAATAGCATAGGAAGGTTCCTTTTTCTCCACACCCCCTCCAACACCTGTTATTTCCAGTCTTTTGGTATAGCTCATTCTCACTAATGTTAGGTGGTATCCCATTTACATTTCTCTGACGATTAGTGGCATAGAGCATTTTATTAGGTATCTATAGGTCATTGTGTGTCTTATTTACACAGGTGTCTATTTAGTTCCTTTGTTCATTTTTTTAAGTGGATCATTTGCTTTTTGTTGCTGAGGTGTGCCAGCACTTTGTATATTTTTAAGATTAAGCTCTTATCAGATATATGTTTTTTTAATATCTTTTCCAATTCCATGGGTTGTCTTTTTGTTTTGTTGGTGGTCTCTTCTGCTACAAAGAGTTTTTTTCAGTTTGTAGTCCCAGTTTTTTAGCTTTGCTTTGGTTTCTTTTGCTGGAGCTGTTCCATCACCAAAGATCTCTTAGAAATGGAGGTCATGGTGTTTCTTCCCACATTATCTTTTAAACATTTTATGGTTTGAGGGTCTTATGTTCAGATCTTTGATCAATTTTGATTTAGCTTTATGTAAGGTGGTAATAAATAATTTTTGTTTTGTTTCTTTCTTTTTTTTTTTTTTATATGGCTTTACAGGTTTTCCAACACCATTTGTTGAATAGACTTTCTTTCCTCCATTGAAAGCTGTTGGCACCTTTGTCATCCATTGAGGTATAGCTTTATTAATTCTGGGCTCTCAATATTATTCCATTGATCACTGTGTCTGTTTTTGTTCCTGTATTCCCCTTTTGCTCATCAAAACATTAATAACAATCCCATCATGGTTCATACCCTCACTTATATTATTTTATGTCCTCTTCAGAGTTGAAGCTTCTCCAGTCATCTATGATTGCAATTATTCTTTTTACTATTCTTATCAGAATCCCTTAAGTAATTATGCCAATCGGTCAATCAGTTTGACATCAGAAAATCCATTTTATCATCCATCTTTCATTTGGACATTTTTTTCAATTTCCTGCTCTAATTCAAAAGTAGCTGTCTTCTGTAGATTCTTTTATTTTTTTGTTTCTCACATGAAAGATGATATTACACAGTTCATGTATCACAGAGCCTGGCATTAGATTTGATGATATTTGTTTCTTGTCAATGCTAGGCCACTTTTTCTTCCCTCGTTTCTCCATCCTTGCTATAGATTTGATCATATCTAGCTTTCTTTGATGAAATCATTTAAATTTGAAATTATTACTTCTCATTCTTTATAGCTGAGTACTTGGTTAATCTGCTTTATGCCTACTGCTTCTCTTCTTCGTCCTACTATTATTATTATATTTGTTATTATTATTATTATTATTATTATTATTGTGTTTTAAACACCACATTCATCATTCATAATAAATTCAGTTACCAATTAAATGATCCACACAAGACTCCTACTTGCACTGATTTTCCATTTCCCATCATCATTGCTTATTCTACATTTTAGTTGTAATTCATGGTCAAACCTTACTGAGAAGAGAAGCCCTTTTGATTTTCATTCTGAACAAGTTCTTTTCCATTCTCATAGTTCTTTTTCATTCTTTGTCTGAGGCTAGACTAGCAATGAGTTGAGTCAATAGAAGTAAACTGGAACAGTATGAAAGACTACTAGATTTCTACTCACCTTTTATGATTGGTAAATATCTCGAGGACAGAGTCAGAGAGAAAAATGTTTCTTTCATTCACAGAGTCTTATCTTAACCAGAAATACCAAAAGGCCAAATGTCCACTGTATCTCCTAGGGTAGGGATTCTCTCCCAGAGAATTACCTAGGACACCCAAGCCAAACATACCTTTCCATGAACTGGAGTTAAGGCACTGAAAAGATTTATTTTACCCCTTTTCAGTTGCTATACCAAAAACGTTCAGACAATTTGTGACTTATCAAGCAATAGAACTTAAATTTTTGTTTACAGTTTTGGAAGCTGGGAATCCAAGATTAAGGTACCAGCTTATTCAGTATCCTGTGAGATCTCTCTTTCTGTCTTTTCAATATGATCGCATATGGTGAAAGCAATGAGGGATCCCTCTATTTTTTTTTTTTTTTATAGGGGCACTAATCTCACTCCTGAGTGACCCACCCTCATGACTAATTAATTCTCTTTTAAAGGTCCCATCTCCTAATGCTATTACCATGGCTATTAGGATGTCAAAATATGTATGAATTATGAAGGAACACAAATTTTAACACCATAGCAAGATTTTGTTGATTTTTTTCCCCTGAGAGGTTGTTTTTCATAGATAAACCTTGTCTTAACCTATATGTATTAAACTACTGGCTTTTCTTTCTTATCTGTGAGTTAATGCCTAGACTCCTAATTATTGGAAATTATAAATTATTTTTTCCAAAAATCTGAATTCAGCTATTCTCTTGCCTGCTTTCAAGCCTTTCTGAAATTATGTAATCTTCTGCCAGTAATTTTATTTCCCTCTCAGGACCCCTCTTTTATTGACTTCAGATTATTTTTCAGTGTTAGTTATCGCTGAGATTCCTACTTCACTGCTCACTCAGGTGAAGCCCAAGTCCATTATCAAAACCACTAGTATACTCTTTGATCTGCTCTAACTCATTGACTGCACATGCCCTGCCTCTAGTGAGTAGTACTTTAAAATAACAGCAAAAATAAAATTAAAAGAAGAGGACTTTATATTTTATGTCTTTATCAATAACATGTGGAACAGGGACAGAATCTGGGATTATTGAGTGATCCATAAACCTAAAAATGCAACAAAAATAGAATTCTGGAGTCATAGTTGCTGTTCTTAGTTAATCTTCTTTCCTTCATAGTTCAGAGAGCTTTGACATATTCAAGGCTTTATGCGGAATATGAAAGCTTACAAAGTTTACAGAATCCTTGAAATCTGTCCTTGGATATTCATAAGCCATGCAGAACATGGATAGTTTATATGAGTCCTCCACTATTTTTTGTAAAATTCTGCTTTAAGTTATATTTATCATCTGAATACTTCACTACCAATATTACTAATGCCACCATTATCACTAGTAATAGCACACCACAAACTATAATTATAGCAGTGGCTATAGTTTATTTTATACTTATATTAATAACTGCATTTTAAAATATTTTACGTATTTTTCCTGATATAGTGCATTTTTATTTTTCTTGATATAGTGTAAGGAAACTGATAGTCAGTGAAACTTTTGAAATTCACTTAGCTAGGAAGTTGATAGAAGTTGAAATCAATTCTATTTAACTTTAATGCTTGTCTTCTTAAGCACTACACATTTCAGGCTCCTTCAATTACCTATCAGCAACTAAATACATCACAACACAGGCCCTAATGCCAAAGGTGACTGAAATATTAAGTATTTTCTGGAGAGACTTCTCATCCCTAAAGCTTCTATACAGAAGAGAGTTATACCTGAGATGCTTTGTTTTAATAAAGATTTATTTTAAATATGATATAAAAGAGAGCAGCATTTACATATAGAATAAGTTATCATAAGAAATTAGAAGATCATGCAAATGCATAAATAATTTATAAGTATCAAATATTTTTCTTTAATTTTATCCCCTGCTAATGGGTAAATCTTTTGAAATACTTTCAATTGCTCACCTAGATTATACTGATTAAATAAATACCCTATTAAGAATATGTTTTCACAAAATTTCCAATAACTTATACTAAAGAAAGATATGCTTTAAACACCACTAGAATTTTATTCCTCTTTATATCCTTTTATTTTTTATTTGTTTTAATTTTTTTTTTTTTTAAAGGAGAGGTATAGGCAGGGATGAAGAAAGAGACAGAAAGACAGGAGAAGAGAAGAGAAAGAAACATTTATTTATTTTATTTATATGTTAATTTTGATTATTCCCCTGGGCCTGGGTCCTTTGGATGTATTTGAATTACATCTGGTCCTATCCATATATCAACAGGGCACACCACCATTGTCTCCTTTTAGCACTTAAGAAAGCACAAAGTCGTTAGCTATAAGTGGTATATTATGAGCTAAACACAAGTTTCATGCAAAATGAAAATGCAATACAAATGATCATTTATTTTTTTAAGTAGTGTCATAATCTTATACATATGCTTACTCAAAAGTCAATTAGAGAAGAAAATCACTTAATAACACAAAACATAGAAAATTTATATTGCTGTCTTTTTTAGCCTATAAATATATCACTCAGACAATTAATTTTAAATAAGCAGGATCATATCCTGTGTATTATTTTTATCATGGCTACTGTAGATATAACACCAATGTTTATTCTCTTTATTTTATTGACATGATATTGCATCACAACAATGTATAGATTCTCAGTGTGCAGCACTGTAAATCAACATCAGCATATGTGACACAATAAGTCAAATGTTAACAGTTCAATGATCAGTTTTTTGCCTTAATTTTCCTCATCCTTTGTCCTTTTTTTTACTACTTATTTATGGAGATACTGACATTAATAGCCTCTTGTATAATTTCTTATACCTTATATAATGTTATTTAAAAAATAACTCATCTATCATCTATAGTGATGTTTATATGTATCTTCAGTAATTTTAATTAGTAACAAATAGCATATTTAATTAGCTTCTCTTCATCTTGCTTTGCTACTTCACATATTGTGGATCTCTCTGAAAATCACTTATGATCAGATTGGTCCAAAGGCTACTAAATGTGCTATTTTATTTAATATTCATGGGCTTTTTTTAAAAAAAAGTTTGTTTCCACTTTTTCATTTGAAAATTTAAGATTCATTTTTCTTGGTAAAACACTTTGCTCATCAACTTGAGAGTTTCTGAAATGAACTGACTATCTTCTCCTTTTTGTTACGTCTCCTTTGGAATGTGTTTTATTTGGTTATCAAAAAGGTGTGAAATTACATATCTGTGTTCAATTTTCAGATTTATACAGGTTCTAAGTTTAGGTTTTAGTTCATTAAAGAATAGAAGAGCAAAAAAATGCTATTTGTTCCACAAAATTTGAGAAGAAAGGTACAAATGGGGAGAAATTACTATTGGAAAACTCATATTAATAATTTAAATTCTAAAAGCATTAAATCTAAGAGCTTTATAATAAAGAGTATCTCAGAACTTCCAAAGTGAAATCTATTCCTGCAAATATAAAAAATTATGTATACTTGGAAGAACAATGTTTTCCAATAAGTAGCTTATAATAATTAGCTCTGTGTGTTAATATTTTGATTTAGTTAATAGCACTTTCTAATAGATGATTCAAAAGACTACTTTCATACATGCCTTTGCAAAGCTTTAAGCTAATGATGCCCCTTTTGTTTTTTCCCACATCTTACATGGATAAAAATCTGTTTATGGGATGCACTCTGAAAAATTAGCAGTTGGGGACTGTACACATACATTCTTAGGATCCATGTTCACATCCCAGATCAAGGAGAATCAATCAAAATGAACAACTAAATAAAACAAAGTGCTTTTTATTCTTTCTCTTCCTACCTGTTGGACTATGCTCATACTTATTCTTATCTACACTCGTCTTAAAAAAAAAAAAAACTATAACATTTTTTATACTATCAGTATTTTCCTTTTAAAACAAAAATATTTTTAAATTGTTAAATTTATATTTGTTTCATCTTTGCAAATTTACATTGTTGTTTTGCATGTGCAATATAGCAATACATTATAATTATATAATTGTTAGACATATATTGTACAAAAATTATAATTTCTATCTTAAGTGTACAGCCAAAAAATCCAAAAAATAAGCAAAAAGTCAAAGAATGGCTTTACACGTACATTACATTGCTAGAAGCACTGACAAACCAGAGCAGAAAGTCTGAGTTTCTTCTCTGAGGATACCAAAGGGATAATTTATACACTTCAGAGTGAGGGTGACCTTGAAAAGTTTTCTATTTTAAACTAGCAAAAGACTTTTGACTCTTACCTCCAGTCTGTTAGCATCTATCTAAGCCTGGTTGGAGTAACGAGGTCAGTGGTTCACAGCCCTGGTTACACGGAAGAATCATGCGGCATAGGCTCCTCCACTACAGATTCCATTCAGTTCTTCTGGAGAAAGTCCAGACTCTGGCAATTTCAATAGCTCCCCTAGTGATTCTGAAAAACAAATAGGTCAACAAACAACCACAGATCAGGGAGTCAGCTGAGAAAAGGCATACAAATTCCACCCCAGGTATGCGTAAGGAGGGGCTGAGTATGCATTGTCTAGAGATGCCCGAGATTTCAGCTTCTGCTGCTTCCAATTCCAATATGCAGTGCTCAAGGTAAGTGCCATTATTTCCTGAGCAGTAGGGTTAACAACTATTTATACAGCATTTGCATTGCAGTTAGGTATTGTAAGTCAACTGGAGACTTTTCATACTCCCATAGTTTAACCTTTTATTTGTTTTTCTTTGGTTACTCTACATACAACATTCTTTCTGCCAGGAAACTCTTTCCTCATTCATTCATTAACTCATTCATTCATTCACTCATTCATTCATCTTAAACAGCACAGACTATTTTCTGTGAAGGCTCTCTCCTGTATGGGCAACAACTTACCTTACTACCTCAGGTAACAGTAATGGGCATATATTTCTCTCTGTCTCTTATATTTGTTGACAGGTGTGTATTCTTCCATCACCTCGTAATTCACTGGGCTACTGAAATATTTTCTAATTTACACACTGTGGTATTACCAGCACATACATTATTATCTGCCTGATGTATAGTATGACTCATAGAAGGGGATAATTTTATTTTTCACTAGTCAGTTGGTTAACATAGGATCTCAAACTTCTTTTCTAAAAAAAAAAGTTGTCTAAATTACCCCATTATTTGTAAAATATGGCTAAGCTTATCTATACATTTAGTAAATAAACAGGCAAAGGTAAAGTGAGTTACAATGATTGCAAACACACCCTAAAAACAAATAGATGTGTACCCTGTGGGCTTAATGGTTAAGTCCCTGCCTCTGGCCAGCATAGTTCACTTACGACCCAAGGAACCAGGTTTGTGACCCAGGTTGATGGTAACAACTAGGATGAACAACTAAATAAAATAAATAATAAATGCTTCTTCCTCCTTTTCTGCCTGCCTCCCTGCCTACCTACCTGCTCACCTTCATTCCTGCCTGTACCTTTCGTTAAAAGAAATAAAAATAAAAATACAGAAAATTGTCTCTCCTTCTGTATCTATGAGTTCTGCATCCCCAGATCGCTTAAGCAAGGATCAGAAATACATGCCATGTAGTTAAACCTAAGATGGTTGTATTTGTACTAAACATGCCCAGACATTTCTCTTGATATTATTCCCTTTGCAATACGGTATAACATCTGTACATAGCATTTACATTGTATTAGGTATTATACATAATCCAACATTTATTTAAAGTATTCAGGGGATGTGCAGAGGTTATATGCAAATATTATGTCATATTATGTAGAGGATTTGAACATTCTTGGATTTTTGTATCTACGGATGTCTTGGAACCAATCCCTAGTGGATTCTGAGGGATTAGTCACAAAAATTTCATGGTTTCAACTGCTATGTGATGATCAAATTCTAGGACCTATATATTAATTTCAAGTCTTAAAATGAAATGTTCATACAGAAGAACTAGATTATATCTGTTTTATTTATTTTGTTTGAAGTATAATTAGTGTTTTTCTTTTAACCTTAAAAATTACCATAGTGAGAAAATAAACCATAATGGTTATGCTAGGTAACTCCTGAATTGACATCATTTGAATCACTACAATATCAAAAGACATGCATGCTTTTTTTTTTTTACCCTACAAATAAAGAAATGAAGGCTCAGAAATAGTTACAAGTAATAACTAAATCACATGCACTATGGTGATGGAACACAGATCTGTTTTACTCTGATATTTGCTATTTCTAGTGTCTATGCATGATAACATAGGATTACTGGTTCTGAGCACATTTATCTAATTTTCTTTATGGAGTCCACACTTCAGATGAATAGGCTTGATAATGTAGATGATATTCCAAGTCCTTCACATGTTATCTGTGTGAATCTGGGCAAGTTACTCAATGTCTTATATAACAACACTTCACTTTTCTCACACAAAAAGAAAATAATAATGGCAGGATTTTCAGAGGATCACCTGAGGCAAAGACATTGCTCAGAGATCTTGGTCTGTAGTAAATGACTGACATCGAATTTGGAATTTTGCTTTTCTTTGTTTATTTGTTTAACCTCCAGCCCTAGCTCTTGAACCTGGTTCCTTGGGCTTTACATGGTCTATATCTTAGCTGCCTCAGTCATTTGAACCACAGTGTATGCCAGAATTTTTGTTTTGAAAGTAAAATTAATCTACAGGGACAAGACTTGGGACTATTTCAAAACTTGTTTTAATTGTACTTACATCATCCTCTTTGACAATGGTTATTTCCAGTGTGACTACTGGACCATGACAGTTGATTTTGCATCACTTTACTCATAGCTAAAGTCCTAGATGTCTGATTGGTTGTTTTTCACTGAGAGCTAACATTGACCATACTTATGGAATATGAACTCAGTCATGCAAAATATGTCAAGTGCAAGACAACTGGCAAGGAGACATGTAGAGAAGAGATTCTGCCACCATTGTTGGAGAAAAAAAATGAAACAAATGCCAATTATATTCACTGAACATGTGCGTGTGTAACATGACAGTACAGCTCCTGACTTATGAGGGAGAAAATCAGTCCTAAAAAGTTATGGAATGAATGCCATCAGTGTTAGATCTCAGCCTTATATTGTATATGTTTCTATAGGAGAGCATGACTGTCTGGGTATGTCAGGTGTCATACATCATTAATTGTATTTAGTATGTGTATTATTCAAAAAATGTTTATCTTTTTAAATTTAAATACTATTGATAAGTTTGTGTCTTAATTGTAATGTTTACATGGTTATTACATGATATAATTACTAAAACAGTTTAATTAAAAATTTACCATATTCTTCTTCATTTCCTGTTTGGGATTTTCAGCATAAAAAAATGTAATGATGCCTTTGACCTTTCTTGGAATCTTTTCTATTGCATATATTTAGTTTCATATCATTTTCTCCCTTCTACTAGTACTTTTCTTATAATTTATTATTATCACTGGTTGCTTTGGAAATATCAGAGACTATGAATATTTTTATTATTAGAGACAACATATTAATATTTTATACAATTTAAAGCAATGAAAAAATAATTATGATGGAATAATTTCATTTCTTATACCTATTTGTATAATTGTCATGTATTTTGAATCTACATTAATTGTAATTTTGTTAATAAAATACAAGACATTTTACTTGATATTCCTTGAAAAATTAATGGTATTTTATAATCATAACTTTATCACTTCTAATACTTTTATTCATTCTTAGACATATCTGCTTCTAAATGCTTGAGATACAACATTATCTGTACTGAATGTACAATTTAAAATGTATTCTTTTAGCTTTCATTTTTTCTGAGACCACTGTTACTTCATCTGCATTTTTGAAGGTTATTTTTGCTGGATATAAAATTCTTTGTTACATCTTCTATTTTCTCTTGTTGCTTTAAAGATAACTGTCTTTAGACACAAAGTTTTAGTTGAGAAGTTAGTTTTCTTACTTATAGAAAAGATAACATCTTTCCTTCCTCTGGTCAATTTTAAGATTTCCTTTTTGTATTGAATTCTCTATAGCTTGGTTGTGATTCATTCTCCTAGGTGTATTTTTCTCTTTGTATCTTTTAGTGGATTATTCATTCATTCCGTTGCATGTGCAGTTTGAACTTTTTTTTATTTGCAAAATTATTGCCCACTTATGATTTAAAAATGGCTTCTGTTCCATTCTCCTACTCTCCTCTTTTGAAGACTTTAATTATTTATTTTTACTTTGCTATGTGAAACATCTTTTTATATTCTCATTTTTCATCATTTTTTCCCTCTCTGTTTCAGATAGTATGTTTTCTCTTGAACTATTTTCAAGCTTTCTGATCCTATTTTCTACTTGTTCATTCCAGTCTGGTATAAATTAATCATTTTTATTCATTAGTTTACTATTATTTCTCTACTTAGAATAATTCTTACTCCTTTGATTCTAGTATTTACTCCAATGTCTGAATTATTTTTAAGTTTGTTTCTCTTGACTGTTTTACCTCTTGAAAGTGACTGCTTTAAACCCTAACATGTCTAGTGGGGGTTATTGTATACTGAACAGAATGTTTAAGACTAATTGCAAGTTTGAATTACACTGCCTTCTTCTGAAAGGTTTGATACTTCTTGTGATATCCATTCGAACACCTATAAATATTGTTAAGATTTGGTTTTAGGCATATTAGGACTGATTTGTTTTTGAATGCTCCTTTTTCAAGTGTCTTTTAGAGTCTTGACTGAATACTTATATTATTCACTATGGCTGTCTCCATTCTGACTGGGTTCATACAGCAACATTTTACATTGTTTAACCTCTAACATTTCCAGTCAGTTTTCAGTCTGCCAGTATCTATTATGCCCCAGGTATCTCAAAGTTTTGCTTTGAATAAGTACAATCAAGGACAACAGGGGCATTTCTACATGATTTTAGGGAACAAACCAATTCATGCAGTTTGTGTTTCTATCATATAGTGACTCTAAATCATATTTGCTCTGTCCACTTCATTTCTAATCTGTCTCAGCTCTGCAGCAAGTCAGTTTGTTCCTTGTATTTCATTTTTTTGTAATCTTAGAAAATAAAACCAAGGAAAAAAGTTAAGATAAATGTGGAACTCGTTTCTTCTGATTTTCCTGATATTAAGTATCACAATATTGAATTACTTATTGTCCTAGAGAAAAATTGGTATTTCAGTCAAATTAGCTTCAAGTTGGGTAGAATGACTCACAGATCTGTGACTTTAGTCTCTTTTCTTTACAGATGCCTATATAAGTCTCTTAATTAAAAATCTAATCTTTCAAACACATGTCTGAATCTGAGTCATGTGCTCTTTTGTTCAAGTTGCTGAATACACATATTTTTTTTTTACCACCAGATATTTATTCTTCTGCCTAAAAAGATTACAAATCATTTTAATCTCTCCCTCCTTGACTTGTCCACCTTAAAACTCAAACTACCTAGAGAAGTCATATTTAACACTCAAGATACAGCTCAAATATAGCATTTCCTTTAAATCTTTCCCAACTTATTAAGCAGAGTTAAGACCTTCCTGCTTTATGATTTATAAACATAATCCTGAATTAACTATTTTATGATCAATTTATTGCATTCTAGGGAAGAGTATATTCATGTTCCTACTATCTACATTCCTCTCTCTCCAACTGTTACAGATACATGGTGGTGGTAGTAGGTTATTAATAGTTGCGTAAAAAAAAAGACCTTATGAATAAAAAAAATGTAATGATGCCTTTGATTTATTGAGCAATACTGGTAAGACGTTGAGTGACTTAGATGAAATGTCTGATTATCCTAACTGTAAAATTGTAATGTAAAATTGTTTTTAAAATAAGAAGTGAAAACTAATGACAATGATTTAGGCAGAGAAAATTCCCACAATAAATAGTCATGAATCCAATACTGGTAATCCGTCTTTTTAAGACCTGGAATCCCTATCATGTCTGTTAACCAAAACTGAATATGTAATTATCCATTCAAAAAGAAGTTTTAGAAAAAATATTACTTTAAGTTGTACAGATGAATTATTATGACAATAATGAGTAAGATGAAAACTTTTGCTTCTGTGTGATAACTCAGATGAATCGAATAGATCAGTATACTGAGCTAATTTGATTGCAATCTTAATACACATACAGACATATACATATATATTTTGGGACGAATATATTCTATTAATTCCTTAAAAGAGAATTTGTAACCTCAAGGAAGCATGACACTACGAAAAAAGTAAATATTCAGATTTTCATATAAGAAGACACATATATAAAATGTTGCAGAATTTGATATAACATGCATGTGACTAATAATCATTAACATTAAAAATATATAAAACTGAAATCTATAGACCCAAACAAATATCTCAATTACTTATAAACATTACACATCATTTTTTTCAAAATTTGCCTTGCATTTAAGTGTGGATGATTTATATATGCAGATATAAAGCAACTACTCTGCTTGAATATCAATTTATATGTTATGTAAAATCATCCTTTTATTAATCACTAATTTAAAGTAGAAAGCACTGTGATTGTATTTAATTATGAACTGTATGACAAAACACATTGGTGCAAAATTCTATATCTCCTATTGTTCTGTCATAAAAGTAGAATGTTTCTCACTGATATTGCATCTGACACTAGAATTAGTTTTTCTCTTTCAAACAGATTTTATGAGTAACACAGTAAGTCAAAACTGTTTCTGATTCCAACACCCTGAGTCTTTTCTCTTGTCATTATAGAATCCTACTGATTAACCAAAGAAACAGAAATACACCTTATACATTGTTATCTAAACTTAAACTATAAAACATATTGAAAACCGATTTACTATTAAAGTGATTTTTCAAGTAATTAGCAGAGTTTCAAATTTCTTTGTAGTCTTTTATATTTCATCTCTCTCTCACCTCTCTCTCTCTCTCTTCTTCCTTCCCACCCTCCTTCCCTCTTTTCCCTCTCTCTTCTCTATTTTTTCTTTTTAACTTGGAATAATTTCTACTTTGGACACACTATTGGCAAATAGCAACTGACCATGAAATCACTGCATCTATATTGGCAGTTTAATTTCAATGTGCAAATAAAAGAGTGTTTATTCCTTAGATACAGCAATTTAGTACTAAGGTACAAAATGTCACAAAATTGGATTGCATAATCAACTATTGGTATAACTAGAAAAATAAAATTTAACATTTTGTCTTTTCTATCTCTTACCGAAAGGACACAATGCTTACAGAATCTCAGAGAAACATCTAGAAGGAAAAAGAGAGAGCAAAAATCCAATAAAAGTCAGGAGACATGAAAAGCTGAGCTTATATTAGCTCCGTCTAGTTCCCGAAATAGCAGAACACCTAAAGGAAGTGTGTACTGCCTGTGGGTTCTCTTGCTCCCAAGCAAATAAGCAATGGTTGTCTTCTACATTTAATTAATTATTCATTTTCCAACACTGTATCTGACCATTCGTTCAGATTAATTTTTCTGTGAGACTCTTCCTTTCCAATATACAAAAATAAGTCAACCAGTGAAGTGTCAGCTACTAGAATTTTTCTTAAAAAGTATTTTTAGTCTGCATTGCAACAGGAATGAATAATGAACATTGAAATGTTAAGAGCCTGTCAACAACTGCATTATAGTCTAACACTGTAATGACTATTACAGTTCAATTGGAAAACATTTTCATCTGTTGCATCACTTGAAGCAGTTGAAACTTTATAATGAAATGAAACTTTATGATATAAATTAGAATTATGTAAATAATCTAGGAAACATTTCTTGTTCTTTATCAAGGAAATTCTCAAAGTGAATTTAAATGGGAGCTTAGTTTTGAGTGTGAACATCTTTGTTTATTGAGACCCAAACACTCACATAGTCTTTCTAAACAGTGACATTAGATGATCTGGTAACCCTGTATATATTAAAGGAGAAAAAAAGGTTAATGTATTTCAAAGCTAAGATGTATTTTATATGTTCACTATAAGTTTCGTGTTCTCAAAACCTCTTTTTTTTTAAAGCACAAGTCAATTATTTAAACCAAGAGATTTGGGGGATAACATCATCAACTTTTTCTAACAGTTAATTAAATTAATTATATTTTATGTAGACAATAAAAACATTTAAAAAATGATAATGAACTCTCAGAGACTGAACACAGTACTACGTTCATTATTTATATTTAAGTGGGACGAAGAAAATTAAGAAAAGTGATCGCTTCCCTTAGTCAAATTCTTTATTTAAATAAAAGTTCATAATAATCTCATTAAGCAATTCACATGCATGTTTTCTTTAATATCCTGTTTTGGCTTGTCTTTAGATTTTGCTTCAAGTATGATTATGGTATATTAAAAAAGAGTCTTTGGCCAACCTCTGAACTTGTCCCTTGAAGTAACCAGCTTAGACACTTTGATTGCTATCTCATTTTTGCTTGATATTTTTTTCTGTCCTCTCCATTCCTCCATTCACTTCCATTCCTTGTTTGTAATTGTTCATTGTGCTTTCATACTTAGGAAGCTATGATGCCTTGACATGCCTGCATGGTATTTCAATTTCATTGAATGCTTATAGAAAAAGGTCAGCTGTTTCCTGCTGAGAGACATTTAATTTATTTCTCATGTTCTCTTGCTATAGTGTTACAAGGTATATGTGTAGTGCTACTTGTGTTAGAATTCTAAAATCTGTTTTGATTGGTCAATGATATGCACATCTTTTAATGTTAATTTATGCTGCCAGATATTTTCTCAAAAGTTTGTGACCATTTATCTTCCATCTGGCTTGAATGAATTGCTTCCCAACACCATTGCTGATACTAAAAAAACATTCTTGTGTGTGTTCACAAATCTAAAGAGGAATTTTTATCTGTCTCTTACAAGTAGTATGTAAACCCTATGCATGTTTTTATAAGCAAATTTAAATCAGAAAGACTTGAAAGCTGGGATTTAAAACTTGATTCATACCTTTTTTATGATTGTCAACATTTCAGGATGCAGTTAGTAAATTCAAATGGCTGCTTTTATTAGCTATAGCCAATAGAAGGAATTAAATATGACTAACTTTTAATTATTCATATTATTTTAACATAAAAAGTAATCCCAGTTTAGTTTTTTAAAATAACTTTATATATATCATCTAGTTTTACTGCTTATAATTATTAAACAAATTCCCCTATTGATCTGTGTTAACAAGCTATTAAATCAGCACTTAAAAACTGAAATTTTTTCAAATTTTTATTTATAGAAAGCTATTTTTATAAAATTTCATCAGATGTATTTGTATACAAAAGTCTGATTTTTCTATTTAATATAGATATAAAATTAAAATTAGGAAAATGTTTTAACTTGTCATCCAAGCATATCCTTAATAGAATTGGCATTCTTAATTTATGGAAATTATGTATATCTCACTTCTCTAGAAAGTATATAAGATTGTCTAATTATGAACAGATTCCTTGATAAAGGCTGATTTTATTCCTACAAACTTGTATTGTCAGCATTATATCCCTACTACATTTTCTATGTTCTTCATTACATTGAATAGTCCATGACTATAAAATTTCCAAGATTCACAGTTCCCATGTGCTTCTAGGTTGTAACTTTCCAAGAGTGGTATATAACTTTACAGGTAGAAGAGAAAAAAGCATAATCATTCTGCAGGAACATTTGAATCCTCATTACTGTACAAATATCAAAATTTTGGTGACTTTTGTTTAAATCTTGAGATATTCCTCTTACCTTACTGCTCAAATCAGTTTAGTGAATGTATATCTGGCTTTATTGGAAACTTCCCAAACTTTAGAGGTAATTATCTGTCCTTACGAAGAAATGCTAACAACATTCCAACATTTTTTTTTATCCCTGATTACTAGATCAAGCTTTCATATATGGAAAAAAGGGAGATAATTCTTTCTTACAAAGTCCTGACAGAAATATTCACTTGTTTATATACCAATATATTTCTAGCATAAGAGAACTAAAATATAGCAATCGGGAATAGAGTCTTCCTTTAAATAGTCTTATAGTCAGAGGAAAATCGCGTACTAGTTGTCCACAGCATGTAGCAACAAAACCAGCTTAAGTATTATCTGGTATTCCTTGAAGTCATACACTTACAGATGCAAAACAAGTTATTATAAATTTTATAGTATGAATAGAGAGCTCATTACTGTGGAGTGTGTTTGCTTTATCTCTCCTGACTGTTCTTCAGAACCTAGGGAACACAAATAATAAGCACAGATCTTCAGGATCCTACTAAAGATAGACCTCACCAAGATGTTCAGAAAAGATCTTCCCAATATGTTCAGAATGGGCTTTCCCAAGACATGTCTCTTTGGTCTGCAGATTATTTTGAGCTAAGATTAAGGAAATCCCTGCAGGCTCATGAGAAACATTTACCACTTCTTTAGCTACCTAGAAGAAGAATTGGAGATACTACCTAGAATCAAACTTTCTATCAAAGAAATCTATCTCCCCGAAAGGAAAAATATATTATTAGCCGAGAGCACGTTTCAGAGCAAATAAAGTGAAATAGTGAATTTAATTTTAGAAAATGCATGAATATTCTATATACCAACACAGCTTACCTTGTAGAACAGCTTTTGCTAACTCTTTTTACAGCACCATTTCTATTCAAAATATGTACTAATATGCTGGATATGGTGGAAAAATCTATTGCATTGGTTACTGGTAAAAAGCACATACTACATCATAGGAGAGCACTTCAGCTCTAAGAGTTGTCATCATCCTGGTGGTGCCATAACCGAAAAATGTGCTCCTTGGCCAGTAACAATCCTGTGAGGAATCATGATGCACAAAACATCATATAAATCCACTGATGGCATTTTTTAAAGAAATATAGTGGGCCCAAAGGGTAAATCTCTATTCAGAAAACAAGTCTACTCTAGTAAGGACAAATCAATATCCTCTCTATGATTAAAGGGTCCTGTTTACTTGGCATTTCACCACATACCCTGAAGAATATTGGAACATGGAAGCTAAGTTGTATTCTCTACCAATTATAGGTTAAAACTAAGCAGTGGTTATAGCCTAGTAGGCTTTAGTGTGACTTGAGACTATTAATAAATAATAATATAAATAATAAAAAAATTTCCTTCTAACACTATTAAAAACTATCTATTTGACAACTGGTTGAAGAAGTGAGTGGGTTCTGAATAGTCCTTGACACAAAGTGGTAACCCAAGGTTAAAAATTCTTATGGTTGTGATTTAGGGAAATGTCCCAATGAAAATAAATGTTTTTATCTCTATTAAAATTCAGTCATTTGCAAAATATGAGGGATAGTAGGTAATATTTCTGAGTTTTCAGATTATGACTAAGGTGAAATGATACTCGACAGGAAGGACAATGTACATTCAGGATGGTTATGACACAGTCAATCTTTGAAAATGAGAGGCACTTTGTAGATTATCTCATATTTTCCCCTTATGTTTTGAAGTTAGAAGAATAGACATCAATGATGGCATACTCCTAATTTGGAAACTTTAGAGTCAGACTTTCAAAGATTGAATTGTCAACCCAGAGAAGCCTGCAATGTTAAGGTCATGGCCCTGGTGGAGCAAACCTGGAGCTCTTAAATATGAGGTAGAGATATCTGAATGAATTCAAATAGGATTGAAGCTCTGCTGATTCCTCTGAACTTTCAGAACATAAAGAGGAAATTCATCTCTTGATAATTAAAAGCTAGTATGTCCCTGATATAGAAATACAATCAGGAGAAAGACCTCTCTTGTACAAAACAGAACTGTTCTCAGCTTCTCTCCTCGTTTCCAGAACAATAACTACTTTCAAATAAAAGCACATAAAAGCTTGAGATATTCTAGACCTAATAAGAAAGAGAAGAAATTTCACCCCCAAGTAGCTAGCAAGTACCAGTAGGAACACTGGCAGTGCTAGTAAGATTGGACTTTGAAAATGCTTAATGAGTGAATTTAGTACATAAAACCAACCGACAAAGAGTTTACTGATTCGAGCATACTCTTGAGATAGATGATTTAATTGCCTAGCAAGGGCATCATCATATAAAGTAAACTTTAACATGGAGGCTCTTAGAGTTTCAGATAAAGTAATGGTCCACAGTGAAAGAAGTTGAAATACTTGAGTTGTCACCACAGAATGAGGGAGAATAAAGCCCAGGGAGACAATCATCCTGGAATGGATATATTTTGTGGGCAAGAGGAAACACCAGAGAACTTTGTTCCATGAAAAGACTCAGAGGACATATTATTTACTGATACCATCAGGACTCTGCTGGTGAAGAGATTTCAGCTTTACCATTTCAGTTTCACTATGAAGTTTGGTGTTGAATCTCCTCTGTTGGCCAGGATTGAGGCTGGAAAATGTAGTCTCTTAACTCATGAAAAGCAAGGAGGATTTTTGAACTCGAAACCATGGGAGTCAGATTGGAGGCTGGAGGGTGGCAGTTACCACGCAGCCTGGAGGAAGTCAAATGGGTGTGAAAAATCAGCTCCAAATGAAAGTTAGAAGGTAATCCTGTGTGAGATCTTTTAGTTCAACTACAGGCAATTACAAAGGCTTACTGACAGTTTCACAGAAACACACTCCCTCTTCATACACCGACCAGGTACACAGCTAACATATGGTGGTTTCTTAAGAGAGTTGAAGTCAAAGACCCAGCCCTTGCACTTGAATGGCAGAGATGAGCATAGACTTCCATGTAAAGAATGCAAGACTGATCTCCATTTTATCTACATTTAACCTACTAGTTTAGTTGCTATAGCAAACCAGACAATCCTGGAAAATGATAGCAAACTAGAGCAAGATAATTATATAATAGTAATGATTACACCTCCATGCTGAGATGGTATCACTGCTAACATAATTAAAAAGCTTTCAAGTAGTAGCTAGATAACTATTGATTTGACAAATATATTCTTGTCTATCCCAGCCTGTAAAAGAGTCAAAACTAATTTGCGTTCACATGAAATAATAAAAAAAAATATGACTTTGCTGTTTTTTCCAAGGCAATGTAACTTCCTTGCTTTTAGTCCAAAATTATCTGGATTTTTTTGATATCCCAGACACTATCACATTGTTCATTGACATCAGCGATATTAAGTTTATAATGCAGAATGTATTCGTTTTGAGAGATGTATTGTTAAAAAGAAATATGCTCTCAAGGTGAGAGAGAAATGTGTCTAAGTATCACAAACCTACCACTCTATAAAGTTCTGGAGGGCATGCTAAGCCATTTTTTTCAAAGTAAAAGACAAACTGCTTCCTTTTGCATCTCGGTGGGTCCTTTGATTTCTGAAGGCAATAGAGTCCATACCTAGCAGTCCTATCCTGATTCATAATCTGGGTACCATGAAAACTCTTAAAAAAGTAAGATCAAGAGACAGTTATTTCAGACTATGCCCCAAACAGTCCTACTATTTATGGCATAATCTGTATGATTCTATTGGGACTGTCAGTACTTAAGAGTGTTGTAATGTAAAATTTATGGCAAAATTCTGTGGAATAACAATACTCCCTGGACACTGGCTTTGGGAATCTAGAACAAGGTTATGGTAACAATACAAATATTTGGTTTTTTGAGCAATAGCTCCTGGGTGGTGCCTGCTAGAGATACAATACTGACCTTGGGAGACAAAGTACCATTATGAGCTTGGTTGTCTCAAAATTGACAGGGCTTAATGTTCGATAGATATAGAAGTCTATCATAATATGGAAATGATACATATGTGATCAATACAAAGCCAGGCTAGAAGGCAAGAGTAAGCCGAGTGAGTTGGTAACATGAAATTCCGTGTCATCTACCACGGATACACCAGTACATTTTCACATTTTCTGCAGTAGTAATGGGAAGGTCCCATATTACTAGTTGTAGTCATGACCTGGTGAGTAAACTTCATGATTCAAGCCCAAAATAGCTGGCCATCTTCTTTCTAAGAAGTGACAGTGATCCAACATAATAATTTATATAGAACAGCAAACTGCAACAAAGAACCTGGCTGGTTAAGGACCCACCTTGGAATGATTTGAAAAAAATCAAAGGAAAATATGTTCAGGATACACATATATGACTGGACTTAAGGGAATTACAGTGTATTGAATATTTCTCTGTTACCTATTAGTACTCGCTAGGATGCATCAACCATGCATAAGACTGAAAGCCCAGCAGAAATATTTACCAGAAATTATACTTGTGCCTGCAGGTGTCAGCAATCATTTGTTATCAGTCACTCCTGAAATGGCTTTACAGTCACACAACAGAGTAGTTATAATGAAATAGATAGTCTACACATGGGTCCAACAGCATGGGCTCCTACTTACCAAAGCTGAACTAATTACTGCCACATCTATGAGACAAATTTACCAGTCGAAGAGATTAATGTCAGACTCTTAGTTTTGTACCATTCCTAAAAGAGACTCATTAGGTCACAGGGCTGCAAATCAGTTACATTGAGTTCCTTCTAGTGTGAGTGGGTCAGAGGTTCATTCTGAATAGATATCTATGCCAGTCGTGAATATCCATGCCCAGAGCCTCAACCAGCTCTCAGCCAACACTGTCCAGGGGCTTTCAGAATGACTGAGCCACAGACATGGAATTCCACATGATAATGCTCTTAACCAGCAGACACATTTCACAACAAAGGAACTGAAGGGCACCAGATGGTCCACTGAAGAGCAGACAGAGCACCGGCAAGACCAGTATGCTGTGAGGGTGGGATGCCGTCCTCTAAGCTGTATCAAGCTCACAGTATCATAAACATCTGCATAGACTAGTGCTGCTAAACAGAATGCCTGAGACTAAGAACAAAGGAATGGAAACAATAGTGACCCCACTTAGCATTTTCAAAGGCCCATTGGAGACTTTGTATCATTTTTTGCTGCAACTGTGGGTTTTATAAGGTTGAAGTTGAATCACAAAGGTATATTATTGTCATGGGACCATAAGAGTCCTGTTTAACCCTGTATATTGACCCTTTGTTTGTTTATTTCTTAACAAACATTTGCTCAAAACCACCAGCATCAAACTCACATTTTTATATAACTAATTTTTAAAATTAGAACAAATCAGCAGATTTTTAGTCACAGGGATCCTGCCTAGTTTGCTACCCCATTAAACTACACCTGACATTTGCTGGTTATTATAAAATAAAGTCTTGTGGCTTAGACCCTAAGCCACTACTGTTCATTGCAGATCTCTGACCCAGGGACTCCCTGATTTGTTGCTGAATGACATCACCTAGACATGTAAACCCTCTCTTCAATCTCCCTGTCCCCTGGAAGTTTTCTTTTTATCTTCTTCAATATGGCAGATCCTTAGCAAAGTCTCTGGATAATCTCATGCTGTGAGGTATTTTCCATGTCATGAAACTCTGACTAAAAACTCCTCAATAAAGTTGTTATGTGTTACTGACTCTGTGGTCATATATATTTCATGTATCCACCCACGAAATGTTTGAACTCCCTACAGTCACAGCGCATTTTGAACTCCTGTGTCAAGGGACCAGTCAATGAGAAAAAGGATTACTATTGTGGCAGGGGTAATATATCTACATCAGCAGGATAAATAGAACTGCTGTTTCACAATGAAAATCGGAGAGGAAACGTGTAGAACTCTGAGAATCACCTTGCTTTAAACTCATTTTTCAAATTGTGATTATGAATAGACAAATAAAACAACCTCAGTCTCAAAAGTCACTTAATAGAGGTTCAGTCTTCTTAGGTATGAATTGTTTGTGTCACATCATCAGAAAAAGCAGCAACACCTACCAAAGTGATAACTAAAGGTGAAATTCAATTAGAACTGAGAGAGTAGGAGCAGGAGGAAGAGTACCAGTTTGTCCTTTGGAGAAGCAGCCATGGGGACCTAGCAGAAGTTGCACAGAAAAAGGGTGACTCTGGCAGCATGGAGAGATATAGCGATCTTCCCAAGGAGAAAATTTATAGTAAGGAAGCGAAGAATCTTACAACCTCTGCTGCTTTTAGGAATCTACTCCTCCTTTATGTGATTGTGTATGGGGGAAGTACCAGCTTCTCATAATTTCTGTCCATCAGAGGATTCATCTAATGAGTTATCTTAGCTCTTGAATTTTTCAGTGGATCAGCTCAGAGTTTCCAGAGCATTTCTTCTTCTGAAGCTCCTCTACCCAATTTCTCTTTGTTATCATGTGTATGAGCTTCAGCAAAACCTGCAAAATATCCCTGCTTACTCTCATTCCTTTTCCTATTTATCTTTAATAGGTGTTATTCACAAAAAAAAAAAAAAGTTGGTACTTTTAGAACTCAAAATCACACACGCGCACACACACACACAAACACAGACAACCATGAAAGAAAAGTAATAGAAGAAATAAAATGATATTCCCATTGTTAAGGTACTGTGTGCTAGTTAAGAGTCTGTTGGTGTCAATTTTGAGACTATATTACAGAAACATTAAATTAAAGTTAAATGAAGAATCAATTTCCTCTATCTCACTGGCCAAAAATCAAGCCAAATTTCAATAGTCACAGGTAGTTATTGGATAACATCTTAGATGGATCAGAAAGATTTACTGAACTGTAATAACATGAAAGTATAGAAACAATCAATAATGATAAATCAATGCAGAAAGAAAAATTTTAAGAACATGTTCAAAGTCCTAAGATCATAAAAAGTATTTCATAATGAATAAAAATTATATTAACTAAATCAAAGAATGTCACAGTGAATTCAAGTTGGTCAAATTTTTAATTTCTAAAAATGAAAAGAAATATGTTCCATATTCTTTAATAATTTATAGTATTAATATTTAATGGCATCAATATTTGATAGTATTACTCAATGGACATATGCAATAACTCACTGCCTTTTACTCTACTCTCTCCATTATGTTCTGCCTCTAGTTTTTATTCTTATTTTTATTTTTCACTTTCTAGTCTCTTCCAGCTCCATCAGCAACACAATTTTAAGCAAGATGGCAAAATTCTCTAAGCTTCCCATGTTTATTTCAATACAATATAGTAAGTATTAAGTTTTGTTTTTATTTTAAGGGTCAGGGTGCTGTTTTTAACTAATGCCTCCTTTATGCAGAAATATTACCTAGACTCAACCTAGGTGCACACAAAATATTTCTGTATCAATAAGAGAAAACTTAAATTTTTGAGGCATCTCTAATTGTTTGGACTTGCACTATAGAAACACTTAACCCTTTTAGGTTCATTTATTGGGAGACAGGAATTCTGAAAGAGAAAGGAAAAAAGCATGTCAAGTTTTAAACCTTGCATTTTGAGACAAGAGCAGCACATTCAAGTGTAAAAGTCTTGAACACTTGTAGAGAGCTATGAATCTAGGACTATGCCAGGTCAAGGTCAAAGAGATGCTTAGAAGAGCCACACTTGCAAATAGCATGGTAGTCATAACTTGTATTTATGCGCTGTGGGAAATGTTTTGTCAAAACATAAGGAAATTTTAGTTTAGTAGATTATAGCATGTTTTTCTGCTTTTACTCTTTAACATTCTGGCCCTTATTCATTAATATGTAAAGTATAAATATAATCTTTATTTACCATGGATTAAACATGCTACCATGGAAACATTCAGAAAATATACTAGCTGATATTAGACATATTCAATTAGTTGATGACACTTGAATAGTTTACTTAAAATAGTGGATCCCCATTGAGATTAATGAATTCATTAAGTTGTTGGTGTGGTCTTCAATGACTATTGCAGAGAATTTGGCATGAGAATTGTTGCCTTCAGTCACTTCTATTACTTTCTCATGGTCAAAAATGACACCAATAAATATGGTAATTTGACAATAAACAAAGAAGGTATTGTGTTAATTTTCAGATACCTCTTGGAACTTCCCCAAACTCCATCATTATGTATCAATATCAGCACTACAAATTTTATGATGTAAGCTTTATAAAATGAAACTTGGAATACTCAGAAATCGTTCCAGTTTCAACTGACAGCCAATAATTTATGGAAACAAATTTTATTAAAATCTAAACCCTACATTCTTAGACTGCTGTTCTCATATACATACAAGTTAATAAATAAATTTTAATTCCATATATATAAATTATCCTTAGCGAAAATAAAACACTCATCTAGATCATTCTCTGTTTCTAATTATCTGTGCGCCACTTGAACCCCACAAGGCAAATTCCCTATTTCAGACTGTACTTTCAATGTGCTAAAGAACACTTTTTCCCATGTGATTTGTTAGCGGGAAGTTAACAGTGAATAACAAAGGTTTGCATATTCTGATTATAATAAGGAATATTAGCAGACTAGAACTAAATATGAATATTAATATTACAATTGACTACTAAAATAGGGTATAATTTACAGAAATAAATGTGCTCCTAAATAACTTTATGCAGAAATTTTGAATGCTATATTAAACCACAAAATAAACTGAGCTTTTAGAAGAAACCTCTCATTTATGCAATAACATTTACTTTAAAATTCAGCATTGTATTTTATTTTCTTTGAGTGGAAGTATCTGCTTTAAAATCATGAGAAAATCATATATACAATATTTACTTTCACTAAATGTGTTTTTCCATTACAAATACATACATAGACTCATCAGTATTAAATATGAAATCAAGGTTTTTTAATGGGACTAATATCCATTTCTCTTCTTATTTTATAGACTCCATATCGAATTGTACAAACTATCAACAGTATATGCGGATGATTGAATACATTATTCAGAATAATATGAAATTATACCCTTTTTACTGAAGAATATACATTAATTATTAGTTCCTTATAACCAGAAACTTTTTAATGGAGTACAATCTTTACTGAAAATAGAATATGCACTACTGAATGATAGGTAAAATATAATTTCTATGAACTAAAATATTAATAGATGCTTCTAATGAAAACTATATTCTTTCATCTTATTTATGAATATTTATGCTTAGTAAATCCATAGTATGTGCCAAGAATTTTTTTGCTACACGTTATGTAAGTAGTAAATAAAAGAAATAGAATCATTTTTTCATAGATGTTCCTGCTGGGTAGGATTATACTCTAAGACAGTGAGTCTACGACTATGACCCATGGGTCAAAATTGGTCTAGCACCAGTTTTTGAAAATCACTTTCGATTATCTTGCAATACAGCATTTTACTTAAAATTGTTACACTTGAAATAAAAGGGTTGAATAGTTGAGACAATATCAGTGGCTCACAAGCCTATGATATATAACATTTGATTCTCTCATTAAAACGTTTGATAATCCTGGCTCAAGAACATGAAATATACTTGCAAAATGATTTTATTCATTTTTTAATTCAGTTTAAAAAAATACTTTCCAAAACAGTATGAAGGAGAACAAAGTCAGAGACCCAGCTTCAAGGCTTAACATAACATTACAGCAATTAAGACAATGACAGAAGAAATGAAAATAGATCAATGAAGCAAAATAGAGAAACCATACTCACATAAATATAATACTCACATAAATATAATAAGCTGATCTTTGACAAAAGAGCAAAGGCAATGCAATGGAGAAAAGTTTTTTTTTACAACAATGAAACAAGAGCAGCTGGATATGTACATGCACAAAAATGAAGCTAATGACACATTTTACGGTCTAGCAAAAACTAATAAAAATAGATCTAGAGCTAAATGCAAAAAGAAAACTAAAACTTCTACAAGGTAACTTAGGAGAAAATCTAGGTAACCTCAGATATGATGATGACCTTTTAGATAAAACATTAAATGCACAATCTATGAAAGGAAAAAAAAAATAGCTAGACTTCATTAAAATTAAAAAAAATTATTTTGTGAAATATATTGCTGATAATGATAATATAAGACAGAGTTTGGGATGAAATATTTGCAAAAAAAATATTAAGAACTGCTAATGAAAATATATGAAGGACTCAAAATAGGTGAACAATAAGGAAACACGTCTATTTAAGAATAGGCAAAACCTCTAACAGATACCTTACCAAAGAGATATACAGATGTCAAACATTTGAAAAGATGTTCAACATCCTTTGTCATTAGGAAATTGCATATTAAAATGACAAGATACCACTACACATCTATTAGGATAGCAAAATCTAAAATACTGGCAATAACAAATGCTGGCAAAAAATGCAGGACAACAGAAACTCGGTGATTCAGAATGCAAAACAATATTTCTTCTCTGGAGGACAATTTGACAGTTTCTTACAAATGGAAACCTATGCTACTTTAAGATCCAGCAATTATACTTCTTGGTATTTACTCATAGAAGTTGAAAACTTGCATATAATAATCAAAAACAAATTTTACAACAGCTTTATTCACAATTGCCGAAACATGGAAGTAACAAAATGTCCTTCAGTTGGTGAATGGATAAACAAATTGCCGCATAAAGACAATGGAATATTATTTAGTGCTAATAAGAAATGCCATTAAGAAATAAAAATGGTTTATATGTGTTCTGGTGCCTTAGTGGTTAAGTCTGTGACCTCCCACTGGCAGGGTTCACATGCATCCCAAGGACCTTGGTTCTCAACCCAGGTCAGGGAGAACAAGTGAAATGATAAATTTAATAAGATAAATAAATGCTTCTTCTTCCTTTCTCTGCCTGCCTGACTTCTCACCTTCATTCTTGCCCACACTTTTCCTTAAAAATAGACACTATGGAATCTTAAATGCATATTATTAAGTGAAGGAAGTCAACTTTAAAAGGCTATATATTGTATAATTCAAAAATATGGCAGTCTGCTAATACTATGAGGGCATTAAAAAGATCAGTAGTAACCAGAGGAGAAGGGAAAAGAAGATGTGAATAGACAGAACAAAGAAGACAACATCACTGGTATATTGATAGAAACATATCATTATGCATTTGCTGACATCAAGGAATATGCAACACCAAATGTAAATCCTAATGTAAATTATGAAACTTGAGCAATAATTTATAGTTGGAGGTAGTGGAATTTTTAACAAACCCTATAAAATACAAACTATTTTAAATAATTTCATTTAATTTGTGAAAAAAAATTTATGCATTAATTTGACAAGTGACAGTGTTATCTTAAGCAAAATCCACCTATATAATATTTAGACTAGTAGAAAAGCCCATATACAGCCCCAAACAAAAATAAAACAAAATAAAAATGAAGCAAAATCATGGTGTCAAAAAGTACATTTTTAACACAGTATTAATATGTTTGTCCCATTTTGTAGTATAATGTATTTCCTTTTTCTATGCATTTATTTTTTGTTGGAATAAGAGTGTCTTAGTTTGTAGTAGCTATCCCTTGCATGACAATGTATATTTGGCATCTATTTCAGTTTGAGCATGTCTAAAACCTGGAAGTTAAAAATTACATTATTAACTTTTTGTCATAGTGATCATTAGTTAACTATAATAAAAATAGCTGAATATTAGAAGTAAAAATCTCTTTTCAATTTCAGGAAATGAATATAAATGTGGGTAAAAAGCAAATACTTCTATGATAAATCTTTTGATTATGAATTGGAAAGTGATCTTTCTGGTTCAGTTTACTATAATCTCACTAAATTCATATAATTACTTCATACATTTTGATATCATGGAATCATTGTGATATCATTATTCCTAATTTGGAAGAATAGAATAATATGGAGGTCATAAATTACTTGTAAATACATGCTAATTGTTGGAAGAGAGAAAGAGCTGAAAACTAGTTCAAATCTATATAACCAATCATCTGTGTTCTTAACCATACTCTTAATACTCTTCCACATCAGCTGGAAATTATTTTGGCTAATGCTCTTTTTACCTGGATCTAAGATTTTTATTTTTTTAAACTATATGACAAATTTCAAAGAATATATTATCTTGAACTCATTTTGTTACTAGTTGAGTATTACAATATTCATTAGTGACCACAAACAATTGCATGGTTTTTGAATAAATGCAACAATGCTCTGTGATACAAATATTCCAGAACTAGGATTAATTGTATATTTCTACAAATTTGCTACAATTTTTTGTATTATATTTTGGGATAAGAGGAGTATGAAACCATTTAAAAGGATTAAATATAAAAAAGTAACCATTCAACAAAATGTATTCATATAAATGTGTTAATCGAAAGTCTTCTAGTTTAAATATGACATTTCCATTCTTGCATTTTTTTTTCATAATATCATGGGACATTCCTAAATCTTTGTATGATCTTTTGTCTAAGAGCAGCAAGTGAGACTATTAAGACAACCTCAAGAGGAGGGCACCGTGATCACATTCCACTGTGTATACTTCTTGTTAAATTGGAAAATAACAATTTTCCCATTTTTAGAATAACTAATATTTTTTTCTTTAAAAGTAAGATAGCCATTTATACAGTAAAAGGCATTTTATTATTTTTCTACAGAGACTAGGGATCCTGCAATAATGTATCTGTACGGAAAATGACTACTAGTCTTGTTTACATGAAAGTTTCAGCTTCATTTTCCTGGTTGACATGACATCAACAGTTACCTTTCTACCTCAACAGCTGGGATATTGGGTTTATTATGTCCACTCAATAGAGAAAAAATTCAGAAGTCAATTTTACTGAAAAGATGAATCTACACAAATAACATGAATAAAAATGACTAGTAGAAGGAGTCCTACCATGGGGAATTACTTTAACACAAGACCAAGTAGAGTTTAAAATTAGAGTATTTTGTTGAAAGTAATCTCTTCATACTTTTCATAGTTTCTTTGTATAAGACTAGTATAACTATGTCTTGACTTTCTCTTAATACAAAGGCTTATACTTTATAATACTTGTTCAAAATAATAAAATACTATCTATATGCATATTTTAATGCTATTATTCTAAAATATTTTAGCAACTGATATAATATAACACAGAAATGATATCTAGTAAACTACTTCTGCTAAAAGAAAAATGCATCAATGCTTTTTAAAAATATTTTATAAAAGTAAAACATAAAGACACTTGTTTGTTTCATGTCTTTTAGAAATAAACTATATCTTAACTTATAAAATATGAACAATTTTGTATTATACATATTTGGATTCACTCAGAATGTTAATACTAGTACACCTATATAAGCAGGCCCACAATTTAACTACAGAATCATTAAATGTACTAAACAGTATCCCATTAGTGCATACAGTGTCTCAAGTACAGATATAGACACATTAGATCAGTCTGTTAGTCATACTAGTTATTTTCTCCTTTTTTTTTTTTCAGTTAAGAAATTACTGCATAGAG
This sequence comes from Solenodon paradoxus, assembly GCA_004363575.1. Taxonomy (NCBI): domain Eukaryota; kingdom Metazoa; phylum Chordata; class Mammalia; order Eulipotyphla; family Solenodontidae; genus Solenodon; species Solenodon paradoxus. Next base: position 816,474 of record RJWH01000207.1, on the reverse strand, counting down.
GTTAACATCTTACCCAAGATCATACAATTTGTAATTTGGAAAAAAAGGGATTCGAACTAGGGTAGTCTAATTCCATAATAAGCCTATTTTACTACTATGTAATTACTACCTTTTTTCTCTACACAACAAAAGCATAGAAAGAGGTGATCATTTATTTACCAACCAAAAATTTAAAATACATTATTCAAATCAACAGGACAAAAAATTATCTCATTTATCAAACATTTGCTGCACTCTCTTTATGTAGTAGGAAATATAATCATAGACAATGCTTCAGTTTTCATAGATCCTAGGTTTTTAAAGATATCTTCTCTAACTTTGTTATACAAACCATTGTCTGAACTATTTCGGTTCCAATTTCATTTGCTATTGAAGTGCAATACTGAAAAACCCGACCCAGTGATATCTATTTTGAAGAAACATACTTATTGATTTGTTTGGTTGGTTGGTTTGGGGTTTTCACCCAACCCGCTTTGTGTCACAAACCCTTGTTCTTGGTGAGCAGGCCAGCATCTCACCCCCCTAAACTACAAGGCTGTGTATTTTAAAATCATCATCTGCAAAGACTGGGTTAAGGTTATGAAGAAATTTGTTATCAATAGTCGATCCTTGAATATGAAAAAATAAAAAAAAAATTCAATGTTGCATATAAGTTCAAATGTTGTTTGACATCCTTGTATAAAAGGAAATCATTTCTCATGCTGTTCAACTTCATCAGAATCCTTGCTGCGGGAAACAAATCAGGGAGAAGTCAACATCAGAGATAATATCATTGCTTAAACTGGAAATGTTTCTCCTTCCTTCTGAGATCCTTGGAGAGTAAATAAGACAAATTTTATTTATCATACTTTAATTTTAATTTCTTATAACCTACCTCTGCCTCTATAAATACAAACAATGCAATGGGAACACTAGGTAGCTTTAAAAATTATATAGAATGTATATGAATAAACATAATTGATTAAATTATGTTCTGTTAGATCAGTTATATTTATGATTAGTCAAAAATGATTACCCTCATTTAATATAAACAATTGAAAGATAATTTTATTCATCTACATTTTAAATAAGCTTGTTTCTAATTTGTGTAGTTTGTCTTTCAAATACTAAGTTTTAGGCAATTATTTGTATTTTCTGCCTTCTGCTCACTGTAGGAAAGTCTAGAAACTCACAATAGTGCCTAGATCACAAATCTCATTTTGCTTACCCCTGAACACAGCCATTTAATTAAACTGGGCCAAAGTGATGTGGGCAAGTTGGTATTTATCACCACTATTCCTAGCCATTAAATTGAATTACAATATGGCCAAACATAACCTATCAGTCTTCACATACTTGTTAAGTAAATTATGGCAAATTAATATACAATATGTACTAAATAATTCAATGTAACAATAATATGAATCATAATATGCAAATAATGTAGAAAGGTAAGAACCAAGCACATCACAAAATGATTGAAACTGTGATTGTTCTACATACTCTTTGGTTGTAGTCATATTTTCTGATTTTTTGCAATGAGTTTGCCTTACTTTCATATTATGAAGAAGATGTAAGCATAGGGTACAAAGGAAAAAATAAAATAAAATGTAAATTTTTGTAATGTGGTTTGCTTGAGGTGATTTTTAGTTTAAGATTTTGGACAAGGATTAAATGATTGATTTGAATTGTACAAAACAGTGCATCACTACAGTTATACCATTTATAATGGTTTCTTATACTGTATAACTTGGTATTTTTTATATAAACTTCATCAACAATTTAACCTTTGCAGGAAGTATAATAATTTTAATTATTAATTATGGGTAGATTTTTAGCAGAATTGCTTAACTCAAAACAAATTTGGCAGAATTTTCAAAATTTGAAAGAAACACAATAATGAGGACAATTTCCAATGAATAGATAGAAATGCGTAACATTGCTTAAATTTTTAAATGTTGTATCATTACTCGACATGTAAGTGACACCAATGAAACTGAGTCATTTGAAGAAAAAAGAAAAATTGCATAGAAATAGATAAAAATTAAACATCTGATTATTTTAAGTGAAAATGTATAGCATATATATCTCTTGAGAAACCAGAAAAGAATAGAAAAATAATAATATATTACTACAGCAAAATCTCTGTAAAATACCCAGTGGTGTTCCACATCAAGGTGGACATTTTAAATCACATCTCATTTTTCTAATATTCCTCAAAATTCCTCTCTTACTCAGTTATGTGTCTCTCTGTGCTCTATTTTCTTTTTTAAAAGGTATTTGCTATTTTTATTACCTTTATTAAATGATTTTTGTTTACATTGCTGTATGACTTTTAGGATTTTCTTTTTTTTTTTCAGAAAAGTCTCTTTCCAATTGAATTACATTGACATCATTTTAGAGTATCAAACCATTATGTGCATGAAAATATTTGTAGGATCTCTACTTTTTCAGTTGATTTGTATATCTGTCTTCATACTGATAACTTATTTTTTGCTGTGGCTTTATTGTAAATTTAATTTCAGATGTGTTACATTCTCCACCTTTGTTCTTTATTTTTTAATTGTTTTTATTATTCTAGGTTCTTAAATATAACACTGTTTTTTAACTTTCTTTTAATTGTTGTGTATTGATTTTAAATCCTTTGGTCCTATTAATTTGCTTATTTCAAATAGGCTTCTGTAGATTTCTTAACCATATTTTAAATATATATTTAATATATATGATTGTGTCATTTTATGATTCAAAGTAATTTTACTTCTTGTAATTTGCATTTATTTTCTTTCTTTTTGTTACCTTATTTTACTAGGCCGAGTCTTCAATGAAAAACTGAATCTTTAGATATTTGAGTGAAAACATCGCCTTATTTTCAGTTATTCAAAGGCAATCATTTTTTCAATGTTAATTATGATCATCTCTAAGGTTTTTCATGCTGTTTTTTATCAGGTAGAAAATAATTTCCTTTACTACTTGTTTCTGGGTAATAAATTTGGTTAAAAATCTTTATAAGTGCACCCTGTGGAGAATTGGTCCGATTCCCATTTTCAGTTGACATGGTCCACATGCATCCCAGAGACCCAGTTTGTGTTCTGGGACTGGGGGATTAACCAAGATGAACAACTAAATAAAATAAATAAAATGCTGCTTCCTCCTCCCTCTTCTGTCTGCCTATCATTTCACCTTGGTTCCTGCCCTCAACTTTGTTTAAAAAAACAGCAACAAAAAACAAACAAAAAAAATCCTTTCTATATTTATTGATATGATCATGTTCTTACTTCTCTTGTTACAACCTAGTTTGGATTTTGTATAACAACAAGTATGTCTTATAAAATAATTTATGGTTTCTACATTGTTTCATTATTGATATTAATAGCCTGAATTGAAGCTTTTTTCTTCTTAATCAGTTTACTAACTTTACTGAGGTTTTCAAACAACCCTTTCAAATTAATTTTCCATATTGTTTCTCCATTAGATATTTCACCAATGTGTGGTCTTTTATAAATTATGCAGACTTAGGTTTTATAAGTGATTTTTTGATTGAGTCTTCCATCATGATAAAACCTCCATCTTTATGCATGAAAATAGTATTTTTCTTAAAGTCTATTTTTTTTCTGATACTATTAAAGCTATTCTAGCTTTCTTAAAATTAATGTTTCCATGGTATGTTATTCATTCTCCATTATTTAAGTTCAATCTATCCTTATTTATAAGTAGAAAATCATGTGGTTTATCTTTATTTCCCAAATACAATGATCTTTATTTTTTGATTATAGCATAGAGTATCATACTAGAGTGTTATGCTTAGAGAATGGACCTGAAAGAAAAATGTTTCAGTTGAACATACAGAATTCCATTCTCAACCAAGTGGTAAATTTAATATTTAGAGTGAAAATGGCTGCAAAATGAATGAGGCGAAATATCAGTTTAAGAATGTTTCCAGTCCAGAGTTCAGTTTCTCATTTTTACAAAGCTATAATTTGTAGAATAATTTGAAGGTGTTCAAAGTGTCAGCCTCAAATAATCATTAACATTTCTTATTTCCCTAAATAAAAAAATTTCATTAGTTATTAAAATTACTAAAAGTCATTTATAAAGCATAATATAGTTTGGGCTAACATTATATAATTTATTATGTAAGAAAATATCCTTTTCAATTTTCCTACACTGAATATTTGAACAGTTCAAGTAGATAGATTAATGAAAATATAACTATAATTTTGCATCATTGTTACAGAAAAAGATTATTACTACGCAGTATAGAAATTGTTTAAAACAAAAAAACCTTAAATAATGCTGCCTTTGAATAAACTATATAAACTAATGTAATTATTGAATAACATTACACAATTTCTATTGTTTTCTGACAAAGAAATCGGTCTAACATTAATTCATAACTAACTAAAGTATACAGGTCTAGTGATAATTTCTGATCTTTATTTGTCATAGGACAATTCCTATGCATACCATTGGAAGTGGGAATTTTTTCCCCGTATTTACCCCATTTCTAATAATAATTTTAACTTCCTCTCTAGAGTTTACTACTTTAAAAAATTTTAGATACAAACTTTTCTATTTGAATGATCTTATTATACCCACTCCATCCTTATAAACAAACTCACTAATCTTTTCTGGTATGACCTTCATTTAATTTTTTCATTTAAATTAATCTTTAATAATTTTTAAAAATATTTCTTTATTTGCTGCTTCATTTTCAATATTATTCCATCTTCATTGTAATGAAAAACTTAGCAACCAATCTAATATAAAAATGGTTTATTTGTTCAGAGCGTGATTCTCAAATTGGAGAATTTGAAATAATTGAGAATATCCCCCTATACTGAGGTTGATCTTTCTCTTTTAGATCTATCATGACATTTGAATAGTTATATCTAAAAGCCAGTTGTATTACGTCTCCTTCAAATCTGCTAAATAATTCTTGATGCAAGCAGTGAAGTAAAATATATTGATGATTATAATCAATGGTCTGAGGAATAAATTTTGCTAAGTCCTAACCTTTTGATGTATAGAGAAATTAAAGTTATTATTCTCCTCCTCCCACCCCAATAGATAGCAGCATTTAACACGGAGAGTTCCTAAGGCTACATCTGTTTAGAAGTACAGGAAAAACACAAATATTAATGATCATACCCTACTGTTGTGAAGAACTGCTGGCTTCATAGTATATCATGGCTCTACAGAATTTTCTGAATTGACAGGAGGTTAATTGTAATAGATGATAAGTCAACTTTAGAATGAGAACTGTTATTTTAATTGCACAAACCTTTTTTTTAGAAGATGTAATTTCTTTAAATAAATTTGTTTTAAAGTATAATAATAGGATACCTAGTTATGTTATTAGTGTCAAATTAATGATACATTCTCTTGAAACATTAAACCAACTACTAAGTGTCCCCTTTGGTTAAAACTATGTTAGGAGTTATTGACCTGAATTCCTCATGTTTCATATATTTTACAAAGTTGAATATAAATTATAACAAAATAAAAAAGACAAAGCTAAACAACACATCTTTCTTTCCTACAGTATAAAAATAAGAATTTTCTATTTCCAATGTTTATTTTCAAATAAAAATATATTCATGAACACCTGGAAGTACTATAAAAGATTGAAAAGATTAAAGTAAAAAAATGAGCAATTGAGATCTAAAGGTAGAATAGTTTATATCCAAAGAAGCATTTTAATAAGCATCAGAGAAAATAATCTTCCTTTCAAGACTGGCAGTATACATACATTTTCATCTAAACTGAAAAAAAAAGGATCCTTTATTTGCATAGAAATCTTCAATAATAAATCTATTTTGCTTTAAATATGTTAATTAGTGTAAAGTCCTGAAAAATATTTCTGAATCTGCACACCAGAGTATCAATCAGTATGCAATTATTTAAAATAAAAAAGGCAACTTCAATTTAGTGTCCTTATTTGAGTTCTTTCATAATACTCCTTTGTGGAGGCATAAAAGATTTCTATTAATGTTTGTTTTTAATTTTCACTTCAGTTTGTTCATTTACAATTCAATCACAAAGTTGATATATGTTAAGGTATTTGATGGGAATACTTAAAGTAATAAGATGTTAAACGGAAATTAGTTATGGAAAAATAAATTTTTTATTTATTTTTATTTTTTATGAAGGGTGCCAAAATATTATTCACGAAGTAAGCATATAGAGGTCGCATTGATTACGAGGATGGAAATGTTCTGTTCTCAAGAGATGAGGGACACATATCTGGTATATATTCTAATTTTCCTTACCACTCATGGATCTTGGTCAAATTATTAATGCCTCAAAGATTCAATTTGTTTTTTGTTTTTTTATATGAAATGGTTATTAAACATTTTTAAAGGGTAAATGAGATTATAGTCATATGCTGGCTAGCACAATGTCTTGAATGTAATAGCTAGTCAATCATTGTAATTTGTTTTTTATCATTATATATAATTTTTATCAATACACCAGTCATTTCAAAAAGGGATACTTTTGTTGTAAGGGCCATTAACTAAATATATACTTCTTTTATCAAATCCTGGGGAACTAGATTTAAAGAGTATTATTAGGCTTGTGCACAGAGCCAAGTAGAGTCTTCATAATCAATTAGCCCAAAAGTTCACTTTTCAGACCTTGGCTTGATCTCAGATCTTCCTTTTCTTTCTCTTTCTGAACTGGCTTAGTTTCTTTAACAGCTTGTTCCCTCTCTGTCAATGTGTCTGAAGGTATCCTGTTACAAACAGACAAGCAATGGCAATGAAAAAATCCATCTTTGCAACCATTATCTAATACATTTCATTTTAAGAGAAAACTCTAGTTCTTTCCTGCTCTGATTACATAACAATAACATCTAGATTTTTCTTCTCTGACATAGACCCTTCAAACACGTATCACTCCCTCTTCTATCAATAGATTGTTTCAATATTTGTAGTTCAAGAGTTCATTCTCTCCATCTTTTGGGCCAACTCCATAATATACAAGGTGAATGTATGCCCTGTTTCCAATGAAGGGTATTAAGGTATTACCATATGCACTGAAATATAATCTCTTCTTTTTGCTTTCAGTCTTATTATTGGGTTTATTAATTCTACTCCAGCTCTCCAGACCCTATGTCCAAACAGACTGAGTAGAATTCATAATGACTGCTAAAGCAAAGGAGTAATCACTTTATTCTCTAACATCAAACATGATACATAATTCAGAATGGATTCTTAAAATGTCAGGAAGAGATGACAATTGACAAAAATGCTAGGGAATTCCAAGAATAAAAACCTACCATTGAAAAAGAATGGAAACAAGAAATAGGAAAGCTTATTTGGCAAGCTAACAGTTAGACAAGCATGCTTGTCATAAAGGAAACATAAAATAGAAAACCAAAAAATAAAGGACAGGAAATGTGGCTCTTAAATGACTTAGGTGCTTTTGTGCTCTGCATATTGATTTCCCATTTATTTTATTGACAAGAATATTGAATAGTAAAATAATATTATTTATTTTGTGTTTTTAGAAAAGTAATTTTTGTTTGATAAATATTTTAGAAAAGTCATTCCATCTTACATCCTTTTTTAGTTATTGAGAGCAGTCATGTAATTCTCCCATCTACACTAATACTTAAACCAACATGCTTCTATACTACACAACAAGTTTTCTCTAGAATGAAGATATAGAAATTGTTTAAAACAATCTCTTAATTCATTATCATCATTAATATTCCAACACCTTGTTGGAGTAGCAAATCAAGTAATATTATCTACACTTACAGATGAAAACAAGAAGTCCAGAAAGGGAATTTTATTTGTGAAGGTTACACTATGAAAGGAGAGTTTGGACAATCTTCCCAAAAAGGCAATAACAAGTTTTGATTGTAATGATTAACTTTCTCTGCAATCCTAAGGAAAAAAAAAAAGAATGTCAGAAGTGTTTTTAATAATTCAAAAGAGAAGATAAACTAAAAATTACCTATGTAAAGGCTCACCAATTGAAGGAGAGGTGATATAGTGTTAATTCATATGAAGGTACTTTTAAGGGCTCCTTCTTTTTGGAAGATGAGATCAAGTGTGAAATGAATTTTTATTCCAAGGAATATACATTATACACAACACAAACCCCGAATTCGATTATAATTGTTACTTGGAAAATGTGCTTATTTGAAAATATTAACTTGTTCTATTAGATAAGTTGATCTAATACAAATTAAGCTCCCTTTTCTAAAGCGGTAATTGTGTATGATTTGAAAGAGTAAAGTTCAGAGTCATCTTCAAGTACAAGGGAAGAAAGACAAACCAAACCAAAACAAAACAAGGTTACTTTCAGTGGCTGTGATAGAATATTTAAATGTTTTCTTCTGATAATTGTCTTTAAAATCAATTTGATTCTATTACATTTTATTGATTCAAACATTTTCCCCTGCTAGGATCTAGCAAGTATTGTGAAAAAAATAAAAATAAAACAGCCATTCCATTTTCCACAAGTACCTATCTAGTGAGAGTGTCCTGCTAGTTTAGTCCTGGCAAAGGGTTGATTCTCTTATAAGCATTTACTTCTTGGTTTACTAAGACCATAACAAAGTTTACATAATGTCCTGTCTACTGATAACAGCTTTCCTTACATAAAGTTCAGTACCTAGACTGAGATTAGATCAATTTTGACAAGTGGTAAACGAATCTTAACAGCTGACACAGGGAAAAGATTTTCCCAACACTCTTGTGTCATCGATGATGCAATCTCACTGGTCTTCAAGAGAGAGGAAGTTTAATAAAATGTTGGGAAGTAAGCACAGTAAAAAACCAAATGCATCCTCAAACAGGAGAACATGCTCCAAATGCAAAGTTCATTCCTGCCTCCCCCAAACACTTTTTCTAGATAAGAAAGAATTCTGACTGCTATAAAAAATTTTCTCCAATTTTAGTTTTTAAACATTTAACAGGACAAGCAAAACACTTGTTAAAAATATGGAACTTCTGTTCTCCCATTTGTACCTGAATTATTTCTTAGGTACTCTGAGCCAGCTAACTAAACCATCTAGAACAATGAGTCAATTTGACTCAATTAAGAACAAAATAAAAATAAATTTCCATGGAAATAGAGATTTGCATTCACACAAATGCCAAAATAATACCTTATGAATATCATTATTACAGTGAATACAAGTGAAATCATGATTTGTCATTTACTTAATTTGTGCTATTAAATGCGAGATAAGAATGTCAGAAGTGTTTTTAAAAATGCTCATTAATATGATTTATTATGATGATGAGTTATGATTACTATTTATGGATTAATATGAAATCAAGCATGTAATGGGGAAAGATAGTAAAAGAAGACTGTCAGAAAATAAGAGAAAATATGACCCCCAAATATAGATCACGATTTACATTTTCTGAGAAATCATAAAGGAATTATATGGAAATTAAAAGCATAAGGTTTTCAATAAAAATGAAACATATACCAGAAACATTCATGTGTAACTAAATTTAAGAAATAAATATATATACATGATTTTATATTTTTAAGAATTCATTCTTAAATGACAGTTATCTGATGATGGATAATGTATGTAATTCTGAGAGCAATTAATAGCATACATTTTTAAATGATTACTGATTGCTGTATATTTTTTATCTTTAAATAATTGAAAAACACATTTTTTGTAATTTTTTAAAAGTATGTTATGCTGAAGTCATAATAAACACTATTTATGTATTTTATTTTTTTATTTGTAAAATCCAGTTTCCAATGCCCTTGAATTTTATCTGGCAGATTTTGTCTACTCTATCTATTGTTAGAATTGAGCAGTTTTATTTTCAAGAGGAATCTTCACAAGCAAAGTCAAAGAGAAAATGAAAAATTATCTATTGAATTTGCCTCATATGTTTTGAATAGCAGCTTGTATACACCCATCCAAAATTCTTCTGTCATCTGCTGGAATAACAAGCATGTTTTCGCACATTGAATGTTTTAATCCTATTTGTCAGGTTGTTAGCTTGTGTTTCCAAATCTCTGATTTAAACTGGCCCACAGAATCTCTGGTTAAGTAAAGCCTCACAAAAAGAAATGAGTCTCTGTCGCTAAGCTGTAAAAGGTCAACAAGAGTGACAGCTTCACCATCTCAATTGCAGATTTTTAGCCAGAAGCCAGCTGATGTCAAGATTAAGTCAAAGCTGAGACCTGATCATAATAAACAGGTTGTCAAAACAGCAAAGCACTGCACAACTTAGAATAGGAAACATAAGAGGCTGGCTTTGTGTCAATTTGAGGGCATGACATAGAGTCGCAGAAATGTCAAAAGCCCAACCTACTGCTTTGTTATTTTAACATTAGTCTTGAAATCTTCAAATCTTTGTTGGTAATTCCAAAGAAAGAGAAGAGAGAGGCACTATACATTTCTGTCCATGGCTTTCAATTATCTTATTAATTGTGGAGTCTGTAAATACAACAATACTAAAAACAACTACAATAAGTAGCAACAAGGGGTAGAAACTTGGGAACAGTTAACATCAGAATTAACAGTAAATGATCCTGATGGTAGAAAAGCAAACTAAAGAAGTTTGTGGTTTATTTGCAATTATTCTGAATTCATATTATTTCTTTGCATCGAGTCCCCAGACAGAATTAAAATATTTAAAAAGAAATTGGAAAAAAAAGTTTTTAAATTAATGAAGGACATTATTAGAAAGGATTTATTTTGGTCAATATGTGAGTTATAGAACTACCTTAAAAGTATACAATTGCATATGAAAACCTGAAGCTATATATTTAAACTTGAGGATACTGTGAAATGAGATATCTTGTGTCATTACATAAACACTCAACAAAATACAAAGTCACTTTTTTCATATATATAATATATATATGTAACATATATATATATATAATATATAGTACATATTGATGATAGATAGATGATAGCTAGGTAAATAGATATAGTGGCTATTAAGCATTAGGCTCTCTTCTAAGTTTTTGAAATAGATTAAAGAAAAAAAATCCCTGCCTTTACTGTAAACTGGAAAAATACAGATGGCATAATGGGTAGCAGGATGCTCTATGTATGAGTCTGTGTGTGTGTCTGTTCATGCACGTATATTTGTGTAGGAGGAGGTTGCAATTTTAAATAGTGTTTCAGGCAGGATTGATTGAAAAACTATTATTGCAAATATCTGCAGGAACCTGTCACGTCTATTAATAATTTTAAAAGTATAACATTGTTATCTTTAAAATACATAAAAAGACGTATGAATGAAAATGGATAAATGGACAGAAATATGGTAAATCATACATAAAATAATAATGTAAAGTACTATAACAAAATATTGAGGGTAGGTGGTGGGCATTCACTGCAAATTTCTTTCAACTTTGCAGAATATGGGATTATTTTAAAGAAAATGTTGAAGGACTTTAGAAGAATTTTCTTCATATACATATATTCTGTTTTACACATTTCTTCCTTCTCTCTTTTCTCAGCCCTTAGGCCCATATCTCTAAAAATTACATATGAAAAGTTATTTTAAACTTTTTCTGTGCTCTACTATTTTTGACTTCAGAACTTCACATCTAAACATTAACATTTTATTTAAATTTTCTTGCTAAATTTCAGAACATGGAGAAGCCAGAGGGGAAGCCTCAGATAAAGTCAGGCTGAAGTTTTATTAGAATTACATTTGTATATCAAAAAGACAAGAACTTCTCTAGATATGTACCAAGTGTCTTTTTGAAAAACATGCAGCAACATCTGCCTACCCACTGCTAAATTATTCAGATTCCAAAAAACTAGAATTACAATAAGTCAAACATAAAATGTCATTATGCAACAGAGATTTTGTTTTCAAATTAGAAACTCATAATTGTTAAAATATAGCCTTAAATTGACTGAGTTTGTAATACATTACTATATGTGTTGTTCAAGAAAAGAGTAAAATGAAGCTACCTGCTTTCAAAATTTTATTTTGATTATCAATTCATTCTCTAAGTCAAGAGAGGAATCAATAATTTCAAAAATGGTGGTTCCCAGTGAGGGAAAGATACTTGAATATATCTATGCTCAGAACATAACTGGCTTTTACTTTTGCTGTTACTTAATTACAGCTCAAAATATCAGATATACAGCTTCAAGTCAATGCATGTGGATAAGTTTCTCTTCCATTGCCATATATATTTCAATATTTTAGTGTGCCAAAGTAAAAATTTCTTCCCCTCTCTTCATTATTGTAAGTTTTTTCTCTCTACCATATATTCCTGTTAGCACAATGAATTTCAGTGACTTTAAATTAAAAAAAAAAAAATCTCAGTGAAAACCGGATCACATCTTTCACGTTTTAGTTAACTGGCTATTTCCTTTATTTTCATTAAAACTAACTTACCTGTCTGTAAGAAGTAGATAATTACATCGACCCTTTGAAAGTTGACAAGGATATAACAGAAGGATACCTTACAGGGATTCAGAAGGGTAGATGGTTTCACTGAATTCTATTTTTACCCTGATAAGCACCAAAGTGAAATTTTGACATCTTTTTTTGAGTAACATATATTACAACTTTTAAATTTACTTAGAATCATGACTTTCAAATGCTGTTTATCTTCTGAGATATTTTTTATCTTTTTATCCCATATTAGTGTTTACTTATTGTCAAAACCCATGTTCAAACTCCAACAAAACATTTTGAATTTCTCATCAAAAATTAACTTCATAATGCTTTTTTGAAAAAGATTAATATTCTTAAATTTTATAACACTCATACTCATCAATATCAGCAAGAGAAAATAAAGGGCACTTTTGTTGTTTACAACATGTGAATATTTTCTGAATTCTTCCAATAGTTAAAAGTATTTTGAAAGAAAGAGATTAGCTTTAAATAATAGACTTGAGTATGTTTATATTTACCAAAAAAATGAGTGTTGGTAAACAGGAACTTGCAGGGTACTGAAAGCTGAGACTCTGTGGAAATGCTCTGAGAGAAAAAGCCATCTAGCCAAGGCTTTGTCTCTTTCTCAGGACAGCCCACCTCCAGTGACTCATTCTACTGAAGGTAACAGTTCTGGACTACTTGCCTCGAGGTCCATGCCAGCTCCCAAGCTGAACCTTGGACCAGCTGATTCCTTCGTTACCACAATATCTAAGTCCTACCTTTTATTTTATCCAAACCTGCTTCTCTCTCCCTCAACAAGGCAGGCATTTTGAAAACAGGTCTCGACAGATTGCCTTCCCATTGATCTCAGGGTCCTCAAGTCCTGTATTCTGAGAAGTTCAAGATGAAAGTTTCTAGAAGAAAATATTTATTTCTAAGGATTTTCAAAGGACTATAATTGTGCTTACTTCAACAGCATGTAAACTAACATTGGAATGACCTCTGTGCAAGAGTGACAGGCCAATTCATGAAGTCTTCCACATTTTATATATTATTTTCAACTAGTGAAACAGTAATTAAGAAAATCGCCATTGTGTTTTATATAACAATTGGTAACTACAATGGATTTCTATTTTATCCACAATATTCAGGAAAATGCTTTGGATATAATTTTAAATCAGCTAGTGCCAGGAGTATGACCTTCTGTGTGACTATAATTTCTCTAATTTCCTCACATACAGAATGCATTATTCATAGAACTAAATAATGTAAGAAAGACACTAAACGGCTCTTCTAATAGGCAAAGCATTTTGAGTTAGGGCATGTTTTAGTAGATCAACACTGGATACATTCTCATCTTAATGATAGCTAGTATTCACAGATGGAATTCTACAACTTGTTTGCATTTGAAAATCAATCTCCATTTCCAGGATATGATGCAGAGCAAAAGAAAGTGCTCTATATTAACACTCCTCAATCAACTGAGCAATCTTTGCAACCAGTAGGTAACTTGAGAAAAACAATGCTGCCTACTTTTGACATGCCAGGGCTTAAAGCGCATCTATGAATTTCATTTTCAGTACTCAACAAGAATAACTTAGTAAGAAAATCTCATTGTTATGCTGTCAGCACTCAGTTGTAAGCTGTAATGTCAAAGACCTCAGAGTTTTCCACAGCACTCCAAAATGAAACACAAAACTAATAAGTGATGGAAACATCAAAAGCATGTAATAAACACTACTGGCTGATTGTTTCCAAAACCCTTTTTTTTTTTTTTCTTCTCAGAAGAAGAAACAAAAATTACAGGTGAGCTATTACCGCATTAACTCTTTAACAAAAAAAAAAAAACCTTACTAAATAATAGCTTCTGGAAAACTTTTGATTTTCTTTTCACACTGTGATTCTGTGCTCTATTTCACAGGACAATGCTCTGTTGAAAGCTGTCGCTCTCACAAATGGTATGGTAGCTGTCAGTGATTTTCAAAGAAAGCTGAATAATATGTACATATCTTATTTTAATGTGTTCAAAACACACGGACCTTTTGGTGTTAGGAACGGATGAAGAATGTGACCATAAGGTGAAGCATAGCTCATGCTGTTTGGCCCACAGCATGAGACCGCATGCTTCATTAGTGATTCTCCTCATAGCAGCTGGCCAATGGATCATGAAAATGAATCAGAAATATTAGGGCTTTTTTATTTCTTATTTTTCTCAGTTTGTGCGTTTGCAAGCAATTATGAACAGTGGGATTCTACCTTTCGGTGAGTTGCATTTCAAATTTCTGCTTTCAACTTTATAGGTTTCTAGTCTAAAATCATATGCCCTCATGCATGCATTTTTTTTTTTCAGATAACAAACCATCTGAGGAACCTTAAATTGAGTACCTTCCAGAATAAGATGCATGTTAGAAAACACACCTCTTTTAAAAAGAGGAAAAAAATATCTCAATTGTCTTGAAATAAGTCAAAGTATTCTTATTAAAGACAAATGAGTACAGGCATTGTGTGTTTTTCTCTCGTTAAAAAAGTAAAACTATTAATCAAAGTACACTTAATCTCTTTTCTTAGAGCTATATTACACTCTCTTCCCAGTTCATAGGGATACAACGAAAGCAGGAAGTCAAATTAAGTAATCTGTTGTCCCTAGGAATCTTTGACATTATCCTATGCAATGCTGAGCATGCTGGAATTGAATGCATGCTGTTTCTGGATGATCATCTTTTCAATATCTTATTGTCTTAATAACCAAAAAGCACCTATCAAAGAGGAGGAAAAACTTCACTGCATTAAAACTGTTAATCTTGCTATAATGAGCAGTTATAGCTACAACTAGTTGAATCTATATTTCAAGATAAACTTGAACCACTACCAACAACCACATTCTTTTTGCCTGTAATGATTTGCTTATAAGTAGATATTACCTACCCTAGCCAAGAAGGTTAAATGAATCAATTAGTTAACAGTGTATTTAATTGAAAAATAAAGGTCAAGTCCTGTTAATCTTTAAGGGTACCTTGTAAATTCTGAATATAATTGAAACAATTTGTATTCTCAAATCACTATAATGGTCTTAACAAATGAAATAAGACTCTTAAAAAATAGCAAAAAGAACCAGTACATAAGCTATATAACTGAATGTGGAATTTCTAGAGCAGGGAAAGCAATTTATTTAAAGGATGTCTAGAATCATTAAAGAGTAATCATTTTCATACAATCTATTTTATTTCTAGAGTGGCTAAGCCTTGGAAATTAATGACTAAATACCTAGTAATACATATTTCAAAAAGAAAAATAAGTTGAAAAGCAACATATTTTAAAAATGGATTGAAAATAAAGTAGAAATGAAGCACGATTTTTACCTATCATTCTAAAGTACTGAGTAATTTTACATACCTTATAATCAACTATGTGATGTTCTCTCTAACCAGCAGATTCACTTCATACATCATTTTTTAAGGCAATCATTTTATACAGTGAAGCAGGACTATTTATTTCACATGAATAGTTATGATCTAACTTTCATTTCTGTCAGCGTTAACCTTTTTTGCCTAGATGAATTTCTTAGGTTAATTATATAGGGCCAGATACTCCTCATTGAAAATGCCATTGAAATTCTCAAATCATGAAAGTGAATAAAAGCCAGATGAAATCTATTAACAATCTTACTCAAACTTCTTTCCTTCAGATTGTTTCAATTTCCCCCATTTTCTACTAGTGTCGTATACAATTTCATTTAATGTTTCTGCCAACCTTTTCTACAAAAGCTCTGTTCAAGGGCAGCAGTGGCATGTAATATGCCAAGTCTAAAGGACATAACCTGTATTCATCTTATGTGACTCACCTATGGCATTTGATAGAACTGACTACACTGTCCTTTGAGAAACACATTTTCTTCCCTTTTTCAATAACCCTATAATATTGCAATTTTCTTACTGGTGCATAGAACATTCCTTAAACATATTTGCTGTCTTCTCATGACTGGGCTGGAGATACCTGGAGCCTGATTTTATACTGCTTTTCTTAATCTTTCATCTCACAGGGGAAACCTCCACAAATTACATGACTCTAAATGAAACTATATGGGGGATCAACTTCCAGATGGTGACTCAATAGGATGCACCTTTGGGTCGCTCCCCACAGACACCAAAAACAAACAACAACAAAAAAAATCACCTATTTTCCTGAGACAAACACCAAGAAATGATTAGCACTTCAGTTGCAGACTGAACAGCTGAAAACTAACTGAGTGAGGGTACCTGGAATGTTTCTGAGTTAAGCCATATTTTGATTTGGGATGGAGTTTGGGGGTCTCTGGATGTGCAGTAGGGTGGAGACTAGGGATTTCGGGAACCAGCCGCAGAGGCAGCAAGAGGTGGGCACAGTGGGGCTGAGAGGCAGAGCCAAGAAGGGCTCACTTGGGGTGGGTGAAAGAGCCAGCGGACCAGGAGCTGAACTTGAATCCGCGTGGTGAAATTGCACTGGGTACAGCCATAAGTGGATATCAGCCAAAATCGAAACCCTCCCATAACCCTTTCACGCCAGAGCCTGGGTCCACTGAGCAGAAATCCTGCCCACTGCACATCTGCCCTCAGTAAATCCCACACATTGGATGCCCCTCCCCACTGCAATACAATGAGAAGGGAGTCCCAAGCCTCAACGCTATCCGCTAGCGCCACCTTGTGGGTAGAAGCTAATCTGCAGCCTGTTTGCCAGTCCTGGAAAGGCCAAACAAACCTGCATAATGCCAGGGAAACCAAACCCTCAGAAATATAAACAGAATGCCAAATAGAGCAAAGGCACAGAGAAATATATGTGAAATGATGGTTTCAATCAAAAACCCAGGAGAAAATCTGAATAAAGCTGACATATGTAAGTTACCTGAAGAGGAATTTAGGGTAACGGTAATTAACATACTCATGGGAATCCAGAAATCACTAGAGGCAGTACCTGAGAATGTCAAGAAGCAAAAAGAAGAATTAAAACAAGGCATCAAACAGGTAAGAGACACGATGGCTGAATTCAAAAAACTCATAGAGGGACTCAACAATAGGATGGATGAAGCTTCTAATAGAATCAGTGATCAGGAAGACAGGACAGAGGAACTCAATCAAGCAAACCAGCTAAGAGATTAAAAAATTCAAAGAAACAAAGACAGCATTGAAGACCTCTGAGATAACATCAAAAGGAACAACATTCATATCATAAGGGTCCCAGAGGGAGAGAAAGAAAAGGACAGAAACTATATTTAAAGAAATAATAAATGAGAACTTCCCCAATTTGAAGAATGAAACAAGCCTCAAGATTCAGGAAGCTCAAAGAGTTCCTAATAAAAGAAACCCAAATAGAAATACACCTAGACACATCATCATAAAAATATCAAAAATTCAAGATAAAGAAAGACTATTAAAAGAAGCAAGAGAAAAACGTTTCACAAACAGAGAAATTCCCATAAGATTGTCAGTGGACTTTTCAAATGAAACTCTACAGGCCAGAAGGGAATGACATAATATGTTCAAAGTGCTGAAAGAAAAGGAGTTTCAACCTAGGATACTATATCCAGCAAGATTGTCATTAAAACTGAAGATATGATAAAAACCTTTTCTGACAAGCAAAAGCTAGTATCACCACAGAACCAGCTTTGCAAAAAATATTAAAGGATGCTGTATAAAGCTTAAAGAAACCACACAGAAAAACAGTAAGACAACAAATACACCACACTGGGTGTCGTCTGCTAGCATTGATCAAATTAAAACCTGTAGCATAAAACCTCCAGTCCTTGTTCATCAGCACAACTCATCAACAACCCAGTGGAAGTGTCCCTTTCTTGCCTGCCAACTTCTGTGTACTTTACAGGAACTAGTCCCGACCCAAGACAACACGGTGACTTGTTCACCACCAATGAACAACTACATCTTCTCCAGATGACAAGAATTCCAACCTCAGGGAGAGGTTCCATCTCTTCACCATGCTCCTTCCTTCGATACTCAGCTCTCATTCCCAGGGTACATTTTAGAATACTCAACCCTTTTATAGTTAGTGCCCCGATGTAATTCACAATTGTATGTAAATTCTCCATGTTTTCATTAAGTTAAAAAAAAAAACTATATAAATATGCCTTCACATTTTCGACCCTTATTCAGAGTACAAAAGTGTGTCTTGAACTCAGACTAGTGTTTCTAAGGACCTGCTTGACATTTCTATGGTGAAGTTCTGTCCATTTCTTAAACATAACATGTCCAACTTTTAAATCCCTACTCATACTGAATAATAACCCCACTCTTTCTCTCTTTAAGAAAGCCACAGTCCAGCCAGTTGTTCAAGCCCCAAATTTGGAATTCACTTTTAATTCTTCTTCACTGATAGTTTTGTTGCATTTATTTTGAAGACTGTTAAATCTGTCCTCAAAACCCTCAAAATCTAAACGCATGTATCCAATAACTCCCCCTTTTTAGCATTTCAGTGTTTTTTAAATATATTGAATATATTGATAAACTGATTCTCTGAATTCCTCGCTATAAATCAATTCATGGCATTCAAATCTTACAGTTGCCTTATTTAAAATATTAAATAAAACATTAATTTTTTTAGTATCTTCAAAATAAAGTCCAGGCTTAGTTATGTCATTTTGAGACAGATCACTAGTCATTCATGACCTATCTCAAATATCTATACAGGTGATTCCACATTTACTCATTTTTTTCTATTTATTATGCTACAATCATTTGAATTTATCATTTTACATCTTTTTTCTTCATTTTTTACTGTCTCTGTTCTTAAAGTCTAAACTATATCCTGACAAAGAACACGTGTTGTTTTCTCCTTTAGCCTGAGTCCTCGGAAAATATCTGATTAATAAGATGTGTCAAATAAATATTTATTTTTCAACACAATATATGAATTGTTTTATTATGTGTTTATTCAAACAAAGAAATTTCCAAACAAGGGGTAGCAGTCCTACAAGTTAATTCTTTGCTCTAATAATGACTGGCTTTTCTCTCATAAATTTGTGTAAATCTCTTCACTTCCCTCTGTCCCAATTTCCTGAGGGATTTGACTAAATTATATCTAATCTCCTTTCCAAGGGTTTTATCTCAATGATTGAAGAAGGCTATATACTATAATATTATATTCATTTTACGTTTTATTTCATTTTCTCCTTTACATTTGAAATGCAGCAAGGAATTTTATCACCTAGGAAATTTTGAGGAAATATACATCTGGATGAGATAGAAAGACATAAACTATTCATAGCTTTCATTCTGCTTTCCCATTTAGATCAACTCTTTTAATTTCTGCAGTTTTCTAGACATGCTGATGTATAAAAGCATCCGTTATTGTAGTTGCAAGTTATTTTCATTTTTCTATTTTATAATACTTTCTTAATAGTTCTGTTTATCCCCTCATAGCCCAATTCCTCAATAATTTTTAAATAGTTTGTCAAGAGTTCTGCTCGAAAAATGTAAATGGGAATTTGTTTTAGTTGTGTACATAAAAAGAAGAAATAGGAGTAATGAGTTGTTGAAAGTATGCAGAGTCTTTCTACTTAGGGTCATTTAGTCTGTAAAAGAGTGAATAAACTCTTTTGTAAAGCAAGATCCTCCCTATCTACATGCAATTTATACTTAAATCCACATCCTTATATAAAAGATCTCCAAAAATAATATCTTTTATTTTTATATACCTGTGCTCTTTTGCGTTAGGGTCAATTTTACCAAATCCATTACTAAATGGATTCAGCTAGTGGTGGCAGACAACTAAGACTGATAAAATGATTGCTTTACTATAAATTTCTGGTTTCCCAGAGCTCTCTGTTAGCTATCTCTTGTTTAAAGTTACAGCCTCAGAAAGTTTTTTGTTTCTGTTTTTGTGGCGTTTTTTTTTTTTTTTTGAGCAAAATGTTCTTAAAGCCAACTATGATTCACAAGCAATAAGTACTTCAGAACATCATGTCTGCAATCATTATCAAAAGACTTAATTTGGACACACGAATGAAAGCTTCTTTTGGCTTTCCATTTGCCGATTCAGTCGTCCCCCTCCCAGATGTTAATCACCATCATATAGCATGAGATTAAGAAATGGAAAGAAAAAAAATCCTCACTTGCTGTTTTAAAAGGATGTATGTATATTCTTAGAGATCAAAGTTGTATACTAATATAGTAGGAGGTAAGTTTTACTTTATCTCTGTATCCTTCAGTTTCAAAAGGATATGGATTTCTTTAAAACAACTAGCTTATGTCCTCTTAAAAAGTATATCACTATCAGGTTTCTATTATATACCATTTAAATTTTAAAGTAGTCTCATACAAGTAATAGATGCTAGCAGTAACAAAGGAAATTATAAAGAAACATGCATGTATGTTTTCATTCTTCCTTGCAATATAAACAGATTATTTTCATATCTTTCACACCTCTATAATTATAAGCACACAAAGAACACATACATACTCTCAGTTTATTTTGTTTTAAATGATACTCTTAAAATTTAATTGAGTTGTCCATGCTAAATAACTTTGATCTATATACTTGCCCAAACTTAGATTTTTTATACAGATATAGTATCTCTATCTACATGTTATTTATAAAGAATATTATATTCTCTATTATTTATTATTCTCCATTTGAAAACATTCAAATAGTTACACACATTTTGCAAACATAAACTTTTCTAGATAGTGTTTTATCATCTTTTCATTTAGGAATTTAATTTTTTTCTATGTACGTGGAGTTAAAAATACAGAACTTCTTTTTTTTAATCTATACTTTAAATATACATAGTTTTTCCTACTTTTTTTTTTTCAAATTAGTATTTGCAATGATTATTAAAAGATAGAATGTATGGAATTACCTATTGGCCATAAGATAACCATTTCTTGTGAGCAACAAATAAGTTCTTGCTGTTTTGATTTACATTCACCAATCAATGTCTGGGATATGGAAAGCATTCATACATCTAAACTATTAATAAAAATATCAGTCCTTCTATTTATATTATTTGTGTCTCTTAAGTCTTCATATGTACATGGATCTTTCAGAACCACAAATTTCTCTTTCAGTTAACTATTTAGTCATGTAAAAATCCATTCTCCTTTCATTACTAGACCTATATCAAGGTTTATCATCTTTAGAAATGCCCCATGGCATTTAAAATGAATTTTTTATTCATATTTATTCATTTTAACATGAATTAGTATAGATGATATTTTGTAACACTGTCGTCATCATTGCTCTTCCTTACCCAGTATTTCTAGTTCAAGAAGGGGTACATTTATCATTTGTTTCTGAGAGCTCTTACTGTCTTGCACATATACAGAATGTGAAGCAGGTGAACGTGAAAAAAAAAAAAAAAAGCCATGGAAGTCATCATACAAGTGGCTTATCAATAATGGTACTAAAAAATGAATCTCTCATTTGAATAGTTTTGATCCTTTAAAAGTAAAAAGTACTATTCAGTTAAAAAAAAAGGGGAATGCTAGACTTTTAATCATTTCTACTGCAATGTGAATCAGTATTTGAAGTGGGCCTAGATGGTGTCTACAGAGAAGTGTTAGGACACCATTGGGCAGTTTTGAGTAAGAGGAGGAAAGTATTCTGCAGTAATGATGATGCCAATGGTGATGAATGAATGCGAGTGAATGTGTGAAATACTTTCCAGGCAATGATGACAGGACAAAATGATAACCTAGAGGCAGTGAACGGAAGGGAAAGCACTGTAATGGCTCGATTCAGCGCTGAAGGACTGGTGCATGGTAGTGTCATTGGTTGACATAAGTGCAAGTGCAAATTCAAGACTGATTTTTAACTACTTAGGATAAAAATGTGTTTGCATGATCTAAATGGAAATTTTGGGAAGTGCTACCTAAGTGAGTGGACACAATTCTCTGGATAAAGATATGGGCTGGAGTAGTCTTGGGACACAAGAGCATTGATGGTTGGAAGCAAAATGCTCTGCTGGATTCCAACATGAATTCTGATTTTGAGATTCAGTGGTTGTGTGAAATAAGGAAGTTATTGTCTCCTCTGAATCAAAGATTACTCATTCTGGAAATAAAGACTTTCACTTATATATTTGCATATGAATAAATATATATGTGTGTGTTGAATATGCTCAATTATAGCTATTGTTAAATAGTAGATAAGTGATTAATTTATAATGCAAGTTGAATGGTACTTAAGTGTTTTATTTTGCTTTTTTTAATGCAATTACATTCAATTGGAAGATAGCTTCCTAAAGAAATTAGTTAGAATCTAATCTCTGTCTCTGTTTTCTTGAGAGAGTAGTAGTCCTCATGAAGACAATGAGATATCCAAAGATGAGACATGAACTTTGACAGCACATTCCCTTTCCCTGGTAGATTAGAGGAATAAGCAAACCAAGCAAAGTATTTCAAAACAAATATATTATATATGTATGTATGCATGCATGTATTCGTACATGTATACATATATATATATATATAGCAGTGTTTGCAGTTCTTGAACTTTGCATTTGGTCATTTAAATGTTAATTTTTGGTCTATTTAAACTTAGGTAAGAATAACTCAAATAACTTTTCTATCTTGCTTGCATATTTTTTTAAAAGAGTAGTTGGTACATAAAAGGAATTGGTAGAACAAAAATATGAAACAAATACTGCATATGCTGACTATCTAACTTAAGAAACAGAGGCAAGCATATACCCAAGGACACAGACTAGAGTGTATATTTATCTATGATTCTGTCTTGATAGATGATGATAATGATGACAATAGATGATAGATTAGATATGTGATAGATATATACATATATGCAACTATACAAACATACATGCATACCTGTGAACAGACATGTACATAGATTAGCTTAGTGCCAGCTGGCAAAAATATAATAGCCATATAGTAGCACTCCACAGACAATTCCCCAACACATGGTCTAGTCTGCAGTATAACTAACTATTTTATAGTGAGCATATTAAAAAGAAAAGTATTTCCTAGAAAAGAAAAAATATATATTTGATTTTCCTGCTTTCTTTTTTGTCAAGCACTACATTTCCTTTCACATTTTAGACTTAGGCAAACCAGGGTAATTAACATCACATATTTATTCTTACTTCATTAGTGACATTTACACCTGCACTATTAAAAATGTGCTAATGTTTTATTTATGATTTTTATAGCCTTACTTATTGCCATTCGCGTCATTCTCATTTAAGAGACAGAAATTAATAAAAACTAGGTTTTGGGTATTATTTATCCTTGTCCCTGGCGTGATAACAACCTTAATGAAAAAAAGAATAAAAACTTAGACAGTAGTAATTACTCCAATCACATTTACCTCACAATGCAGATGGAGTATAATGCAGTGAGTTTTTATGCTGTGTCCTTCATGTATTCACATCACAGTGAAAAAATACACAGAGCTGTCACTAAGCATAAGTCAAGCTGAACAAATGGGTTTTTAATTTGCACTAGAAAATACAGTCAACCCTCTGTACCTGATCTTACATGGAAGGACATTACAAAGACATATAAGAGGGTAAAGTATTTAACACAGTGAACTCAAGGAGATTTGGTAGGGGAAAGACAGTATTTAAGTTGAAGAAATAGAAGAACACACTAGCACATTGATCAAGGAATGAGAATTCTGTGCTATGAAAATCCATGTTAGCATAAGGGCATTCCAAAAGAGGCATGAATTGAATGCTGATCAATATGCCTAAATAGAAGAATATTGTCCTAAAGAGATTATCAATTTAGACTGAGACAACAATGAAGTACTAGGATAGCTAAAACCATATAGTTGAAAATCAGAATACTTGATGATTATAATCATCAATCTACTGAATCTGATTGAGATCAGTCACACACACACACACACACACACACACACACAAATGGCAAATGGCAAGTGCTCTTAACACATGGGCCTATCCTGTTTGTGACAATTGTCTATACATCAATGATGCATGCAAAACAGCTTTATGGAGGACAAAATAGGACTAAAGTGTTTAAACTGAAGCTGTTTAAAATGCTATCATAATTTTAGGACACATTTAATATATGATGCTCAAATATGTCCTTCACAAAAAAAGTGTTGCTTGCAAAAGCAGCATGAAGACAATTTATTTTAATTTCAGTATTTTCTACCATCATATTTCCTTAATCAAAAGATATGTGAAAATGCATGGTGACATTGATACAATATGCATGCTTAATCAATTTAATATATATATGAACAAGGCAATATGATAAGAATCACATTTTTTATCATATGGTAATTTTCTTGAGATGGGAATTATTTCCATAAGTAGATATAAAAGAGGAGTTCGCAGATTTTAATTTGTTTGATAGATGCAGCGAAACTATTTTAATCTTAATTTTCTGACATCAAGTTTAATGATTTTTGAATAAGCCACAATCAGCTTCTGTTATGGGTTGAATTATGTTGCCTCTAGATTCTATTGTTGAAACCCCAACCTCAGCACCCTGGGAACATGACTTATTTTTAACAAGGATCTTTAAAGAGGTATTTATGTTAAAACGAGACTTAAAATGGACCCTAATCCAATCTGACTCACAGTTTAGTAAGAAAAAAAACAAACATGTACACACAAAGAGACAACAGGATTGCTCATGCTCAAGGAAAGATCAGGAAAGGACTCAGCAAAAATGAAGCAAAATTCAAGCTAAGGAGAGTGACCACAGAAAGAAACCAAACTTGTTGACACCTTGATCTTGGACGTGCAGTGTCTATAACTCTGAGAAAATAAATCTTGTTGAATAATAAAATCTATGGGATTTTGTTGTGATAACCCTAGCAAATAAATGTACCTTCTGATCTAGGGAGCATTCTTCAGTATGATACCTTTTCATAGTCATGTAATTTTCATTTTCAGTGTAAGTTAATAGTAGAAAGACAGAAATCCATTTTGAGGTACCAGAAGTCAAGTTTTACTCCTAGAATTCCAATTTCTTACTATCTTTTTATCCTTGATTAAAGAATGCCCTTTTATAAGTTTTGTTTTTATCATCAAAAAGAAAAAGCAGATAATACACATGCAGGGCTGTGGTTTGCATGTATAATTCATGCTAAATTGTCTTCATTTTTAATACGTAATTCTACAGCAACCATATCTAAAGGCATGACTACAGGAAAAGTAGATAGGTTAGGGTTAGTATTTCACTTCAGCTTTCAGGGTGAAAGCTGGTATGTAGACTTTATCCTTATCCTACTCTATTGGAAGATTCCATATTTCTATCATCTGTCTATTTATCTAGCTAGCTAGCTAGCTAACATCTATCATCTATAATCTATTTATCTCTACCATTTATCTATATATCCATTACATATAAACTATATCTCCAAACCAAGATACCAGTCCAAGCCTTAAAGTCATGATGAACATTATCTTTTATTCATTTTGCCCTCCAGTCACATTTGTTTTTAAAGGAAAGACACAGGAAGTAATGAAAGTGAGAAGAGGCAAGATGTGAACCCAGGACTTTGGGAGGTGTGTAGACTGTGCCCAACCACTACTCCACCAGGGTGCACCCATTTGTCCCATTTTATGGATTCTGGCTCAATCAAATCAGATCCTGATGCTTGGTCAAACAATCCATATTTCTTTCTCTATAAATTAGTCCTGCTCTGCTCAGGACCTCACCATAGAGATATGAAAAACCTTGCTCTACACCATCATTTTACTAAAAGACTCTGAAAGAGAATTTTATCCATCATAGCACTAGTATAAGATGACTAAGACATTGCTCATTACCAATTTGTCTACAATGGTCAATTTACTACTCTCTTGACATTAGTTAAGACAGGAGAAATATAGCAACGTGGAATTCCAATAATTTTGTTCTTATCCTAAATATTTTGTAAGATGGTGATTGCAAGGAGAAAGACTCTAAGAACTATGACAAAAGCTTACCTAAGAGAAAAATCTGGTAGAAAAAGCAGGAAGGGAGATGAAATAGAATAAACCTACTAAGTTAGATAATGAATCCTCTGCCTTAGTTTACCTAAAACAAAATCAGTTTAACACAGGTGTGCTGTCCTGAAAAAAAAAAACAATAATTTGACATATCCACCCCAAGTCAGCTCCAAAAATGCAGTTGTAGTTCCCAAATGTAAGTTCACAAATTGACTAATGAATGCTAAGACAGTTTAAAAGTTACTGAAAAATCAGAACCTGAATTTAAAAGTTGGCAATGCAAGATGGCGATATTAGGAATTTTCTTGCAAATTTTGAAATTCTAACTTCTATCATATTCCTTTAGAAATATTAAGCTCATAAGATATTTACAGTCTTTGGAACTCAGGAGTTTGAAGAAGTTACCTGTCATTTACCTTATTAATCAGAATTATACATTATTTCTGCAGACATTTGATAACTCAATATTATTCATCCAGTACATTTTAAAAAATAATCAAAGAACTATATTAAAATTACAAAAATGCAAGTTATCTTTGCAATATTCCTAAAAAGTATTGATTTATATATTTTTCTGTATGTATTCCATGTGGAATACAAAAAGGATAAATAACTTTCCTTAGATAAGGATAAAGAATATGGGAGTTAGATTTTAACCATTAAATATTCTTAATTTTGGAAAACATAATGTGCTTGTAAAACACTTTAAAAGCTAAGCTATATTTTAAAATAAAATTCTCTTTATTATAAGAAAAACAAATACTTGTAAGACTAGAGTATCTTTAAATGAAGTTAAGCCAAGACAGTGCTGAGTGTATAGAAAATCATTTCACAACTCTATGCTAGATAGAACAAGATGAAGTTATTCTTATTAAGAAAACTGTTGAACTCTTATATTTCTTAAGTACTAATAAAGTTTTCCAATTAAAATGCCACTTTCTTAATAAATTAAGAACACTGTTATGAAACACCCAATGTCATCTCATTGTTCTAATGAAGAAAACCAGAAAAAATAGCGGTTTTCAGATTTAATAAGTATGCAACTTGCAGCAACATTTTACTATATAAAACATAGTATCATGGTGCTCTTAAAACATAAGAGAAATTGATGATATGGTGCAAGGAGACCTAGAGTAAAATCTAAGTCCTAGGAACTAGACTTAGTGGTACCACCAGTTAAATAAATGACAAGTACATTGCTTAACAAATAACCACAATTGTGTCCTAACAGTAGCAGATAATTAAAGTCTATTGTACCCCAAGCCTTTATAATCCATTCCTCCTTTAGTAGAATGTATTAAATATAGACTTATCTTTACTTTTAATATACAAACAGTTGTTTCTAAGTTGACATTTTTTATTATTTTAGTTTACTCAGAATCAAAATGTTTGTGCATATGATAAAATAAAATATAATCATTATAATATATTCTGAACTAGAAACAAGATATCCACAACAAAATATTATTTTTATGCAAGAAGTATTAATCTTATAAGAAATAATGAATTATGTGTTTGACTCTAGTACTATTCTTCAAAGAGCATTGAAATATCCAATTTATCTAAGGATATATTTTATAAATATCAGAAATCAAAATTTTAAACTGATTTATTGATGAAAATAACATCTAGATGGAAGTTTTGCTGTAATTGTTTATGGAATGTATTCTGGCATTGCAAATTATAGAGGACATCTCTTCTTTTGTATAGTAGCTGTGCATATAATCAGTTTCATCCAGTGCTTAGAAAAAATATTGATTACGAAATTTAGTTGTATCTAAATTGATGTTCTAGCATTTCATTTTGGACTGTGTGAGCAGATTTTATTTATTAAATAGAGCTTATTTTCCTAACATCCTGATGTCATGTTTGGTGGAAGTCAGATTTCCAGGACACTTTCATATCTTTAATTATTACAGAAATAGTTTAAGTGGGTTCTTAATGTTTACTGACAACTCTTATTTCCAACTCTCTTCCATTTTACAGACAGCACTATTTCCTTAAGCCAGACATAAAATAAACCATGCCATTAATGTTTTTTTTAAAGGAAATGTACAGGAAGCAATGGAAGAGAGTAGGCAGGCAGGACAGAGCAGAGGAAGAAGTATGCCATTTGTTCTATTTAGATGTTCATCTCAGTTGCTTCTGCTCACCAGGGACGCATGGAATTGCACTCAACCGCTCCTCCACCAGGGCACACCAACCGTGTCATTCTTAGGTTCCCAGATCTCCAGCAATTCTCTAATGCCTGCATCAGAGTCCAAACTCCATTTTATGCCTGGGATCTGGCCCCAACACATTACTCTTGGCTTAACGTTTTTTACTACTCATGACTCCTTACTCTATTCAAAGTAACATTAAAAAAGCATGCACATTCCGTCATGAACAGGCATGTATGCACATACATTCCCCACCCCACACACAACAGCGACATCAACTTAATCAATCTTATTGCCCTTCTTTCTCCGCGTACTTTTCCTATGGTCCCTTGTTCAGACCACAGTCAACTTCCTGCCACTTTCCACCTCTGCGTGCATGTTTTTTCTCTATCTTTACTTATTTTACATACTTACTCTTTGTCCTTGACTATTCATCTCCATGGCTCAAATTTTCACACTTCAAAACAGAGTGTATATACTACCAAGTCATGACATTTTTTAAAAAAATATTCTTGCCAGAACTGCGCTCTTATGATAATTTTTTAAAACACTTTAACAATATTCACTAGTCATTATTTTTGATGATATATATTGATAAATTCAACTGTCTTCATAAGAAGTTGTAAACCTTGTGAAACAGGAATTATACCTGTGGTCATTCAAACTCAGTTCAAAAATATTCATTTTCCTCTCTTCTATAGTGTAATGACTCAAATGTTTGATAAATGATAAAGAATAACAGATATTACCTATCTAAACAATTGTTATAAAAATAGTATGTCTCCAGAATCCATACGGTTTTAACCCAATTTATTCTATGTATCTTTTGGAAATAAATACAACTGAATACAACTATGGAAACTACATACATTTCAGAAGACCCTCTCATATTATTTATAGATGTTGCAATCACGTTCATATCAAGAATACAATTGCTGCAAAAACTAAAGAATGTCTTCAATCCCTAGTGTTGATCCTCAGTCATTCACATAGAGTTTTAAAGTTGGATTTAAATTATTTCTTGCTGAGTACTTCACAACCAATGTAATGTTCTAAAACAAAGCTTGTAGCTCCCTTTCCAGAATGAAGTGTCATGACCCTTCAAAACCTAAATCAGAGCCCCACTACAGCCCCAGCCTTCAAACTTCTAATAAACCAATCTGTATGTCTTCAAATTTATCACTCACTACTTCGCTGAGTGAATTCTTTACTTTAGAAAACTGATCTAACATTTTGCCCATAAACTATGCCTCAGATCTCTGGCTCTGCTCCCATTGCTGACTTCATTTCAATGACTTGAAATTTCCTTGCTTTTTCTTTCTTGTCATTAAAGTTAAACTCCCTTTGAAAATGTCACATAACCAGAGTAATCTTCAATGATGTTTCTCTACCCTGAAGTCTTAATGAATTTTCAAACTCTTTTTTTTCATTAAAATTACTTTTCTCAAATTAATTTTAGCAATGATTTGTCTATTTTTTATCTATAATGTTTTGAAAATTGTGTTTAATATATAGTTTATATATATATATATATATTTGGAGAAATATAAACACAGTATCTGCACCAGTATTCTGTACTATAAATTCCACTGTGGTTTTCAGATGCTTCAAAGTCTATTTCTGCTGAATTCATTTTATCTCTGAAATCCCTATTTTATTTTTGCTAAATTAGACAAATTGACCTATCTTACTTGAATATAACATTTTTTCTTTTTTAAAAATTAATAGACTACTATTTGAACATTTTTAAGTTTGTAAAAATTTTGAACAGCAAAAGGTCTCATTTCCTCCTCCTCTTCCTCAGTACTACCCTAATCATCCCTGTTATTGATATGTTGAATTAATGTAGTACATTTGTTATAAGAACCATTATTGATAGATTATTATTAACTGAACTTCATAGTTGACATCAGGATTCACTCACTGTGTTGTGCACGATTTGAGTATGATACATTATATTGACATGTATCCAAGATTACACTGTCATACAATTTCACTGCCCTAAGAAACTCTGACTCATTTACTCATTCCTCTTTCCTTTTTCTGGAACTCCTACAAGCCACCGCTATTTTATTGTCTCTATACTTTTCTTTTCCAGAATGTCATCTAGTAGAAATCATACCACATGTAGTCTTTTCAGACAGACTTATTTCATTTAGCAATATCTGTTTAAATTTCCCTCATGTTCTTCATGGTTTGTTAGCTCACTTTTTGTATTGTTGAATAACCCTTTTCTGGATGTACCACAGTTCACTCATCCATTTACTAGTGAGGGACACCTTGACTGATTACACACTTTGGAAATTATAAATGAAGTTCTTATAAATGTTATTGTGCGAGTTTTTGCATGGGCGTAAATTTTCATAACAATACATAACAAAGAACCATAGATGATGAAACAAATTCATTTTGTAACAGATAATAAATTAATATCTATGAATACAAATGTTTAAGGGAAGAAAATGCAGTCAGTTCATATGTTCATAGCAGCTTTTATTTGTAAAGTTTTGGAGAATACAGAATTAGCAAATACTGAACCATTGCTCTTAGGAAAAATACAGGATTAGGTCTTCTACTTACAGCATTTTTTTCAATAAATAAATGCATAACTGTATATTATGTTTATTTCTGTGCATGGATACCTTATCTATAAACCTAAATGATATATATGGATAGCTATACATAAAATATATACACACAATATATGCATATATATGCCTACACATAATTTAGTTAATATCATCAAACATATTCAACAACATTATAATTCATTTCTAAACTAAGTCTTTTCTTCACAAGGCAAAATGCTGTCTACTTATGTTTAGGTATTAAGACAGTACCTTAGAAATGTGCTTGGTGACAATTTTAAAACAATGAAATAACCAACAAAAAGCACAAATATGCAAAAAATGTGATATTAAATAGACCACAGAAAGGAAATTTGTTTGCTCTAAGAACTGAAACAAAAATGCATAATATCACCTTGTTTAATGTCAGATGGAAATGTGAATGTTGAGTGTTGCCATATTTTTCACTCTGTGCATATTTGGAAATGGTGTGAATACAGATTTGAGGGTTACAAACTAGTAAGTTAGCAAATTCACAAAATCAAACACAAAATCAAAATAATGAGGATTAAGTCTATGAACTGCTAGAAAATTCTAGGATTTATAACACATGTTGTTCATCATAGACTAAAACATTTTAGTCTCCCTTATGGCACCCACAAGGAGAATGTTTCAATAATTCAATAATTTTCATTAATTTGAGAAAAATGAGAGATTGAGACTGCTTCATCGATACTTGAAATATTCATTTATTTTTGAAAGCTTATAGTCAATACTTTCATAATTGTATGTTACCAATGACTTTTAATGATGCACAATCTATGAATATTATTTCTTATTCATAAAGTGGCAGGATTCTTGTTAATGGAATTTTGTCAATATCAAGTCATTCAAAACTGAACATTTGGTTAACCAAGAAGTGCTATAGGAAAGCTCTGTCATAACCTGCTCATATAAATGTGGTTCACAAGTTACCAAATAATTTCTTTAAAACATTTTCCAATGCAGCGACAGTGTTCACCAGTTTTCAAAGACTCTTCCACTTTCCTGTAAGTATATCAAACACTGAAATATTTGATAAAGCAGAATGATTTAAGCTATCAATCATTCTTAAATGCTATTATAAATTGTATAAATGCAATTAACATCATTAAATTCCCATAAAAATAGATGAGGGAATTATAACTCAGATATATAATTACCTAAAATCATCTGGTTAAATAATTAAAAAACAAACATTAAACTTTTTTCCTTCTATTTGTCCATATACAGTATTTTCACTCATAAAAGGCCCACTATTTAGACTCTTTAAATTAGACTGAATTGGGATCTTTAACCAACATCTTATAGAGTTTTTAGATATCAAAACCATTTTTGGTAGTTTAGTAGGGAAATCTGAAGATCAGGTCTTTACAAATGATTCATTATTGATATAATGTATACAGAGTAAATCTGACTTTTTTTCTAATTTAAGCTATCCTGAATTTTGAAGCTAGGAACATCAATATCAATTAAAGGTGATCATGAGTTAAATTTCAAAATAACAAAAATTTCCAAGTAATGACACTGCACTTGGTATTATTTACTGTATCAGATACACAAAATTTATTAATAAAATGTATTTCTAAACAATATGTTAATATTTAACCTATTTGACTAAAATAAGAAGGATATTTCAGAAGAATATGATGGACGAATAAATTTTAAGAAATCTAACTTTTTAATGTATTTAATGTTTAAAGATGCTACTACGGTTATCTATAAAATGGCAATCTCTTTAGTCATATTAGCACTTAAAATGTGATTGCTTCTTTCATGATTTCCTTCAGATCTTGTGCTTCCAGAGAGATTAATCCTATAAAGGGTAGAGGTATTCTAAACCTTTGACAGTTCTGCTGAATTTGTTGTTTCCCTCCCTAGAGTTTTATAATAATGCTCTCAATTAGCCTCTTTGTCCCAGATTCCATGGAATAATTGTTGGAACTTTAGCTGGTACTTGTAAGTCAGAAATGTTTATTCTTTAGAGAATGTTTCCTGGACATTTTAATATTTTAATGCATATTAAGAAAAAGTTTAAATTGGAGCATAACTAATAGTTCCAATTTTTGAATTACTGCTTCAGACTTAAATTAAGCATAAAAATGCTCAGGATTTTCTTATAATAATATCTTTGTTCACATTCTTTAAGTACCATTTTGCTGCCAATATTCTCCATTATCTATAACTAGCATATGTTACTAAGGTATTTGAGATTTTTAGGCTGGCTGTTTTTATTATAGCCAGAGACACTGTTTTATTAATAAATATTTTTCACTTTAATTTGCAATACCAAGTATTTTACAAATTCAATTTCAATGAAAAAAAAAGTTTAGATGAAACACCTCACTGGCTATATACATACATTAACATCAAATCTATTTGCATTTTTCATTCTTGCAAAAAACATCAGCTAGTTGATGTTTCCTAACTCTCTATAAATAAAGATTGGTTTTCAAAGCCTCAATAAACACTTTACTCTTTTTGTAAGCAGGATGCCAATTTTATAAGCCATAAACTTTAATAGAAGGTTTACTTGTTAATAAATGAAAAGGGTTTAGGGACCAAAATATGCTTAAACAAGGATGAAAAATATGACCCTGTATAAAGCATCATTTATCATTAATACAAAAATGTGCATACTATATATATATTTTTTTTTATTTTAAAGATCTAGACAAAATAGCTATGGGAATATAAAAAACATCTCTTGTTGGCAGAAAAGATTATACTAACTGGTAAAGAAAGGATATTTGAAACTTTTATAATTAACATCCATTTTTAATTAGTATCACTGTTGCTGTTAGGAAAAAATGAAGACCTAGAGAGAGTTCAAAAAGGGATGAACTATCCTAGTGTAATTACCACACCTCCCAGCAGGCTTTTCTCTCATCTGATTAACACCGCAGCAGGACAGTCATTTTAGCACACAGCTAACTGCCATAATCACAGGAACATAACAGGAGTGAGAAGACTAAAAGAGAATTTCCCTGACATTTAAAATTAAGTATCCAAATTTCTTTGTGTTGTTAGGAGTCAACTCATAATTCCAAACGTTCCAGGAAATCCAAGCCAAAAGTGGTATAAAATAATTACCAGTAAACTGGAAAGAACTGAAGGTGGTCACTTGAATAAAACCAGACAGCTCAAAAATGTTTTATTCCTCTCATGTCAAGGAGTTTTTTCACTTACCACTTGACTATTATGCTGTCATTCATTAGCACCTCTATGGAGATATAGACTGAAATAATTTCTTCAATAATTGATAATCATGGATGCTGCGAGCTGATTTGTTGAGCATTTGAAATTTGCTGCTGATGCATATTGATAAGATTACACAGAGTTTGGAATGTATATTAATAAAAACATTGTCATTTCCAGTGCTTATAATTATATTGCATTGAATGATGTACTTGAAGCTACTCTGATATTACTGAAAGTACATTTCAGAAGACTGTCTTTTGAATTATTGTTTCTTGTTTTAGTTTTTTTTTGTAAAGTTCATCCTCTATTTAATATTTTATTCTAGTTAACTATCTAGCATTGTCCTTTAACTTCAAAGACGACAGTTTTCCATGAGTGCTAGTCAAAATATTTTAAAAACAGATACATAATGGGGAAAGAAAAAAAAAAGCAAAACAATGGACACTGCCTCGTAAATTATATTGGTATACAGTAGGGTTTTCTATGCTTTTATTTTTCATTTTGCATACTGCTGGGGGTAAAGCTATGTCATAAAAATGAAGTCATTTTATGACATATCCCAAACAAAAAAGCAGAAAGCAAAATAAGGTAAACTACAATCGATACGTTTGTTGATATCGTGTGGGTCTATAGCATCATAAACACGGAACAAGATGTGACCCCAATTAGTTGAAATGTTATCATTAACTAGTGCATGAGTTTCCTAGGGCTACTGTAACAACGCACAACAAACTGAAGCTTAAAATAACATAAATTATTCTCTTACAGCTCTGAGGGCTAAATGTCCGAAGTAAATTGGTACAAGGTCCCCTGAAAGATATAGGAGAGAATCTGTGCTGTGATTTGCTTTTGGGGGCCACACCTGGCCTCCATTGGCTTGGAGAAGTGTAACTTGTATCTCAAATCATCACATGGCAGTGTCCCTGTGTGACCCTATCTCTGTGTCATTTTTTTTTCTTACTAGGGCACACATAGTATTAGACAACATATTAAATTAAGAGTCCACCCTCATTCAGAATGACCTAATCTTTACAAATTAAACCTATTATGACCCTAATTACTAATAAAATTAGATCCTGAGGTACTAGGGATTATTATTTCATCATATAATTCAGTAGTCACAAAAACAGAACAACTGGCTTCCTAGTAAAATCTTGCAAAATGTGTAACTTTTAAACATTGCAGACATCTTTGGGAGATTAACAATTCAGCATTTAGAACCTCTAATTTGTTATATATTGAGAAGACTACATTGGAAAATATTAGAAAGGGTTTGAAATTGCATGCTAAGTATCATAAAACATGAATTACTTTTAGAAATATTTTATTCTTTATCTGCTTTAGTAGAGACTGTCCAACTCCTTAATCTCTGCATGACCACCCAGTCTTTTTTGAATATTCCCAATGCAGAGCATCATAAATAACTTTTTGAATTGCTTGGGAATATGCAAGACTCACGGTAGGCCTTGTATGTTTTGGGCCTATAATGAATTAAAGGAAATTTATCCTAATTATGCAACCAGATCTTATGTAAAATAGGATACTACATAAAATATAACACTATCATTCAATCATTATCTGGGAAAGTTATACGTGTAAAAACAATATTATTACTGAGGAATTTTTCTGAGAGAAAAAATAGATAGTAAGGACAGATTTTTAATTTTCAGATAAGCCATTAATGATACAGTTTCAGGGAAATATATATATATATATATATACATAATATTCTTTAAAAGATTCAGAAGTTACTGAGAATGCTGAGTCAAATAAATAAAAATGGAAAAACATAGAAAAGAGAATCACTAAAACGGATTTTAAAAATCTTCCATATGATAAAATGAAATCAAGGATAGGTGGGAAAACTTTTTTTAAGAAAAGATGATCTTAGTTTTAAAGATTTTGAATTTTACCTAATTGCTTTCTAAGAAAGGCAAGATTCCATATTTGTTCCAAGTTATGTGACAAAGTTTTGAAATTACACAGTGTGCATCAACTGCAATCAGCCATGAAGACTTTAATGATAACTCTAGCTCAGAAAGAAGCAGTATTTCAGAGGATGATGCAAATTCAAGTAGAAGAAGTGCAATCTACACAAAGCAATCATCTTAGAAATGAATTTTGCAAAACATCAACAGGTGCAAATAATGCATGATAATATGGAATCACTTTGAAGTGATAAATTATCTTCTAGAGAGGAAAAATAGCATTTTTTGTAATGGTAAATTTTCCATATATTTTGTTTTGATGCAAATTTTCACTGACATTTTCGTAATTAAGTACAGACTTAATTTTACTAAAGGACATCTTCCGAACTTGGGGAGCCTTTTAAAAATAACAATTTCTAGGCTTTGATCAAATATATCTGATAAGGAGAGAGTTCATCAGTTTTAGAGTTTGACGTTTATTTTGTACATGTTTTTTTCATAATTTTTAATATGAAGAATTGCATCAGACTTGGTTGTGCTGTCATAACAAGCACCGTGAGAGTTTCAGGGATTTAGTAAAACAAAGATTGCATCTCACTCCTTCAAAGTTCAAAGTGAGTTGAAGCAAATCTCCAGTCAACTCTCCTCCATGTGACTTAAAACTCCAAGAAGAATTGATCTGTTTGCACTTCTCTCTTAGCATGAGGTTCCAGTATTATTAGGGCAGGAAAAAAAAAAAGTGATGGAGAATCAAAGTATATTAAGGAACATCTTCCCAAGGGTTCATAGAACTATTTTCTACCATGCAGAAACCATTGGTCAGAAGGAATAAAGCATGGTTGTGCTCAAATATAACAGGACAGAATTCACATATCAAAGATACTTTTGTTTCTGGAAATCTTTCTGTATTATAGTTGAAGTATTAGGTCTGGTCCATTATTTCGATTTTCTTTCAGGAAATCAGTAATTCAAAAGCTCAACTTCCTTTGCCTCTGTTTCATCTCAACCACTTTTCTGTGATCCTTTATATTTATCTTTTTAAATCGCAAATTTACTATCTTGATTATTTACCTCACTTGATTGAATAATCTTTATTAATGATTCATCCAAGTCTATATATTGGCACTTTGGAATTTTATCTTCATTTCTGACTTGATTTTTTTCCTTTGCATAAATTATCCTTTTCTTGATTTCATTTAACTTTTATTTTCTCTAATCCTTTTATGTATCCTTCAGTTTTGCATTTCTTATTCAAGCTGGTATTTCTAACATATAGTTTCATATTTAATTCAACTTGCAGTGTTGGGTGAGTTTTCTCAGCTTCAGACTTTCTTTATTGTTGATAATTTCAACTAGCAGAAAATCTGTATTTTGACCATCTAGCTATTTGTGGTCATTTTGTTTTGATATATTCTCTCTTTATTCTATTCTTATTTAGAGTTCAGCATTTCTAGTGTGTGAGTTCTCTATTCTGTCAGTTCTGCCCACTTGTGTGTATATGATTTTAGGATTGTGAGAGAAGAAACAACACAAAACAAAAACAAGTTTTGTCTTAGCTCTTTCATTCTTGTATGACAAGGCCCTTCTTTGCTTCCATTGTTTCCTTCACTCCATCATCTCAAAGTTATTCCATCTCATCTCTGATTATTCTTCAGCGATAAAGTTCTCCAAAAATGTCACTATGATTCCAAAGATTATCAAGTTTTTAGTCCATAATTAGATCTGTGAATGCTATGAAAAACCAATTCTGAGACTGGTTTTGTCTGTTTGTTCTAAATTCTCTACTTCTGTGTTTTGGGGTCATGTAATCTTTTCAGTCTTTCCTTCTAGTTTTCTTTATCCACAGACTACAAACATACATGGACTGGTGGTTAAATCAGTTGGATTTTTCCCTATGTTGTCCCAATTAAAATTATCTAAGGTTGAGCTATTTGTTATAGTTTGACTATTCATACCATTTTAATGAGACGGTACAATATTATTTTTCTTATTTCCAGATTGTCCCGTCATTTTAATATAAATGTCAATTTTGTCCCATTTTTAATAAACTAGGATCAACATTAGAGAGAGGAAAAATCGGCAGTTGAGCTGCCCCAGGCCAGTCTGTTGCGGGGGGCCCCAAAGCACCTGCCCTTTTTGTTCCACATTAAAGATGGTCCATGTCCACTCTGACTGAGGGTGGGATGGGGAGGTAACTGCTACTACTGCTCCTGTCCCTTGTGAGGAAACAGGAGAGGGTTACCACCATCCCCTGTGCCTGTTTCTTCAAAAGGAGCATAACACTGCAGTGTGATTGAGCTGCAGGTAAATACTTTAGGAGTTATTTCTGGCACTGTGGGGTTATTGGGCATTTCTGGCACTGAGATGGGTAAAGCAGCATATATTTTAGGCAGGACATTTAGATTGGGTTTTATAGGATCACCAAATTTGGTTTTCACCTAAGGTACCAAAATTCTTTGCACCAGCCCTGGCCATTTGCACGAAGTCCTGTTGGACTGCATGTTGTTACTCTGTGATCACTAATCAGCATCACATAATACTAGGTGCTGTCCTGGTTGCTCTGCTCCTGCTCGGATTGCTCCACCTCCTCCACTCTCCTTAGTCACCAGTGCATAACTCCATCCCATTTTTACCACCACAATGTCCCATTTTTCTGTCAAGGAAATATGGTCAGTCTAGTTTGCTGTTGCTAAGAATGTTAAAAGTTTTTGTTGTGGTGCACCTGGTGGCTCAAACATTAGTTTGCAGCAAAGTCCACATCAAGTCTAAGACCTGAGTAGATGTTGGGAGTGAGGAACAACCAAAGTGAACAACCAAATAAATCAAAAAACAAACCTGGCTACTTGTATTCATTCCTACCTGCTTCTTTCCTCTAAATATTTATTTGCTGCCCTTGTTGATTTATTTTTCCATTATTTCAGAAGGGTAAGATTAAGATTCTCAATTATGTTGTTGCCATTACTCTCCAAGACCACATGTCCTTTAATGAAAAATATTATTTTAGTAAATGATTAAAACTGAGGGATAATTAGTATGTTAATATAAGCACTAGAGTCACCATGGTTATTAATGTTTAGCACCATACATGATCCTGAGCTTCCTGTGATATAAAATTTAGTCATTAAGTGACTTTCATTGTGTATCAGGAATAACAATACATTTCACACCTCAGTAGAAATCATGCAGCTTTTCCCAGCTCCTAAATCAAACACAAATTTCTTACAGAATACTTATCTATGTCATAAGATTGGTTTTACAAGACTGAATTAAGGTAGTAGTTTTAATGCATGTATTAACAAAGTTAATACAGTGAAACACTTATACAATGTTTTCTACAATTAACTATTATTAGCTCTGAGTGATATAATGACATAATTTGCACTTTCATGTCTGTCTGACTCCTCTAAGATTCTGCTGGGTCGGAGTCAGGTCTTCAGGAAAGTCTATTTATGATCATGAGCATAACCCAAATACATGACGACAGCAATGGGGTCCAAGTAGAGTAGGTAAACCAAGCGGACAGGTGACGACCTATAATTTCTTCAATTTTTAGATGAGAGATTTTTTTTTCCCTTCTAGACTTGAATGATTTAGCCTGTGACCCTGAAACTGAATACATTCATTTTGCAACTTCAAAGATCCATGTTTGACCTGAAGGCAAGGCAGAAAGAAGCAAAGAGATCTGGTCTCTGATTTTAATGCCACAACAAAAAGACAGTGAATTCCTCTCTAAACTACTAACATGATAGCTAGATTCACATACTCATTAAACTATTTTGAGCTATATTTATGTCTATTTCCATGTAAAATCATCTTGAATGAAATAATAATAATTGGATCACTCTATCTGAAATACAATTTTGGACATAAATATGGCATTGTTCATGTGAAGCAATTACTTTAAGGGACAATTCAACAACTTTTCAATATCTGGGTTATAGATATGACTACCAAAACTCAAAACTATATTCCAAAGAATAGTTCTCAGTATAGTATTTTTATTATGTTACTGATTTTAAATGCATGCACCTATGCAAGCAAATACACATGATCATTAAAATATACAAAAGAGAACACCAATGAAGGTATACAAATCAGAACACATAATACAAGATAATGTAGTACACAAGTTTTGGAGATTTAGTCTTTAAATATATATTAGATATATACCATAGATTATATAAATATCTCTAGATAGATGTATGTATTTTGTGTATGTGTGTGTGTATTCTAATGGAGAGATGGATGGATAAAATCTAAATTTATGTTGTCTAAATCTGAATTCAAACTTCAAAGTCATCCGTTTAATATTAAATATACTTTTTAAATTTACCTGTAAGGATGCATAAACTAGAATAGGTTACTTGTCATAGTTAACTATAGACCTAGAGTTGCTGGCTATTAATTCTGCTACTTAAGGAGCTAAGACTAAATAGATCTGGCATCAGTCTGGAGTTGACATGTATGATTGTTTAGTGAATCAAAGGAAACAGAAAAACGATTCTGAAAAATAGGCTTAGTAACTAAACACTTAAATAGCTTGATGTTAACAGAAGAATGAGTAACTCAAAGAACTACATGCAGATATAATACAGGCAAAAAAGACGTCAAATAACTTGTTCTCTTCATTTTAGAGTGAATTTAATGTATATAATACGGGAATACATCTCAGACTTTAAAAAAATATATAGATTCCCTATCTTGGAGAACATATTTCAATTTTAGTAGATTAATTTTGAATAGCTTTGTTTTTCTTTTTTGTTTTGTTTTACATTGATACACTTATGTTTAGGAAATTCACACTAGCTTATAGTTGATATTTTACTTTTTTCCCTCCAATTCTGCTTCCCAAACCTGTTTGTGGGCTTTTCCATGGCCTTCCCTCAGTCTCCTGTGCCACAAGAATGCAGATGATAGTCCACTTTTTTTACAGCATATTTAATGTGCAAATTATTTTTAAATGATTGAAAATATATTTATATATGCTTTCTCTACACATATCATTTTATTTTCTTTAGTTTAATTCAAATAAAAATTTTAATAATTGATTTTAGCAGTGATTTTTAGAATGCTATCTTCAGATAAGAATTTATAGGCAAAAGATAGTT
Source organism: Solenodon paradoxus (assembly GCA_004363575.1). NCBI lineage: Eukaryota > Metazoa > Chordata > Mammalia > Eulipotyphla > Solenodontidae > Solenodon > Solenodon paradoxus. The sequence goes on along the minus strand of RJWH01000207.1, from coordinate 775,237 downwards.
GAAGGTTGTTAAAAATTCATCTTATCATGAAGTATTTATAACAAATATTCACATCTTTTTAATCACAATTTTTGAAAGTTACTAAAGAACTCGAAATTAATTAAATCTTGTTTACATAGCAAATTTTTGTATTTGAGTCACTGTATTTATAAGAATGAGCATACCTTTGTGGTTTAGATACTGAGACACTGGCTGTGAACCATGTAAAATCTAAGAATCAAGAACCAGAATTCTTAACCAGGGGTAAGAAGAAAAAAAACAACAAATAAAAAAAGAATTTTCCTTCTTCCCTTCCTTAAACTGCTTCTTTCTTCTCTTCCCTTTATCCTCCCTCTATCTCACATCCCCCACAAAAAAGAAAAAAAAAAAAATCACCAAAAGAAAAGATGATGCCTTGTTTAGGTCTCCTTGAGTTCAGTTCACGAGTAACCCAGGGACAGTGTTTGCATCTCGGGAATGTCAGGAAGAGCAACAAAGGTGTATAGAACTAATATAAATAAGTCAAATGCTTCTTATCTCTTCCAGCCTGCTTGCCTCTTCACCTTCATTCCTGACAGGACTTCTCCTTTAAAACAAAAAAAAGACCTGAAGAAAAATTTCATTAAATAATTTCCGGTTTGTTTTCTAACAATCATCCAAACCAACTCATGGCTATCTATGCTTTTATTTTTAGAGTCAGTCTTTCTGGATTAATGGGAAACATGTCAAAAGGCTGGTGTGTTTGTATATTTGTTTATGTATTTTTTTTTGTTGTCGAAATTTTTTTAGCTAAAAACAATGAGGATCAAATTATTTCAGATCCCAGCGATGCACAAAAGAGCATTCAATGCTGAGAGCAATTAAAAAGAACTACTCACTTCTTCTGTACTGTCATCCCACCCATTGATAACCCTTTGAAATAAAAGAATAAAACTCATCACATTTAATTAGCTAGTATATATTAAAAGAATTGCATAAAATGTGTTCTATTTAAAGATGTGATCATCAACCTATAATTCACTCTATCACTACTAAATTTGTAAATGTAATGAATTAATAAAATCATCCTTCCTCCCATGCCAAGGGGTAAATATGATGGCCTGAAGTCCATATAAACCTTTTAAAATATGTTTACTTATGTTTGATTAGTTCAATCTCAAAAAGAAAGCAAATATGGAAGAATTTCTAAGACCTAGATGCAATTAGCAGAAAATACTAGTTAAAAAATTGAAACCAAAATTCTTATGTAGTTACTAAACATAATTTTAATGCTTGAAAAATTCGATAATTGAATTAATAAAATTCAGTAATACGTAATTGACTATTTTAAGTATGAAGAAGAGCATTCATATTAATGAAATGGTGATGTTGATTGTTAGCTTAATATAAAGCCTACCATATTCTGAAGAATACCAATCCAACCAAGGGCCAATCCTTCTTTAATTAAAGCACCAGTTAAATCTGTTTTGTAGCATACACTGTTTTTTTAAAATGATTAATGTAAATGGACATGCTAAAATTACATATAAATATGCCCTACTTTATGTCATTTATATATAACTTTATAACCTATTTCTATGCATTGATTCTATAAATATATTTTATATATAAAACTATATCTGTAGATCTCTTGATCTATCTTCTATCATCTAACTGAATCTATCAGTCAATCATCTTTATAGTAGAAATTTTGCCTGTGACATTTGTCAGAAGAAGTTATATAAAACAAACCATCTTAAAACTAACTGCTTAAACCATATTATCTATTGTCTGGTACTTTCACATTTCCCGACTGTTTACAAAACTTGAGTGGTCTTATCTGGGAGGTCTACTGGTTTTGACAGGAATACTCGTCTTACTGGGACTAGGTATCATTCTGGCTCATGTGCCTCTCATACAGTCAAGTGAACTGGCTTTGACATGTCTTTTTCTCATATAAATAGCAGTAGCATAAGAAGGAAAGTGGTAAATGGTAAGGTTAAGGGACAGAATTGCCTGTCATAATTTCTGCCTTATTCTAATGATTAAATTAGATGGCACAATTAAAATTAAAGTCAAGGGAAAAAGAGAAGTCATTTTGTCATTTAGTATGAGATACTGCGAGGTCTGAGGCATAAGTAATATTTTTAAATGGATGGATAATTGAGATATCTAATGCAGTCTGACTGACTTCAAATAAGTGGTTTCCAAGGTTCTGATACACATAAAAACTCAAGCTGATTTATATTCTTTGCTCCCTCAGTTTTCTCAAAGTTTAATTTGTCAGAGAATGTGTTAATTCAGTGATTATGCCCTCAAATCTCAGTCAGGCAAGTTCATCCTCATAAGAGAAGTTAAAAATTAACTATGATTTTTTAAGAAGGACAGATTGAGAAAGCAAAAGTACCTGTTTGGGATACAATACTCTGGCATCTAAATGGTCTCATTAATATTTTTTAATTGTGAATACCATAGCTGACAAGAGGACATACAAATACATTAGTTTATTGAATTCATCAAATGTGAATATTATTACTTCATTACTCAATTCTCCTATTGAGAAGGTGAAGAGTAGAGTTTAAATAAAGTTGACTAGGATATATGGTTACGAATCATGCAGTGTCTTCAAAGCCCAGAACTGTTTAATGTCAAATCTCATGTTTTAATTGCCAGAAAGCATCTGGTCCCATAAACAAAGAAGTCAGCATCATCAGATGAACACCTTAGTGAGGTTTAATATAAAACATATGAGTTTGGAATGAATCAACCTACATTTAAACCCAGCTCTCATTATTAATAACGGATATCTTTGGAAAATTCCCTAAGTTGTACGGATTTCCTCTGCCAATAAGAATAATAATAGAAGTTATGTATTAGAAATACTTCAGGGTCACATGACATGCCTATAAAATATTTTACGGAGTTCATGACACATCATGAAACAAAGTAACATAGTTTCTATTATTATTATTACTTTTCTAGATTTCAGGAACATTATTTCAAAGCTATCCAAATAATTTGCTAAGAAATGCTTAATTTTAATAGACTTTATTGTTATATAATGATTATTTACCTTTTCTCTCCTTTTTTTCAAAAAACGCAATGCCTACTTCATGAAACTTCTCTTTAACCATGACTTAAGTCATGCTTTCCAAGTTACCTCTTCTTTTAATAAAGTCTGCTATAAAACTATCTGTGTCCATCCTAGGTATTTTAATACATATTTAGGAAATAGAGCATGTACAACTGCCACTGAAGTTGGAACGAAAAAGTGGTCTCAGAGTTAGGGGGAAACAGATGGACTAGACAATGAGCCAATTTACAAAAAGAAGAGGAGAGAGTGATGATGACATTGGATGCCAGAATCTAGTTTCTCTTCATTCCCTGTTGTACTTTCCTACTCTCTCTCTATTTTTTTAAATTAGACAATAAATTTCCCTTTTCCAGTTACAGTTGAGTTTTCATTAGATTATATAGAAATGGAGAGAGGAGAATTGCTCAAGTGACATTCTTAATGAGCTGAAGGATTGATTTTGGATAAAAGCAAGTCACTGTTCTATGTTATTCACAATAGTGTGATACTCAGATATTGTTAGATGAAGGTACTTTATAGTGAAAGGTTGCCTCCTTCTAATGTTTCTAATGACCCTAATATTCTCAGAGTAGTAGGAAGTGAAGTCACGACTTTATCATTGTGAATTTAGGAGAGACAAATTTGGCCCCTAATAGAGACCTAGGATCTTATTTCTTGGCCTCATTAAAAAAACATTTAATGCTTAAGGACAAATCATTTAAAACTTCATGGTTGGTATACTTAGATTTTTCTTTAGCCATTTTCAACTGTATAGATGCAGGAGAGGGTTGAAATAGTTGAAATTAAAAGGTTGCAGTTTCACCAATAAATTTAATTCAGAAAAGACAAGAAATAGACTCCTTTTGATGATCATTGGGAATTTAATATTTCGATTTTTAGTCACATTATCTTTTTCAACCAGTAACATTTTATTAAGAGTAACATATTTTGCTTAGCAACAAGAATATTTGACCTATCATATTAATGTACCATTTTTTCTCTTTCATAATGGCAGGTCCAAAATATCACTTGCTCCTGATTTAATAAAAAAAATAAGTCAACTCACATTTCTTTCATGATGAACAATTGTGTTGCTTAGAGGAAGAGGCTGACTATTGTTTCTAGGTGCTCAATAATAGGTGGTGAAAGATGTAACCAAAAAAAATAATTTGTGAATTCAAGTAGTTGTAAGAGACATAAAACATCTTCAGTGAGGTTTTCTAATCGCTGTGATTTCAGGTAATGAGAGAATCCATCACTTTGGCATTGGTTTCATTCACTTACATATTCTTCTGAGGCTGACGTTTAGATCCTTTACATAGAGATGTTGTTTTACAATGATGCACACTTTCAGCATATATAATATGATGCAATGTTTCTTCAATAAAATTAATTTTAAGTGTAAATAAATAGAAACAAACAAAACTTTAAAAAAGATCAAGCTTGTTTTCTATCAAATTTGTTTTTTTTTTATAGAGAAAAAATTAAAGAGAGGGGAAAAAAGTTTGTTCAAGGGAATAAGACATTCTTGCATCTCAGTGCAGCCTGCTCTCATCAAAATGAACAGTGGCTCAGTATAATGTAACCACTTATTAACAAAGTACTTGAGTGAAAGAGGTCATGAAGAATAAAGCCAGTACAATTTCGTAATACTCTTCCTGTTCTTGTGAATTAGGAAGGCCACTCACTCGCAAAACCAGTTCGTCACCAACACCGTATGTCCTAAATTCACTGTGTTCCTCTTCACTATATCCTGCATCCAAGTTTGTAGTATCCACAAGAACTCTAAAAAAACCAATCCTAATCTCCCCAAATCTACTCTCCTTTATAGTTTCTGAGATAAATTCACTTTCTGATCATTTCCTCGTTATTTTTTCTGGTGAAAAAATGGAAGTCTTCTTAAGAGAACTTCCACTGCTAGTTTCTCAACTGATAGCTATTTGTGGGTTTGTTTGTTTTTTTCCATCACTCCCATTCCAGTGAACTTGAATATTTTCTTAGACTCACTTAATACTTTCAGGTCATTCTTATTCTCTTCTCCCTAAAGATTTGTCTTTGATTTTAATGCATATTATCAGATTCTTTGATTCTACTTAGTCCATCATTGCTGAATAGACAACTTGCTGGTTAATTTACCTGTTCCCCCTCATAGCACATATATTAGCCCTGGTTACCAAACTGCTCTTGTGTTGTATTTCTGTGGTTGCAATAAATAGCTAGATGCTCCTTTCTTTGTGCTTTTTTGTTTTGAATCATTAAATAATATTCCATATATGAATGTACCATAGTTAGATAACCCATTCAGCTACTGGGCCTCTTGCATGCTTCCAGTTTTTGATGATTATGAATAAAGCAGCTATAATTATCCACATGCAGGTTTCTATGTGAAATTTGCAGCAAGGAACTAAGACAGTCACATATACACTGACCTCTGACTTTTCTATCATGCGTCTACCATCTATAATTTTCTGTTAATAATATGCACTCAAGAAAGAATACTCTGTAAATAAAAGACTATATTATAGGCCCTTTTCTTTGCAAATATATGTATATGTATATGTGTGTATGTACATATACATATATAAAGCTATTTAAGATAGTAAAAGTTTATAGTCTATACTGAGACAATACAAATCGATCAGATTATTTGTCAATATCTAAACACATTTTATCATAGGGTTTCATGAATTTTCATTTGTTAATTAAGAAACCATATTACATTGATAGATTAAAGTAGAAAAGACAAATGATTGATAAGTCAACCACACAATTCAAAAAATATGCAAATAAAAATATTATGACAATTTTTACTAAAGGAAATTAATTTTTGCATTAGAAATGATTATGTACATACCTATTTGTGCTTCTATAATGTGTCAAAATGAATGCACATAGTGTATAATGAACTATTGTATAAATGTTCATCACTATTTTGAATCTGGAAAAAGCAAGGCTAAAAACCACACCTTGCTTCCAAGAGGAAATTCAACTCAAAATAATTTAATTATTATTTCACTTGAAAACTGAGCTTCTCTTCTCTGCACAAAGATAACGACTCCTTAGTTTTCCTGAAATTTACCTTATGTCCTATAAATTATTGGGAGTTCAAAAGCATTTTCTCTAGATATTTACAATATAGTTGAGACTAAAGTATTAATTTGTACTTTGCTTTGATATTCTATGTTGAAAATCTAGGAAAATATCATATACAGATTTTTTTTTTCTGTTTGTTAGGGAAAATGTATTAATTACTACTATAGTTTAGTTACAGAATTCTGGCTACTCTCAAATTAGTTTAGCAAATGATCAAGGGGTGGTTAAATAATTTGAAAAATAATTAAGAAACACATTAGCATATTAAGCATTTTGATTTACATAACACAAGGTGTCAGTGGCAGATATGGAGTGTGGATATCATGTTTTCTTCTTAGGTTTACTGATTTTTAATCATGGCGATAGAACAGTCAATGAAATTTGCAGTGTAATCTTATTCAATTTTTGTAATTATCCTATAAGAAAGACTTTTAATTATAGTCATCATTTTGTAGATGGGAAGCTAAAATTTTAGTTTCCTCTGTGTTATTTCATACTTTTACCTGCTTGTTACTGACTAAGAACAGAATTGAAACCAAAGAAATCTTCCAGCATTTCACTATTATTTTTTTTCTATTTTGGGTCATTTTTTTCTTACTATTCAGCTTTAGTCAATTCTTCAGTCTTCCAGCTTGGCAATTTGCTAAAGATAATCATGTACTGTTATAACATTTCTGATAAATTTCTACATATGGCTCTTTTTATCATTTCAAGGCAACTCCAACCCACAATAAATAAGATAGTGTATAGGAACACAACTGATGCTAGAGAACTTTTATTCCTACTATTCATCATTGAGATGGACCTAAGATCACGTAAAGTCATTCTGAGAATCAATTTGAAGCAATTCTAGAAATGTCACCAGAAGCAGCACTTGTTTGTTTCAATCAAAAACTTGATCCTGCTGCAGGTAGGGTGACAAAGATAACAGGGTGACATTTCCAGGAGTATCATTTTGACTCTGTATGAACTTCTCTATTCGCAGAGAGGTAACACATTCAGAGGGAGTGTTAATGACTTGAATTTGGCCATGTCTTTTTGAATTTACAACCCCCACCTACCTCACCCTGTCCGAAGATATATCTAATTTGTATAATCATAAAAACAACAGGATGGATTCAGATAACAAAAATAAATAAAAGGTGTGCAACAGATGCAAGAGAAAGTCAACTAATACGAACTAAGCAAATTTCCATATTAAACTGGAAACAGTAAAGGCAAAAAAAATAGCATCACTGTAAATGAAATTAAACTACTGAAAAAACAACTAGCAAACAAGGCTGATAAGGGAGATGTATTATCTATGACATCAAATTCTGCCAACACACTTAGTACTAAAAAACCTCTTTTTAAATATTCCAGATATTACCATGCTAAAGTATTTACTTTTCTTACTCCAGAAAGTCTTTCATTTACTGTATTTAAAATCATAAACTTTCATATTAGATGTGCCACTAATGCAGACAGATCTATCCCAACTAATGTGAATCAGTGGAACTCATTTTATGAGCTATCCATTACATACTCACTTCTTAATATATTTTTCAAAGAAAAATGTTTCCAGTCAAAGAGTTACCTTAACCTGGCAATAAGAAGGTTATTATCTCCAATGTTATTTGGTTTTTCATAGAGAGAAATTATTTTCATTAGAGAAGTTAGTACACTTATTCATGGAAATGTAGAAGGAAAAATTCAATCTTTACTAGGAAATAAAACCCCAAAGTTTCACATTCATATTTCATATTTTCATGTATTTATAAGTATTAAATATTTGAATATTAATATAATAGTATGGAATGTGAATTGTATGCATATTTCTAAAATTAATTTATGCTTTTCATTGTTTTGATATTAGTATCATTAATGACTAATACTACTGCTAAATATCTACAGTTTGCTATGATGATACCTTATGAGAAAGTGGCACTTCATAATAAGTAGTCAGTTCTGAGATATATTACTGATATGTGTTCTGAAAGGAACCCAATGTTTCAATTATTTAAAAGTTAAAGCAGTTTTTTCACATTATTCATTAGTACATACCTGGCAAATGTGTATACCAGTTTATAGAAGAGAGTAAATAAATACTTGATCACATGAAAGAAAGGAATTGGAAGAAGGGAGACAATACAGGGAAGTATAATACTTATTCAACAGAAGATTAGTTTGTATGACTGCTGTAATAAAGAACTGCTAAAAGGAAGGTCTATACTTATATTTAGGCATTTGTATTATCTTCTAGAAAAATATTGACATTTAGTTGTATTTTATTTTTATGAGACAATGCTACATATTTTTTGGTCACAAGAGGAAATGCTATAAATATCTATGCTAGCCAGACTGGTGATGTACATAATAAGAGTAAAATATAATCACACCCAGTTGCAAACTTGTGGTTCAGCATATAAGGTGTAGGCCATGTAAACTTCAAGGACCTGGGTTGGAAACTCAGGGCCAGTGGAAAAAAAACATCCTTAGTCATTTTGGTTATATATATATCACGGACAACTAGCTAAGCTCTCTCAAGTCAAATAACCTTGTTGAATTATGGTTTCCTTATTTATCGATGATTAAATGAGACATTTCCTTTACATATATTTTTTAAGCTTAAAGAAAAAAATATTCATTCTACCAAAACATAAGTATGATATATATATAAATAATTTTAATTTTCTAATAGTCACATAAAAATAAAATGAAAGAAGTGAAATTAATTTTAACATTTTATTTGACACTATATCATAAACATGACTATTTAAACATGTTGCAAAAAATTTCCTGTGATTTTTTAACTCTTTATGTATAAAAAGTCCTTATACACACACACACACACACACACACATGCACACACACGCATACACTTAATATTTGCCATGGTTGTGTATTTTACACGTGCAGTGCATCCTAATTATGAATGATCGCATTTCAAATGTTCAATACCCACAGGCAGTTACTATATGGAGAGTACAGTTATAAAGATTATTTTTGCTGAAAGTTATTTGATTATATCAGTTCCTATTTGCAACAATGGAAGGTGTTAGGTAGTATAATCTAGTAGAGGCAAGAGTATTATTACAGATAATTTCAAATGAAATATATTTAAATATAAACAAAATAAATGCAGATGAAATAAGAAAGATTTCTTGACTGTATACATAAATTTAAAATATTTTATACCATGTTCTTTTTCCTAATTTGTAATGGTAGAGTCATGGATATTTCACTTCAGATAATGTTTAACAATTGAAAGAGAAAGAACTTATATAATTTCCTTAAGGCATCATTGCCTAATGAGTATGCTAGTGGATCAGAGGTTTTATGTAGTACCCCTAGTTATATTTTCTGAGGTGTATTCTTTTGCAAAATGATGAAGTTGTTAGTATACCCATAAAACACAGGAAGATTATTTGTGCAGAATAAAAAGTATATAGTAGAAGTCTTTATTCCTATTCTACAAGTTCCATAAAGACGGAAGTTTTTCAATTAAAGATTTTCACCATTCCTGAATAGGAATACATTTATCTACAATGCAGATGTAAGAAATTCCTGAAAGTTAGTTATGTTTGTCTAAATAATAACTCTTTATTCATGTCAGCATAGTTTCTAAGATTCATTACAGGTAGGAAAAAAATCTATGCTAGAACTACTGTTTTTCTTTCACAAATAATAAATGACAATAGCGTTTTGTAAAGTTCTGAGAATCCTACAAAAGATTCTTGTAATTAAGGGAGGGAGGACTCTGATCTGAAATCCTTGAATCAGTGCCTAATAGCTATTAAAAAATGATATGTTGCAGGGAAATAATACCATTGGTAGATTACAGAAAAGAAAAATGACAATGACTGCATTAAGAATCAAAACAGACTATTCACCTACAACTGACTCAAATTTTCTTTGCATCAGCTTACTTCAAAGCTACTGATTCTTACTCCTTTCCACACATATATAGCTATAAAGGAGCCACTGTTTTTATAAATTAATCTAAAATTTGTGGTAAAGAAAATGTCTTCTTTGAGAGTAATATAAGTGTATAACATTCTTTCAAGGTAAAGGCACTATATTTTTTTTCCCAATTAATAATATTATACAGAAAAAAACAATCCTTGAACTTTTTAATTTACATGTAGCCATAGCACTTCATCGCATTAATAGAGTGCTTGCTAATTATAATGATTAATATTAATATTTTAGCTCAAGGGTATAGATGTACTTACTAAGTACCTTGGATAATATGAAATTAAACCTGTATCCATGAATATTACCTCAGTTGAAAAGTCTTTATTACATTAAACAAAGGCTTTATTTACAAAAGTGTTTGAAAATAGTATTACCAACTTTGTTAATCTATTGAACACAGAAAAACAAAAAGACTACTAAGCAAAAGCATAGTTTTACTTTATTTACTGTTTGACTTTTTTTGGGTCACCAGATTGAACTTTTTTATGATTATATAGCCATTAGAACAGCAATTACATTTCCCCCCATGTTGGGAGGATTGGCTAAAGGTAATCAGTAGCATATAGGATTAAATAGAAACAGATGTGGATAGAAAAAAAGTATAAGAAATGGAATTGTTTCTGGGGCTATTCTTTTTTAGACATTTAAGCAATTTTGAAGAGAAAGTGAGTTTTTAGTTTCACTGATTTTAAGTGACACTCATTTCTTTAAGAACAAAATGATGAAAATAAACTAAAGAAACAAATATGAGTGGTTGGATGCTGAAGAAGTGGCAGATGAGCTTTAATATGTACCCCTGCAGTGTACCCAACAGAATCTGCATGTCTTTTGAGTTTTCACTGAGGAGTCGATGAAGGAAGGTAAATCAAATATGCTATGTTTGTAAAAAGTCTCCGTCAGAAGACAGTTCCTCAATACTGATGTCAAGAATGGAGGTGCCAGAAAGACAACTTTTGGATAGGCTTACCATTATGAGTAGAGGTGAAAGCAGCACCAATTGGAGTATTACCAGGCAGGGGTGCGGTGGGGTAGGTTGGAAGGTGGGGGGTTGTTCTGCCTTTGCTAAACAGGGACTATCCTGGTCAAATCTGCATCTGTGGTAACCCTAGAATTTCAGAATTTCAAATCAGCAATATGCAGCAATAATGTTGTTAAACTGAGACAATGTTGGTCAAACCCACCTTGGAAGGCTCTGTGGAGACTCTATCCCCTGCTCTTCCAGCTTCAACTGACTGCCGGCATTCTTAGTACATGGTTACCAACCCCAGCCTCTGCTTTCCTGACCACATTGTTCCCTAGGCTTACTTGTGAATTGTCTTCTGTCTTTTTCTTATATGGATATTGGTGATTACATTTTGGACCCACCAAGAAATTTGGAATGATCTCCTCATATTAAGTTCTTTAATGTAAAATTTCCTTTTACACCAAACACTTTTGCCAGTTAACTTTCACAGGTTTTAGGGATTAGGGTGCAAACATTTTTTACAGGACTGTTTTTCATTCTAAGAGAATAATCTGATCTCAGTTTTCATTTTGGGTAATTATCTTATATTAATAATCGGAGAAGGAAACAGAATAAGACTTACAGTATGAAGCAGTGATCAAGTACAACATGTCACATATAGATCAAGGAACATGGTACACATCATAATTGTCCCTTTATCTCTTAGATATTCTGTTTATTAAATTTTGGTGAAAAACACATTGCATCACCTTTATTAAGTCTTCTTTAATTACTGTAGGGAGTTTCTGTCAATAAGACTGTAACTTACACATATGAAACATATCTTTTTAACGTTTTCCACCTGAATTTCAAAATTAAGTATGTATTTTAGTAGTTGCTAACATTTAATAATTTTAAAGATCATTTAATGTAAATGCACTGTTACTTTTTAAAAGTAGACAGGATAATAATCTTTTTTAAAAAATACAGAGTATATTGATTGTCTTTTCCAAAAATCTGTTTTTCAAATTTTCCCCTTAATGAGTATAGTAGACAAAAGGTTACTATTTTCCTTATCCATGTAAAGATTAAAAAATTAATCTCCTAGGGAATTAGACCCCTGTGAGTAGCATGGTCATGAACAGTTTATTAAACAGTGAAAAAGCAGAAATAAATTGACAAATAATACACCACCCATACAGAGTCAAATAGTTTACAAGTGTACCACAGGTTCTAAAGATGCTTAATTAAAAGGAAATTTCTTCCAGTTCTTAGGGAAAAAATGGAAAATATAAGTGATATTTGCTGAAATGATGGACAAGTGAAGTGTAGAGAAGACACAAAAAAGTGGGAACACTTGAATTTAAAAAGCATTTTGACTTGAAATAAATATCTTAAGGGTTAAAAAAAGATTACAGACATGAAATGACATTTCATTCAGGCATTCAAACATACAGCCCTCTAATTTAGCAAACTATGTTTTATTATACACATTCTTTTATAAAGTTGATAAGATATTTCCTTCTTGCAAAAACTGTTTTCCAGGCAGGCCTAAATTTGAGAGCTTTACCTGAAGATGTATTACTCATCTGTCATTAAAGCACCGTCACCGCGGTGATGTATAGTTCCAATACATCATCAGTTTGCCATCACCCTTGTGATGTATTACTTACACTGAAATAGCTGTCAGGAACAGGTGGTGGAGACTCAGCAACTTTTAATATATTCTTTTGAAAGAGATTATAAACATTTCTTTCCATAAAAAACTTCATGGTGAATGTCACTTGACTTAAAACAGCTTTTTATCTTTACATTCCAACACATAATGTATTTGTTCTTCATTTTGTGTTACACTTAGTTAGCACCTGAAACTGGATAAGACCCAAACCACAGAAGGCTGCATACAGAAAAGTCATTAGACCAGTCGGTTTTGTTTGATTTATAAAGCATTATAATGTATGAGAATGAGCTGCCACTTTGAGAGAAACCTGTAGTTATTTTAATAACAAAGCCTGTTCTCCAACTATGCTTCAACTCTTTTCAAGATTTGGAAAAAGAATCAATAAAACACTCTTTATGACATTTTTTTTTTTTACCCATTCATCTCAATGACAGCAATATTCAAGTTTTTGTACCAGGAGGGCATAAAATAATCTATTAGGTTAATTTGTAACCGGAGAGATTATTTGAACCATATCAGATTAAAATTACTAAATTATGGTCAATAGACTTTGACAATATTTACAGGTGTTTTCAGGAAGCAAAATCATTTTTGCTATAGTGAAGAACCTTTTAATTTCAAGGAAAATATAATCAGACTCAAGGTAAGGAGGAGTGTCTGAATTTATTATAGCAACATCCTAGGAGTTCCTACCATTTTCCAAAGATCTCCATCTTTTTTCATGTTACTGCTCTCTCCCTCGCTTCTGGATAAACAGGGACAGCTGTCTTCTATTTTCCCCCTGATTAATTCCATCAATGATTTTATGTTCTTCTTAGCTTACAATTCAGGTGATCATTATTTCTATTTCTCAGCAGTTTCCTGAATCAAAATTCCAGGAGAATGAAGTTTGATTAATTTGCATAATCAAATTAGATGACTGAAGAGGCATTCATTGCTAAACAGGCAGTGTGAATGAAGAGAGGGGCTATCATCTAAAAAGGAAGTAAACTGTAAATCCAGAAAAATAGGACTGTCCCTGCATTTTTAGAATATCCAGAAAAAAGTTATGCAACTCTGAAGAAAATTCCATAAATGACTAAAATTATTTAAATGATGCAATTTCATTCAGAGTAATTAATAGTCATTGAAGAATTCTTTTATGAGGATTCAGCAATTTTTATAAATCGTTAAAAAGAAACAAAAATACAATAGGATGTAGGCATTTATTCCACCAAACTATCACTTATTCCAGAAATAATTCTTAGTTCATCAATGCGTCTTTAATTTAGTGCTTGAACAAGATTAGTCTTGAATGCCCATCTAATAAGAGGAAGAGTGAACAGTATAACAATGTCTCTTTTAAAACTGACATCTCTAAGTGTTAAAATTAACACTGGATTTTAAATATAAGACCTGATATTGGCATAGCAACAAAATTTTTGAAAATTCACTCAACAGCTGCTTTATTTAAATAAGGCAGTGGGCATCTGAATTTATTTAACATTTACCAAGTAAAATGTTTCACTTAAAAGTACACACACACACAATTTGTGTTAAACGACTGATACATTGAGATCTGATTCTTGGAATAAGAAAGAAAATACTTGCTTTTCTCACTAAAAAAATAGGAGCTACATTTCCTTCAGTAGAAAGCTTCAGTCTCTAAGCTGATGTTCAATTGTGTTACGACAGCCATTTGCACTAATGACAATTTCATAGTAAAGAAAAGTAAATTCCACAGTGAGTGACATACATTTTAACTTCTACAGCAAAACTACTTACATCATTTTGGAAAAATCTGAATTCAATAGAGGATTTATACTTGAGAAAAGTTATTAAGTACTGAGAAGGATTTGAGGACAAGATACTTATTGAAGTTGATGACTAGAAATCATATAAGAGAATAGCTGGTATATATTGACATTGCTGTAAGTTGATGACTAGAAATCATATAAGAGAATAGCTAGTATATATTGACATTGCTATAAGGAGTAAAAGTGATGTCATGTTATTTTGTTGCATATTTTTATCCTACTTTTAAATAAACAAAGTGGATAAATACACAATCTCTAGACTGTTGTAACTTGAACGTCCTTTTACTTTTATTCATTTTTACATATTCCTCAGTGAAAACAAACACAACAACTGTTCTGAAACTCACTTCACATGTGAATTGCATTGATCAAAATATTGATGTTATATTGTCTGTTATACTGGTGACATATATTTTCAAATAACAAGTCATAATAATATTTCTACATTTATCAAGCAGGAATACTTAAAAATGCTCAGCTGCAAAGACGTTTTATGAGGCATTATATTTAGGTTTTCAAGTACTTTTAGATATATCACTTCAGATTAGACTGATTGAATGTAAGAACAACTATGTAGATTAGAAATGTTTGCTAACTGATTAAAAGTATGCAACTTTTGCATAGCTTTTAGTTTAACTTATTTGAATATGGTAATAAATATTTTTAGGTCAGCAACAGCAGCGCTATGTAAGAAATGCAAATGCTTGAATGCTTATAGAATCTGAAGATCCAAAGACAGTTACCCTCATTTCTTCAAAGATATCGATCTAATTCTAGAGCACAATGGAGTTTGGAAACCATGGGTTTACAGAATAGAGATTCAACCAGGACTCGGATTTACTGAAAATCATAGAGAAGCGAATACAAACCTAGCATGCAGTAATAAACGTTAGAATAATAAGAAAAATACAGAATTATAGAACCATAGTTTTGGTGAACTATCATGTTGTTGAAAATAGTCTTTTACTACTCTTCTATGTCAAGCTCCCAATCCAACCTTCCTGTAAAACCAAAGCAACCTCTTTCCCTCAGGAGGACATACAGGACTGAATTTTCTGGAATCCAAAAAAGCCTTAGTGCAATAATTTTATCCAATAAATTTATTCGAGAGTTTTATTTTTGCTTATTGAATTGTTCATCCCACAAATATACAGTCAACACCAACTATGCACAAACCTGTGTTCCAGGAGCTGAGGATGCAGCAGAGTACAAGCCAAAGGGATCGCCATGGATGGACACATCTTCTGGGCCACACTGCAATGGGCAAGAAGATGCTTCATCTGTCACTGACTGACTGTATCATCAGGCTAATGGGGTTTGTACCACTGCAGAATGCTGGAGACCAGCAATAGGAGACATGAACTGGTTTACAAAAGGAGAAGTAAAGGAAAGAGGAGGAGGCGCCTCCAAAGAGGATAAGAATATGTGACAGAAAACACAGGTTTCTCACAGTCTTCATCATTTACTACCTAACCCTTTACGGAAAACATCTATTGATGCCAGAACTATTGACTTAAATATAAGCATTTAAAAATGTTTTAAATTAACATATGCATTTTTCTATTCCCTCAAGTACTTTGTCTAATACAAGTTTCCTGATTTGTAAACAAACACATAATAACAATAAAATTGTGTATGACAGAATCATACCATTGAGACTTAGAAGCACTGACTGACAATACTAACAAGTTTAATTAACATCATTGTATAACAACTAAAATAAAGCCTCTATGATGAAAGTCCTAGGGACTTTGTACACACTTGCTTTATCACCCATTTAAATGGAAAAGCTCTAGATCCTTCATCATAGACCCTTCAGCACACTCCTCTCTTAATTTGATTCCCCCCAAGAAGCACTTTGTTCGTTACTCTAGCTAGCTTTACCTTCATGAAAACTTAAACACTGTCTTTGATTCTGTGGCTTCAGGACTATCACAGTGAGTCTTTTGAATTGAGTGAATCCATTGTCTCTTTAGCATCGTGGTTCCTGGCATGCTCATGCTTTTCATTGCCTTACGACAATTGCTTATTGCTCACAGGTTTGTCTGTATGATTGTGTGGGTTTTAGCTCTCTAAGCTCTGCAAGCCTCTTTGTATACCATATACAAAGACTCCTGAAGACAGACTGCTGAAACTCTCAACAGCCTACGTGGAGTTCACCTGTTGTACCATTCTTTCTGTCAGTGCATCACAAACTATTAGGTGAGGGTTTGTTGATGCACTGAAAGATCACCAGTGAAGAACAAATTTAATCCAACAGACCATTTCCATACTACAATGTAACATTTTAATATATAACAAGAAACCAAAGATACTGGGTACAAAACCAAATTTAAGAAGTAGAAAAACACTCATGAGAAGATAGTATTATTGTCAACTTTTCCCAGCCTCTGAGTCTAGCATGCTAGCAGAGTTAAAGCCTCATCTACAAAGCAAATCTCTATCATGATCAAAAAGAGATTTTAATATTAACTACATATATCAGGGATGGTGGTATTACAGGCATCCTCCCAGCTTTTACTCATAGTCATACACATAAAAACACACAAACACAGCATTCAGAATAATGTTTTCAACATGAGTATGTATTTTAAAAATTCAGTGCAATTAACAATCACTAAAGACCAGAATGAAGTAGAACCTAATAATTTTTCATTTGCACCAGATATGGGGAGATTAAGAAAAATATTCTGACAGTGTTTGTGGGATATTCTGAGTGATTTTAAGATTTTAACAAACCAAGATTCCCTTCTGTTTCAACCCATCCTGTATCAACTCATGATTAGTGTGTGTCAAGACACATTTATTTCTATGTCTGCCAAGAGCATCTAACTGTAGAAACAGTGTCATGTAGTGAAAAGAGCATGTGTTTGGGATATGAAATGAGCCAGATTTGAATTCTTATACTCACAGGCTGTTCAATCTTTTCTCTCAAGAAAGCCCATTTGGCTGCTGGCTGACAAGTTTTATTAGATATTATTCCTAGCATACTGTTCAGTGTCACTTAAAAATGAGGCTTGAAAACATGTTTGTAGCTTTTCTCCTGCCTTCTCTACATGAACGTGCAGTACCTCGACCTCTCCAACAAGTACTTCAGAAGTCACTTGAGATTAATAATGCCTACTTTGTCTACCTTAGAGGTTTGTTGAAAGAAACATACAAGTCTCACTGGAAAAGAGTGAATGCCTCCAGGAGACAGAACAGCAATTCAAACACTCAGTGCGAAAGCTTGGAAGAGGATCAGCCAAGCAGAACCTAGACACACAGAAAATCAGCAATAAAAACAAGACTAAAAAAAAAAAATGGAAGAATTGATGATTTTGAATCTGATATTCCTAGAATTTTTTCACCTCTGAATATTAAAAATATAAAGAGTGCCTCTCTGTTATATGAAAAAACACAGAAGAATGACTAAATCAGGGAATACTGAAAGAAGTCATTCAAGTTAGTCAGATGCTTCATGTCAAAATGTTATGTTAATTATTTTCAGTCCACCTTAGATAATATAATTATGCTCATTGAAAGTGCAGAGAATAAAGGATATACTGTGAAGTTCAAGAGAATAGAGAGGAAATTGATAGGAGAAATCAGAAGAAAAAAGAACCAGTCTTTGGAATGATTTCAGATAAATAAAGACATAAACAAAAGGATGTGTAAAGAGCAAAAAAATAATGATTAATTTAAAACATACATTATTATATGTTCATAATCTTGATTCAAAAACCAGCTAGATTTGGGATTTATATAGCAGAATATGTATTATAAATGTGAGAAATGTGTAGGATTTGGTAAAAGATAAGTTACACTGCTATAAAATAAAAGTATTAATTGAGTATTAAGCATTACAAGCAGATATGAATAAAACATAATTATATTATAAAAAAAATATAATTGGTAAAATTAATTTAGTTAGCATGTATTTTAATTGTACTATGAAAAAGAAATAAAAGATGCTAAGCATTTCTGGATACAAATGTAGCTTAATATTAGGGTATTAGCCCACACTGGAAAAGAAGAGTAGGGCATGAGTAATACTAGTGAGACTACAGGCAGAATTCCTTTTAAAAATGAATGAATTGTTTAGCTGACAACAATTAACATCAGGTTAGAGTAGAACTATTTTGAATTTTCTATACAATAACACATTATCTTCTAACTACTGGGATATTTTATATCTGCTCATTAGGTTATTCGTGGGACCGATATTGTTTTATGTGTCTCAATACCCATAGTCACACATGATTGGAAGAAGAACGCTAGCAGCCATAATATACACTAGTGAGTCCTTGCCTAAGGTTTTGGATATTGGAACTAAAGAAAGTTACAGTTAAACTCTTTCACATGGCTAATATAGTAAGGTGTTTTTGTTTTTGTTTTTTCTTTTTTAAAGTTGGGAGTTTTGAGTGGCTAAGTATTAAGCCCCATGGAAAACAGAAAATAGTAAGAAGTCAACAGAAGAGATGAAAAGGAAAGCTGAGACTCTAGTTGGTATTTTTTAAATGAATTCTTACATTTATGTGGTTTATTTTGCCATTGAGATAACCTTCTAATACAAAACATTTTTCTGGTATTTTGTTATTTTCGTGTTTTACTTCAGTATAATGGTTTTTTTTTATTTTTCTTCCTGGAATTCATCACTATTTCCCACATTTGAGAATCTGTTTGGTTGGTAGAAAACAGAACTTCACTCACTGGATCTGAATATAACATATGAGCCATACTAAGCCAAGCAATTCATTTCATATCCCTGCCAGCACTGATGGGAATAGGTATAAATGTTTTAACCTGAGTCATTTCAATTAGTAATAATCATCTCTACTGGGGTTAGAACACTTCACAAGACTCTATAATTCTGGAACAAAGGTCTTTCTTCTTCATTTGGGTAAATATAAAGAAAAAAAACATATACCCTTTATATCTTCTGTAGTTCTTAGGAGCTACCTTCTATCTATGGGAGGAGACTGCAATGCAGCATTAGTGCATTAAGAAGAAGTCGACATAGGGAGAAGAAAGGGACACAGAGAGATCTTGATGACATTGTTTCATTGACAGATGAAGGTTTATCTTTATGCTGCTTTGTTTTTTTTAAGTCTATGTATCAAATCA
Organism: Solenodon paradoxus; assembly: GCA_004363575.1. Taxonomy (NCBI): domain Eukaryota; kingdom Metazoa; phylum Chordata; class Mammalia; order Eulipotyphla; family Solenodontidae; genus Solenodon; species Solenodon paradoxus. The sequence continues at coordinate 755,630 of RJWH01000207.1, read as the reverse complement.
TTTACCTTAATTGTTTAATCCAATTGTACTAGGAATTAGAGGCTTCTGTGATTTTCAATATGTAAAAGCTGATGATGTACTTTCTCTTTGTTGGATAACACCCAATTGTAGTAAAAACAACAAAATATCTAGGTATTTCATAAATATTCTGTTTTAGAGTAACTTAAGTCTAATATTCTGGAGCAGGAATAATTTACAGCAAGGTAGGAAATACTGACAAGGAAAGTGATGTTCAAGGTACAACCTCTTTGAAAGACTAGCGCAACTCATACTTGGCCCCATATTGGGTCTCATGTAACTTGGATATTTCCTTCTTGAAGTAGAATTATCAATTGCTGAATATATGCATATAAAATTTAAGTAATGCAAGGAAACTGTTACCTCTCTAAACCTTACCGGGTATCTTAAGGAAAGCAGGAAAATAGAGACTTCTAGATTCACTTATTTGAAAGAAAAACAACAAAGCAATGGAAAAAAAATTAGTATATGCAGTATCTTTGGAAATAAAAAAAGTAATTTGTATTTGTACAAAAAGAACAAGAACATATGATGTTCCACAGACTTTTTTTTTTTTTTTAAGTAAGTAAAAGCAAGTAATATTTCTAAAAGATAGTACAACTTTAAGAGATAAGATAAGGGCAGGACATATTCCAAGATGGTAATAGACCCATATAGACTTTTGTAGGAAGAAACTTCAAGAATTGGAAAGTACTAAATACATACATACTTACGTACATACGTACGTAAATACATACATACATACATACATACATACATACATACATAATGAAGACAGTCAGGTTGTCCAGAGAACCAGATTCAGTTAAACAGTTATGGAACTGGATCACATGATTGTGGGGATGGCGACTCAAATTTGCAGGGTAAGCTGGCAACTGGAAACTCAGGCAGGACTTGATGCTATAGTCGTTAGAATTATTTTCAGAGAAACCTGTTTTGTTCTTAAATCCTTCACTGTTTGGGTGGAGACAACCCACATTGTCCAGAGTAATCTCCTTTAATTCAATTGTAAAAGTTAATCCCTTTTTTATATCATTTTTTTCACCACCAAACAATTCCACAATACTCTGTAGACACTGACCTGGGTATCCTACAACCCTCCTTTATTTTAGCTAATATGAAAAATATATATATATTAACTAGTATTTCAGAGTTTTATGAACATAAAAAACTTAGAGTTAAAATAGTGATTACCAAAATATATGAGATTATTAAATGAAAATGATTCTGAATCCTTTTTCTTGAATTTGAGTTACTGTTAGAGACAGAAAAATACTTGACACTTAAAATTTAGAAGTTAGGTGCCATACTTTAATGTGAGCTAATAATTATATTCTTAATGTGGTTGGCATTAAATTTATTAAGAATTTAATCTCAAAATTGAATGCAATTGGCAATTATCCTGAAGGACAATTTACTTAGGCTCTAATCAATCTGGTTATTATCAGTTTGTCTGCAGTAAATTTTTTTATAACGACAGGAAAAAAAAAAAAAAAACCTTTTTGCAAAGGTCAGAGACTAAATTATATTAGTCTTTCTTTATACTCCAGTTGGAAGGAAATTTTACTCTAACAACATACAATAGAGGGTGAATGTTATACATGTGTGAGAGAGTGCTACTGATCTAGATTGTATACCAAGGGCATTCATTAGGACAAATGATCCCTTTTGAAGAAGAAACTGATTCCAAAATTCTTACGGAAATCCAGAGGCCCCTAATAGTAAGCAAATTAAGAAAAAAAACAAAAAAAAACCCACTATATTGGAAGACTGATATCACTGATGTCAAAAAATAGTACAAAGCTTAATTTGGACAAAATTATTGAAAATGTATTTATCAGGGAAGATACACTAAGCATCAGTACATGCATGAAAAGACATTGAATTTTATTCCTCAGGAAAATGAAAATTAAAACCACAATGTGACTCCCCCTTCCCCTCTCGTGTCTCAGGCAGCTAGGGTGCAGGCTTTGAGAAAGCCATGGACTTGGAGGAGGGAACGAAAAATACGATGATATATTTCACACCTACTGGTTTCACAATCATCAGAAAAATGTGAAATGTTTTAATTCTCATCCATTGTCTGTTGAATCATAAAATGATACAGGCTCTTTAAGATAATTTGACAGTTCCTCAAAATGTTAAACATAGAGTTACTCTCTTACCCCTCAATTTCTCAGCCTAACAGATTCTGTATATGGATGAACATTGAAAATATTATGCTGAATGAAAGAAGTCAGAAACAAATGACCACAGTTTGTAGGTCTGTTTATGTGAGATCTTCTAATACACAAATTCATAAAGACAGAAAGTACATTAATGTTTGCCAGAGGCTGGGGGTGGTGGTAGGGAGTTACTGTTACTGCTATGGAATACTTTTTGAGATGAAGACAATATTTTATAATTAAATTACAGTAATAGTTGCATAAAATTGCACCCTTTTTAATGATTTTTCAAGATGTGGATTATATTCGATATATAGATATACATTAGGTTGATAGGAATTGAATGTATATGAAGTATGTTCCTTTAAAAATAACTTTAATTAGCAGTTGTATAGAGAACACATGCATTTGATCATTATTCTGTATTTCAGAAGTGTAAATCCTCTGCTTAGAGTTTCACAAAATAGGAGGTAAGGCGTCAATCAGGCTGAATGTCTTTCTTGAAGCTTCTAGGAAGAAGAGTGTTCAAGTTTATTAGGGTGTGGACTGAATTAAGTTCATTGTGTTTGCAGCTCTGTTTCCTGATCCCTGTGGGCATCTACATTCCTTATTCCTTGCTTCACTACCATGTCTTCAAAGTCAATAAAGTTGGGTGACATCCATTTCCACAATTTTATTACCTTCTTCTCTAATCCCTTTCGTCTGAATCTCTTAGGTCTTTAGCTGGAGAATGTACTCTGCTTTTAATAGTTTATTGTGCTTTCATTTATCTACCCAAACAAATCGGTATCACTTCCTTATTTTAAATTACCCAACCTTAATAGATCTTGAGAAATTCCTTTAGGGAATATTCACAGGATCTAGGAATCAGGGCATGGTCATTTTTGCCTCTGTGGTCATTATTCAGTTTACCTCAAGAATTACAGGTATTAATAAAGAAATGTAAAATTTCATTATCTTTAAGTTATCAATATCAAGTATATGAGAAGAAAAAAACCTAATAATGATCATGACAGCCTTTTTCATATTTGTATTATTTAAATCAGATTTTCATATAAAATGATTTTCAAGATATTTACATTAGAATCCACTAATATTGGATTTATATTGGAATCCACTAATTTTAAAAGTATTTAAATTCTTATTTCATCTACTTCAAAGTTTCTATGAATAAGTATTAAGATAATGTATTTATTGTCTTTATAATTTAGCAGCATAAAATAATACTTTAGAGTCAATATAAACTATCTTTAAACTATTTACATTTATCTTTTGTTTAGCCTTTCTTACCTTTTTTATTGATTTAATTTTCTCTATTCACCTATTTTTGTCCAAATTGTCTACAGCAAGGTCACTGAAAGCATGGGTTCTGAAAATAATAAACAGATTTGAATTTTAGTTTCACTAATAATTAGCAATGTGATCTTGGCCAGATGACTTCTTTGCATCTCAGTGTCTGCATCTTTAAAATATGAGTCACATGTCACCCACTTTAAAGGGGTACAATAAACTAATTTTAATATTTGCAATGCAGCAATTACAAAACATTGTAAATGTATCTCATTTTGTAAGATTATCATATTATTTTAGATGTTTGCCATACATACATTATAAAAATATATTTACTACCATTGTTGTACTTTTTGCATTTCTGGTTTCAATAAACGGGAATTCTTTTTTAACGTTGGATTTAGCTTACAGACATTGCATTTACTGGTGTCTGTAGACATTTCACTAATAAGGATACAAATCTGTTGATTTTATTTTTTCTCTAATTTTATTAGACTAGCTGAATTTTTTTTTCATGTTTAGAAATTTACATTATATTCATGTTGCTTCAGGTAATGGGGTCTAGCCATTGTATTTAATATCTATTGGGTAAACATATTGTGAAACACAAATATATTCAGATGATTCTTTCTTTTGGTAGGTTAATGAATGTAAGTCACCCAATGTGTAAAAAAACCTTTCTGATCCACCTTTCTCAGCTACACTCCATCTGCCACAAGTTAAGCAGGCAGTTTCCATGCAAGTCAATCTTACCTTGACCTCAGCAGGAGAATTCTTTATTCATAGGTTCAGACATAACATTCTTCTGATGGTTTAGAAGTATTAATCCCTATAAAGGAAAATTCTTGTTTGAATGGCTCTAAGAAAATAAATAAGTGTTTTCATTAAACTGACAGATGGTTTAATGTTCATTTTTCAAACACAAAAAATAAAAACTAGTTTTACATGTCTTGATCAATAAGGTGAACTTTTATATTTCATATTGAAAGCCTAGTTAAAATGATGAAGGGGTAGCCACTTACAGGGCAGTTTAAAAAGAGGGTTAGAAGATGATATATTTCAAACACTAAAATTTTATTTCTATATACCATAAATGCAAAATGACTTGCAAAGTGACCTCTTTGGTACTTCTTTAAGATTCAATATTTTTAATTTATAGTAACTTGTGATGCATAGAAAAAATGAACTTATTATGTAGGCAAGTATATTTTTATTTGATTCTGATATTTGATCTCTTTGTTTACTGAATATGTATTTAAATATTTTTTCAGATTAGTTTATGTTTAATGGTTCACTTCATGAATTCTATGAGAAAATAATTTAAACTTTCAGCATGTATATATATATAGAATATAATATTACATAAAGCAAGTAAATATGAATATAAATTGGATATACTGTACTTTCCTATCACACTTGGAAGAATTTGTTGTTTAGTTCAGTACTTAACGAAAAAAAAAGATGGTATATTTATGTACTCTGTTTCTTAACCTCCCTACTTGATCCTGAATTATTTTAAGGCCTCTTAGGAAAATTCATGAGAACTTGTGCTTTCTCACTTAACTGCTTCCCCATCTGCCTGAGTGCCTTACACCCTTGATGTTTCTACTTCAACAAAACTTAACTATTCCCATCCCAGTGTTTTAAAGCAAGATCTCTTAAAAGAAAATAATTCTCATTGACCCCTTGCTTGGCTTAAGTTATTTTCACTTCAATGATACTGCATTTACATAAATTCAAAATAAATTATAAGCTATGTATTCTAATAGTTCCCACAGAATAAACAAATAACATTTAACTGTAATAAGTTGGAAACCTATATAACTCCCATTGATATGAATATCCTATATAGAAAACATTTCTGAAATCAATGGCTTCTCTTAATGTAACATGATATTGACTTATACAGAAAGGATATTGAGCGTGTCATAAGCTACACAAACATATCAGACAATAATTCACATATTTCTAAATGATTTGGTCTTTTATCCTAATTCATTAATCAAAAACACTTTGGTTTTATTTTTTCAATTAACTCAAGTAATGTAGCCCTACTTAGTGCAACTCATTGCAAATAATTTGTTTTTGAATTGCACTGAAATGAACAGAGAAAATAAAATTTTCGTACAATTCATAGATAATTCCACATGAATTTCTATTTTCTGGAAGCTGGTGCCTTGTGGGTTTAGTTTGAGACACAGTAACACAGGCCACATACCCATCAAATTTCAATGTGGATTCAAGCATGTCATTTCTTAGTTGTGTCATAATATATGTTATTTAATATTTTAAGCCTCTTCTCCTTCCTTTGTAAAATGTGGAAAAGTAACTATATTTTTAATATTTGTGTCTGGGGTGACTATACATATTTCTCCCTTTAAGATATATATATATATATATATATACATATATATACATATGTGTGTATAATATATACATAATATATGTCATGTGCAGTATATATAGTTACGTATGATACTGTCTATCATCTATCTATCAACAGTGCAAACCTGTAAGACTGTAATCCTTGAAAAAAAAGGAACATAAACACACACACATTTGTGTATTGTCCTGATAATAATATGTATATATTGTCTTTGGCACAAGGCAAGCATTTGACAATGGCAGTCACTATCACTGCTATTACTACATGAAAAACGAGTAACTATGGTGTTGATTAGCTAAGTATTCCTCCAGCAATATTAATTTACAAAGATTTACCCCATCCAGAGTGCATAACACCATAACAGATCTAAAATATGAGAATACTTAGAAGGATAATTGCAGATCTTCAAATGATCCAGCAAGGGAGATATTTTATTTGGGCATGTGTTTATTGCCATTTACATCACACTGAAGCAATTACATCTTTTCAACTTATAGCTAGTTCAGTAGGTACATTAAATATATACATTTATATGTGGGTATTCTTTTTTTCAAATGATGCTGTTGTTATGGCAGTAAATGTTCAATTTTCACTGTGATAATAAAGGGCTACATTAAAGAATGGAATTTCTTTCACTATTCTTGGTATTCTAAGCTGAACTTGAATCATCTATATGAATTAACGTTTTGTTGCACATCAAAAAATACTATGGCTTTATTTCAAGGACAAGTATCCCCATTTCAATTCTATATAGTTTCTAGTTTCAGATGCACATGCTTTACGATATCATCAAATGTCTACCTCTGTTAGTAACGATGCTCTCTTACTATGAACTGTATTTTCATATTCATATCTAAACATAATATAATTTACAGTAAACTTCTGTGAAATAATACATTGAAACATAGAAGAACATTTTTGAAAATGAAACATAAGCTGACTACTTCAATGTCTAGCACTCATATATTTTAAAGATTAAAAAGAAGTTTGGAGGTTAATTGTAGACTTCAAAATAATATGTACTCATGTTTCAAGCAAATAAATATCTAATAATGTATTCTATGTAATTGTGGACAAGCTTATTTAGATAATATTTTTCCAAAATAAAATATTATAGACTATGGAAGAAAAACTTATTTTTAAACCAGACTAGGCCCTAGCTGTAGGCTCAGGTTTAAGCCTGTGCTTGGGGGGCAATCCACACCCAGCCTCAGGTAGGTCCAGGAGAATAACTGAAATTAAAAACAACAACTAAAATAGCAACTCCTCTTTCATTGGCCTGCGGTCAGTCTGCTTCCATTCCTGCCTTCCAGCTTGCCTGCCTTCCTCTTTAAAAAAAAAAAAAAAAAAAAAAGCAACTACCTAAAAGCACCAGAAATTTCAAAAGGTAGTGGGGATCTTAATGGTTACAATTCCAGAGAGTGGGAAATACAAGAAGCCCCAATATTCAGCCTATTTTCTTTAAAAAAGTATCAAATGTAAAATTGAAGGAGAACTGGATTAAATTAAGCATCATAGAACAAGGAGAATGAAAAGTGAAGCTCAGAACTTGCAAAAAGGACAGGAGGATGACAGAAAAGATACTTTTTAATTGACTTTGAAAGGTCACACAGGTGTATATGGAACCAGCTACAAGGATTCAAATAATTTTCTCATTGCACTAGTTTAACTACATTCTTGATTTACTGCTAGATGTAAGTAAAATGCAATCTCTTAAGAAATTGAAAAAAATCGTTTTTTTTTAATTTCAGTGTAATTTATCACCTAAAATGATAAACTAAGCAATAATGATTTTAAAATGATTTGTTTTTTAAATCAGTTGACCCAAAACTTGAAGAAAAACAAATAATAGGTAGGGACTACCATATATGTATTTAATGTTCAATATGTGAGCAGAGAGCTAGAAAATAAAAAGATATTTTAATAAGAATTTCAGAAATGAAGGAAAATTACTAAATAAAATTAAAACTCAAAATCTTTGTTTAAGCACACCTGAACAAATAATAAATGATAAAACTTATCAGAAAGAGAGACCTGTACTCAATCCTAGAGAGACAGATATTTGGAAATTAGGAAAAAAATTGTGTAATTGATGGAGGAGTAGAGAATGAGAAGAGAATAAGAATTTGAGATAATCTAGTTGCAGCCTATATAAAGTGATAATAGATAACACCACCTTTTGAAAACATGGAGAATTAACTAAACTTGTATGTTAACTAGTGATCATAGTGTTGAAATTTTATATATATATATATATATATGTTTGCAATAGATATTCCTTTCCTACAATTTACATGGTTTCCAACGCAAAGATTCCATTAAGCAAAAAATTCCTATCAAAATACATCCACATGTAGTTGTGATTTGTTTGTTTCTCGCTCTCTCCCCCGCTATCTTCCTCTTCCCTCTCCTTCTCTCTTCTCTCTTGAATAAATATATGCTCACTCAAATATATCAATGCAATTGTGACCAAATCACACTCAATATTCAGCTACCTAAGTTTGAGGTGGTCTGTTGTTGAGTTCACCCCTCATCACGTCACCTTAATGAGATGACTCTGGATTATTTTCAAATGCTGCAACATCATTAAGGAACGACAGACCAAATGTGGAAAGATAGATTTAGTGAAGCCATACATTTAAATTGACTTTTAATGATAGGTCATTATAAAAATATATTACTGTAAGATACATAAAGTATCTTAATTTAACTTGTAGAAAATAGAAACCTAAGATATATACTCAGAATTTTCAAATTTGATTTAAAAATAACAATGAAAATAAAATCTCTTGATCCAGAAACTCCAGTTGTTAAAGGATAGGGTTTCCCCTCTGTTGACTATTGTTTCTGTTTGTCCATAGTAGTGTGAAATGAAAGGTGATTAATTTTTTGCAAGTACTATTTGCTTTCCTTTATACAAAACATTTTCAGAGCCTATTTAACTATACCAGCTGATATGTAGTTATCCACTTTATTTTTGAAAACATTAAATTCTGTGTGAATTTCTTTATTAAAATATGAATTCTAGGCTGAGTCTAACACTCAATCTTTATACGTCCTTGAACAAGTTACTTAATAGATCTGGACCTAATTTTTTTCATATGTAATAGGAGCAAGTTCCTTCCAGTTATAAAATTTTATCACCATTAGGCAAATCATATACTGTTTGCCTTTTCAGCAAATTGTCTGGTATTGTGTTTTATAGTCACTTGTAATTCAGATGTTTTCTGGGATGAAATTTAATGCTTCAGTTCAACTTTGCAAGATATAAATTACCAAAGGAAGTGAATCACTTAATAAAAAAACTGAAAAGCAAAATAAATGTTCCTTTGATGACTATTTATTTGTATCAACTATAATTAGTTGCATGAATGGTAGTGTAATATGCACATAGTGCATTAACTCTAGGTAAACTAAGTTTACCAAAATCTGAATAATGTTTTATAACCTGATAACTGTTACTGTGTTGAGCAGAAGATGTTGCCTGGAGACAAATTGCAGAATTTGAATCTTGATATCCTTTATGATGTTGTCTAAAATGAAGGAACATTACATACCAAACTTATTGCTGTAATGGTTTCCTGCTTTCTGAATTAAATTAGCATTATAGCTCGAACCAAAACTCATAGAGAAACGTTTATGTTTCTATAAAATAACTACTAATGCATATCCAATAGTAATGAAACTGAAAAAAAAACTAGTAAAATTTGTAAAATATAAACTATCAATCACCAAAAATCCAATAATGCCTAAAAGTTGCTACCTCTGAAAATGCAAAGGAAAAAGAAAAGCTAGACATCACTCAGCTGTCAGTTACTGTGACTTTAGATATCAAGTTTGTAGTCAGACTGTTATTTTTAACTACTTTATTACAGAAAAGCTTCCACTATTTCTGAAATGAGAATGATATTCATTTTCATTATATGCCCCAAGTTGAAGAATTCACTTCTTCTTTAATAGGCTAAAATATTTAACAAAGAAAGTTTATTAGTTATTCATTATTCTGATGACATAACATTTATGAAATTTAAGCCTGGGGAAAAAAGAAAAATATAAATAAACACCAAAGATATCATGACATTTTTATGAGGAATATTAATATATTTTGACTTTACAATGAATGGATTTCTGATTTTGTTTTAAATATTAATAAGTATGTGTCTTCTTGATAGTTTGCCTCTCTTCTCTTCACTGTCTACTCCATCAGTACTGGTTTAATACGGCTCATAAATGGCCCCCCAAGTGTGGTATTCCACAATAGCAATAGAACACCAATAATTAAAGGATAAAAGTTGAAGAATATGGATAAGAACTGTATATAAATAATAGATCACTAGAACTATTGACCAATCTTGATTAAGAGATGACCACACTTGGTGTGTTGCAAAGAAATTTTGAATGAGATTTCTCATACTTTATTTCTATCATATACCACACCCACAACTGAGTTTGTGTTGTGTACATACTCACACACACACACAAATGATTCATAGCGAGAATAAGATTTATATAGTTATTTAGAAAGATCCAGATGTATTTTGTAACTGTTTATATCTACTATTTCAATACAATTGTAATGATGTATATTATATATACAGAACTTACACAACAATTATTAGGCAAGAGCTTAAATGAGGGCTGCAAGCAATTATTTGGGGGATACTGGTATTTTAATAATGATTTAAAGCAAAATTTCATAGTGAAGTAAAAATAACTCACTTTTGAGAGCATGAATGCTGCATGTTCATATTGGGGTAAATAGATTAAGCAGAGTTATAAATGTACTGTTATGATAAAAGAATAATAAAGAACCTCAAGTTCTATTCTCTATCAAGTAGATAGTTGGCCCTTATACAGGGGTCTAATGTAATTGTAGCAGATATTGCTGATGCAGTGCTCTGTATTATTTCATTCTATGTCATAGTAGTTCCTGTACAGGTATGTTAACGTATTCAGAAAAGAATATAACAACAGTGTCCAAAATAACTCTTTTGCTTTTCTTACTGTGTGTTTTTTTCTGACAATAGAATGACTGGTGTCGAGCAAGTATAACCTGGAATTATTTCTAAGGGGAGTGATGATCCAGGGACAAGTCTCAGTCAAAGCAAGACAAGAAGCAGTATATAATCCTTCCAATTACTTCACCTTAAAAGGAATATAATTTGAAGTATTTCCTTCACAATTTTTCAGAATGTGCCTAAAAGAATTGTACCCATGTTAGTTATAAGAGTAATCCATCAATCAACAAACAGTATAGGTTTAGCTACTTTCTCTTTCTCCTCTTCCTTTCTTTTGCCCTTCCTGAGAGCTCCATAAAGAGATAGCTGTGCAAAAATCATTGTTTCTGAATCCACTTTTGGAAAAATCCAAATTAATGGAGTAGTGTATATAGAATCAATAAGAAGTTAATTGATATTTTTTTCTATTTTTGGTCGATGCATTTATAAAAAGAAAGAAACAGTAGGAAACACATTATGACACAAAATAATATCTAGACTAGAAATCTGAGGAAGTATTTTCTAAGCTTATTTGCACTACTCACAATGAAATTTTTCCTTATTTAAATACTTTGATAATATATTCCTTAAATTTTTAAAATTAAAAATACTTTAAAATTACTCTGGATTAAAAATAGTAGGACTAGATGACCTTCAAAATCAAAATTACCTCCAGTTCAAAAGAATTATGTACTAGATACCCTTTTATCTAAGGTCATTAGAACACATAATAGATTGCTAATAGAAAAATTTGGTTAAAATGATGGTATGTTCACAATTTATACACTTGATATTAATCCATACACAGTTATATTAATTTAAAAATCACATGCATTGCAAATAACTTTTGAGTTTGATTTGCTTTCTTTTCTTTTATTGTAAACCGCATCTACAATGCATTCTTTCAGGACTAAAAGAGAAATCTAGTTTAAAGACACTGTTGAAACAATTTTGCTGCAGAATATTCACTGATTTTTTATTACCTTTAGCAGTTATTATCTATCTGTAAAATGATTGAAACCTGATTATTTTGCATAATTTGATAATATAGCCAGCTAAATTATATCACAAAAATAGAAAAACACCAACATGACTTCAACTACTCTTTCTTAGTGGATAGCTAGTGTTAGGTAGCTTCAAAAATAACCATCTGCAAGCATAATTCAGTAAACTATGTACTGCTGTATGAATAATTTAATTCAATAAGTCAATTTCATGTGAATTTATTGAGCACTTCTGCTCTCATAAACTTCCAAAACATCAAGTGAGTTCCAGAGCAAATTGCAGGTGATTATGAGTTTAGCAATCTTATAATTCAGAAGAGCATGTAAAGTATCTTCAAAAGAGGCCCTCCATTGTGTCTATACTGATATAAAACCAACTATTCATTGTATTTAAAAAGACGTTGCTAAGAACTGTTTTGAAACTGATAAAATCACTCACTTTGGAAAGCATCTAGTAGCCCAAGTTATCGGGCATTGCATCAGTACTGTTAGACACCCGGCATGAAATTGATAAGGAAACTGATGAATGAACAGGGCTCTGTGTCCTTAACTATTTGCTTTGTCCACTGAATTCAAAATGGAGCTCCAGTGATTGATTATTGTGCAAGTGACATTGGAGGTTATAATTTTGCATTATGGATCATATGAATATAAATCTGTAGGCATGTCCTGGTGGCTTAATGATGAAGTCTGTTGGAGAGAGTCCACATGCATCCCAAGGACCTACGTTTGAGACCCAGGACGTGGGGGAAAAACCAGGATTAACACATAAACAAAATGAATGGAATGCCTCTTCATTCTTTCTCTTCCTGTCCTCCTGTCTCTGTCCTTCGACCCTTCCTGCATCTTATTAAAAAAAAAAGAAAAGAAAAGAAAGGAAGAATATGAATCTGTAAGCTGTCAAAAAACATAACTCCAACAGAGTTAATTTTAAATAACTTCCTTAAATAATTCATGAATTGGGCAGCATCCCACTGAGTAAGTAGAAAGGTATTCAAAAAAGTTGTATAAATAAAAGGTTTTTGGAGGCAGATAGAGGGCAAGACAAAGGAAAAAAGAATTATTTCAGGCTTCATTAATTTATTTATGTGGAAAAGAATATTTTGGCAGATTATCTCATCTTCCTCTGAGGAATAGAATAGATTACATTATTGGCACTGACCAGAAAATTCCATACTGACCAGTTAGACTGTATTCTGAGAAGAAGTTTAAACTGCAGAAGGGGTTGAAACTGCAGTTAAGTTAGGTATTAAATCTTGGTGGGCTTGTCACAAGCATCTTCATGTTTGGATCTGTTGTTATCTTTTTAAGACAGCTTAGCATTAAATGTTATGGAGACATAGGATATAACACATATGTTACCAATACGGTCTGTCAAAGATGGGCTGAAAGTGTTGAACAGGGTAATGAAAATCAGAATTATAAGAAAGAATAGATTTGTGTAGACCTGAGTTTCTGTTAGGGACTCATGATAAACATCTCTGAGAAAATGACATGTAGCAGAGATCTGAACTGTCGGAGGGAGTGTATTAGTGAAAATAGGTTAGACTATTCTAAAGTAGCTATAAAGAGTTAAATCTCAGAGGCTGAAAAACCAAAAAGATTAAAATCTCATTTGTTTGCCACTGCAGATTGACCTGCAGCTCTGTTCTACCTCATTCTCATCTGAACACAGGCTAACAAAACCTCTACCCACTGGTATATATAAATAAGTAAGGAAGCAAGAAAAATTTGTACTCTGACTCATAAAGATTTCCAACAAAGGATGGCATATCTTAATCTTATTTACATGTTATTGACTGAAGGAAGTCTAGTGGACAAGCAAAGTTCAAGGGAGCAGATAAATATAACCCTACTATAGGCTTTCAAGAGGGAGAATTCAACATGGATTCCGATGATTGCCACAGAGATTAAATAATCCAGTATCATATCCAGGGCCAGGACTAAAATGAGGAGAGTAAGGCACTCACCTAAAGGTACAGAGCCAAAGAAAATGTTCCCCTTTCTCTGAGGTTCTTCATAGCCTGGATGAACAAATTAACACAATAAGATAAAAGTCCAAATTTAACAATGTATGTATGGAGAGTTTAATTCTAAGTTATTTATGGGGCAGAACAAAAATTTATCTCCTGGGCTGAAACATGAGAAAGGAGACCCAATGTGTCAAGAAAAGAAGGGGATCTTCACTCAGCAAAGAAGAATGACTTTACTCTGAAAGTAATGGGTGGATTTCCCATTATTTGTTCTTTCTAGGAACTAAAAGAACAATGACTTCTTCCTGATTAAGGAAAGGATGGAGGTTCACGAAGTGGTAATGGCTTCTTCGATTAAGGGAAACATAAAAATATGCAGACAAAAGTAGGAGCTCATCTTTAGCCTTTATCCTGCATTATATTGGGCTCAGGAGATCAACTCTGAGAGACTTGGGGAGATCTCTTTTAATCCCTTTCAAGATAAAATTTAAGGTAACAAAACTGAGTAATAAAAATCAATAATTGTTTGAATTAATATTTAAGATAAAGACACTCAAAATGAACTCAAAAATTCATGATGAACACATATCCAAATTTTAAATATGGGCTCAGTATATGATTTCATTCAGAGTCATGCGACATTCTAAGGCAAAGAGATGATGAGGGACAGCATAGGGAAATCAGGGGGCACCTTGAGATAAGGAAGCAGGATGGCAGAGGTCAGCAGATTAGTTAACTTGCAGACATGCTAAAAATAAGCTAACTCTGGCCAAAATCAGCACTGTTGGGAAAAGTTATTTTCAACATTTAACTTCCAAAATCAACATGGGACCAGACTGACAAGGAGGATGGGAAGTCGCTGAAGGGATGGAACCACAAAAGGTCATGGAATTCCTTTTGGCACCAGAGACTTTTAGATTTAAACTGAGAAATTTCTCAGAATGTCCCTCTTTCCTATCTCACCTGGAACCACCTGCACTGATGGTCTGGTCTTTGATGTTAAAAGCACTCCTTCCTTATGGATAGCCCCTCCTCAGACTAAAGGAGAAGTATACATTTAATAATCTCATAGTACTGGGGCAGCCCTCGCTGACCAGGAGACTGTCTCCTGCTTTTGCTTTCTTTCTCCTCCATTTTCTCTAATAAACTTATAAAACTTCACTTTAATGCTCAAGAATTCTTTCTTGAACTGTTCATCACTGAACCCCACAGCTCCCGCATCAGTACCACCCAGGAAGGCCAGCACCACCCTAGTACACCCAGCATAACTAGCCCCAGACAAACTGGAAATGATCTTATGAAAAGACATTTCCTTTGCAAATATAACCACTACCTTAGTAACTTCCACCAAGAGAAAACTCCATTCCTGGGGTATATAATATATTCTTTAAACTTACACCATTTTTGTAGCTTTCCTGCCCATACAGGGATTCTGTCTCTCTGTGTTTTGCCTCAGAAACTTGCCACATGACTCAGGTGCACCTTTGAATTCTTTCTGGCCTGACTCCATATCTCAGGGCACGTTGATGCCCTGTATCCACTCTCAACAAATAACGCTGACACTTTTATTTAAATATTGATATTTTGATTATAATGAAAATGTATGAATCAACATCAATTTTTTAAAACAAATGATTCATTTTTTAAAAATCTTTTTTACTGTGATTCCTGGTGTCACCTTCAACTTTATTCCTGGGGCAAATACTTCACTTGCCTCACTCTAGACCTAACCTTAGTGTAGGTGTCTAAGATATGATTGAGATGGAAACTATATGCACGCTAAATAGATGACAATCGCAGGTTGAGAGTAGTATTGAGACTATTCTAGGGACACTCTGTTACCTATTTGCTTTTAGGAGAATTTATATAAATATTAATACTTCCACACTGCTGGAGTAAGATACAATTGCACAAATATCAGTTGCAAGTTACACACGGGCTTTATTACTCACAAATTCCTGATGCCTGAGATCAGCTTAAGAGGGGCTGTGGTGATCTTCTCTCAAACAGCAGCTGCAGCAATGAGTTTTGACTGGCAAAGAGCTAAGCTTCAGATGGGATACTGGCGAGCAGTTGCTTCCAGCCGATCACCCTACGGAATGTCATAGGGTCTATGCTGGAGTCTAGATAACTGACTTGTTCAAGTGGGAGCCCCTTTTATACCTCGAATCCACAGGCTATCAGTTAGGGACATTTGGGGGTTGGTTACCACATCTTAATGCTCATTTCACATAACACATTTTAACATGCATTGTTGTGTCAGGACATTGCTGACGTCTTATCTATCACTCAGCATAGGTTTACTGTCTTTACTAAACACAATAAAGTTTCCAAGCAAGTTTAAACATTTTTTCTGAGTTTGTAATAGTAACATAGTATTACATTAGAATATTTCAAACAACTTCAAAATAATATTATAACTGTAGGGGAGCAAAAATCTGTCAACCCCAAAATGTGCATTTTAAGAAAAAGATGCTGTTTCACATAAGAGGTGCTGAGGACTCTTTGGAAGTTGTCATTTTGAATGACATTTACATATGCAAAAAAAAAATTGCTCCCTATGGGTAACTTCCTCACCAAACAAGGAAGACATAATCTTTTTTAATTTATCATTGAAGGAAGTAGTTTAATTTGCCTAAAGTACCAGTCTACTTTACTTTCTACCTGGGTAATGGACCTCCTTCCCATCCCTACCAGCATCCTTTGATTCAGTAGGAGTCTATTTAAATGGGAATTTAGTGCCACTGGAGAGTCACTTGTTTTAACTGAGTTTCTCCTATAGGTAGGGAGCACGCATGCCAATATTAAACAGTTTCCTGCTGGCTTTTTTTTTTCTTTTTCAGTCTGTCAAAGACATATTTATTTGCCAGCCTAGAACAATTCAGAAAGGCACAGGAAAACTTTCCCTTGAATCTCAACACTAACATACAACAAGCAGTATAACCAAGATGATAATAGGTAGTGGTTTTGAACATGCATGAAAGCTTTATGTATTCTAAAATTAAATATCATTTTCACTTACAAGGAATTTTGAAATATTAGGTAATTGTTGAAGGAAAGGAGAATATACCACACCAACATATACCTTTTAGGCATAAGGATTATATTGAGCAGGCTATTTTGATGAAACAGCGGACATAGGAAATACTCTGAAAAAGCACTAGAATTAGCTATTCCTTTGTAAGAGACATTTACAATTATAAGAGAAATCTCCATTTTATATGCTTCATCCTTTTCTGTATCAGAAATTGAAGAATGACCACGTTTCTAGGAAAGGTTTCAATACCCATCCTCAGCTCTTTTTTTTTTGAGCTGAAGATGGTTTTTAAGGTAACAGTTGCTTAGGCCATTACAAAGGGTTGCTCAATTTTTCTGTATTTGTCTTCCATGTATTTATGAGGTATACAGGATATTAAATAGTTGTTTGTTTTTCTCTTATTAATCTGTCTTTTATTACAAGGAGTATGACTGTTATATAAAATTGACATATACGAAGTCGTTTTCAAATTGGACTTGGGGAGTCATTGCACAAAACTTGTATTACCTGTCTCCTTGAACTGCATTGAAGAACTTTGAACTGGGTGAATGCAATAGTTTTAAGAAATCATAAGACAAATAATAGCTTGAGAATTAGTGACTATGGACTTTTAGCCAGAGGGTAGAGACACTCGATTCTTTTTCACCCTTCCTAGAAAATCAGCAACCAATTATGAAGAGCCAAGAAGAGCTTATATTTGCTAGCACTAATAAACTCTTTTCTTTAGCCACTTATCTCATTTCTTTTCTTCCCATAAAAACTCCTGATTTTGTTCCCTTGGGCATACATTTCAGGTTTTCTATCAAAATGTACATACTCCAATGGCAAATCTTTTTAATTGCCTCTTGAGATTTTGCTTGACACAACCAAAACCATAACAGGGTAGAAAGGAAATTATTTTTTCTTTCCAGACTTTCTAATCCATTTAAGCCTCCATTCATTTGTAAAACAAGTTTTCATACATTCATAGGGTTATTATGAAGATTATAATGAAATATCCTTATACAAATTTTAATATATTGCTCCTACTATGTAAGAAATCAGTTAATGTTCTTTTATTATATTTTAAAGAAGCAATATAATTTTCTTACAATATTTAGATAAAGTATATCGAGAGAGTTTTGTGGAGAAGATACATATTCATAGATATTATGAATATATTTTAATGAAATGCTTACATTACTGTAATATTTAATAAATGTGTAGTCACATTTTTCTATATCTTCAGAGTACTCAAACACGTACTCATATAAAACACAATATATAAAAATAAAAGTGCAAACTAGTTGCTAATTTCGATCTATGTAAATGAAATCAAAATATGGAAATATTTTCTAGAAACTTCAAAGAGACATAATAAAGAAAATATTTAGGCATAATTGACATTACAGATTTCAAGGTAGTAAGTCAAGTATAGAAAGAATGATGATGAAAGATACTATCTTAATAAGGCTAAAGTCTAAATGTCAAAAGAAATATTAAAAATTAATAAATATCCTATATTTTAGATATGTGACTTAGAAAAGACTGGGTTTTTGAGTTTTTGATAGAGAAATGAAAATAATATCCAATACTTAAGAAGAAATTTACTTGATTAGTCTTAACAATTCCAAATGTGTCAAATAAAATGCCTTGGGCAGAGCAATACAGGATATTGAATGTCTTATATTTTATACTCAATTTTTCTGTCAATGGTGAATTACTAATTATTTGACTAAGCATCTCTCCAAATGCTTCTATACATTATCCTGACATTTTCATAAATATATAAATCAAAGAGCCTTTCAATGCCGCATTGAAAAGAAATTCATGTCAGAAAATCAATAGGCCAGGCAAAAAGAGGATCAAGTAAAATGAAGTGAGGAAAAAAAAAAAACAGTTTTTTTGTAAGCAAAATAGACTACTAAGCCCATCAAAACGCAATGAGGCTTAAGAGATGTTTATAATGATTTGAAAGAAAGCTAAACTGCCTCATTAAAAGTTGTTAATATAAGAAAAAGGCCAGATGAGTCTGCAAAAGATTCTACTTCATGGGTCTCTTTACAACTGAGAAGAAGAAAAGGAAGATTTACGAATGAGGTGGAAACGTCTAACATGCATAATGTCTTGATTAATAATAGTTAGAAAGCAAAATTAGAAAACATTTTCAACCCAGCAGATAATTCACTGGTGAAATGATACTCAAAATCCTTTTAGCTTCCAAAATTACTTGATACTAAAGAATGTGCTATTATGGTCTAGATTGAAGGAAATTATCTAATGATTTTAATTATTGTTAATAATTACATATTAAATACAAGAATAAAGGTTCTATGCTGAATAATTTATAAATATTAGTTCATTTGATTTTCAAAATGAGGGAAATAATGGTATGAAACTGGAACTTAGATCAGTGACATGAGTTGCACCATTATATATTTAACAAACATAGAAGCAATGTTGTTGTCTTTTTCTTGTCTAAAAAACATGTTATTTAAGGATACTAAACATTCCTTTTCTGGAAAATATATCTACGTCCATTTCTATCTATGTCTTATGTATGTATGAACCCTATGTGTGTGTGTATATATCTATATATACAGAGAGAGATAGATAAATAGATAGATATACCTCTCATCATCCAGAAAGGAGCAGAATAAACGTGTTATGATATCAGATGGAATATATTTGAAAGATTTTTTTATTTCCCTTAGCAAATATTTCTTGATCCAAGTAAATTTTTAACTAATATGGACCCAGTGATCAGTGTGTATCTGTATGTGTGTGTTTACCAAAATATCAGATTAACAGAAAGCTACAGAAAGACTCAGTCAGCAAACTCCTTCCATTATAAACTTCAAAATCAGCCTGATTTACTAATAATAATCTTGACACTATTTTGGACAGTTAGAGATAAAAAACGAAGTCTTATGAACTGAAATCTCTATATCACAGATCATTTTGTACTAGGTACATGTTTGTGCCCACTGCTGGGCTCAGAGGCCCTCAAAGTTGGGAACTGAGTCATTAAGCACTGATAAATATTTTCAGAATTTTAGTGATTAATATACTTCAATATCTGAATTCTTTACGTTGACTAGAACTGTTTTATTTAATAAATCAAGAGTATAAATATCTATAGATAAATCAGTCAGCTTTTATATTAAAACATGTCACAAACAGAAAAGGCAGCATCAATAATGACAGCAATATATTTGACAAATATGCATGTTCCTTCTATTCTAAACTAGACATGAGGGAACCTATTGCAAAGATTACTCTGAATTTGTAATTATGCTTGTCTACATTTGTTGTTCTATAGAGGCTTAACTTGGTCACTTGACCTGAGTATGTAGATAGTAAATACCATGAATTTTAGGGTCTGTAATGTCTGCCAAAAGATTTGGACTAGAGGGGACACGGACAGTACCACCGCTGAGTCAGATTATGTGCCTCCAATCACTTGGTTTAGGGTTAGGAATACTATTCTCTGATAAAATGTGGATATTAATCAAGAGAAATTACCAAACCAGTGAGTGGAACATCTTTTTTTTATTTTTTTTTCTTAATGTGTGGAATCTATTCACACTTCTTGTATTCCCAAACTTGCTCATTAGCTTGCCATCTAAAATATTAATATTAAAAGAAAAATAGAAAATCAATTTATTTAGCAATACCTAGGAAAAACTAATTCTGAAATAATTAAAAATATAAAGTGTGGGTGGATGATAAATAATGAAATTTAAGTTGTTTAAAATGAAATAGGAATACTATGAAACTAAAGAAAAATTGCTTTTATGAAGATAATTTTGAAAAAAGCAAAGATGAATATTAGTCATGTTCTCTAGAGCAATAATTATTTTGTGGCAAAAGAGAAAAAGGGCTCTAGAATCATACGAAATAAAGTTGAAGACTCCATACCTTGCATTTCTAACTCTTCTGACCTAATAAATTCAGATTTAATTCAATGAATCGATTTCCTCATCAGTTTTTACTGATGAATGTCTTGTAAACTCTTGGTTATAAACTCTACAGTTTTTACCAGGTGACTTAAATATTTTCATTTGTCCTCCAAGATTTCTTGACTATTTGATTAGCAAAATAATTGTACATAAAAAAGCTATGTGAACACTAATTTTCCTCCTTGCTCCTTTCCACTTCTAAGTTGTAGACAGCAAAATGAAAACCAGCTTGTTGATATAAGAAAGCACTATTTACATGTTCATTTTGTTGTCATAATAATTACTGTTGTTTTTAACTTGCCATGACAGGGAGTTGAAACTATAAAGAGAGTGATGAATAATTTGCAGTGAATCGAGAACATGGATGTTAAATACTTTCTGGACAATTTTTGGTTTAAAAAACTAGCATAATTTGCCTTCTCATCACAGTTTTTGTAATGAGAACATTACCTAAGAAGCTACAGCAATTATGTGTGATTATTTTCTTTGAGCATAGATTTCAATAAATTTCTAAGGTAACTGACATTTTTATTATTTCTTTTGTCACATTTTGTCAGGTTTTCTTCGTGGTCAACTTTGATTATATCATGGGAAGCAGAAAAAAACTGAACTTGATTTTGGCACACAGTAGAAATATTAGTTTTTTCTTAACAGATAGATTATAGTCTTATTTTCTGCTTGCAACCAATAGAAATTTTGACCTAATGTAAAATTTTTAAGATTCCTTCTACCTTATGTTCTTAGTTTAAATTTTATAATTCTTTTAAAAATGAAATTTTATAATTATCAATGAAAAAATAGCTGAATTTCTATGACTACAAACAAAATCTTTCTCTTGCTCACAAATTTAATTGAATGGAATCCTCCTGGACATTTTTCCTTTTCAGAACAAAATCAGTTAAGGTGCTACTTCTTCAAATTGGAGATAAGGTATACTTTTCTTGAGAACATGCATAACTGAAGGGTAAATGAAAATAAAAAATATAATAGAAAACTTCAGATTGCCCCTAAATTATAATTTATTTTGTAAAACTGAAAAAAGAAGACATGTTCAAAGAGCCGAATGTGCTATTGGTATCATACTGAAAGCAGCATTAGAGAACTGATAAAATTAAGCAAAGCTATACAGTATCACAGAGCTAGATGTCCAAACTCAAGGTTACTATTTTTTTTTATGAATGAGGAAATTGGTGGTCATTATAGATCTGGATTGGTCACAATCATGAAGAAGATTTAACCAAAAATGGTCAGACATTGCAGGAACTAAAAAAAATTTCTAACTGGCTCAAGTTGCTAATAAATATTTCTGAAAGGCTATAACAAAGTATGATACATTGAATTAATTGTAAACTTTTTCAAGCACAATCATTTCAGGGGTCAACTTCCCAAAGATCATGTGGTACTTCTTTAGAGAGCACTAATATGGATCATTGTTCATAGCATACAATGTTAATCTCTAACACATATTCAATATTCATAATTCACAATATCTATCATATGCAGTTTTAGTTTACCCTAAACTAAATTTTCAAAATTCTAATTCCATCCATGTTTCATAAAATAAATTTTACTATTTTAGATATATTTTATTTCTTGACTTTTCTCTTTAATATTACCAAATGAACTTGCATTTTACTATTAACTCTTAAATGTAAAGTAGATTACATATGCATGAAAATAAAAAAGGTATTTCAATAATGTGTATTTTAATAAAAATAATGTTCTTGATCTGGTTTAAGTAAATTTTCAAGCCATTTATTTTCTTATTGCTTCTTTTTGTTTTGTTTCTCCTGTTTTCATCCTGTTAGTTATGGGGGATTCAAATAAATGCATTTACCATTCTTTTTTGTTTTTCCTATTGAATATAAAAATTAGGCAAATTAATTACAATTTTAATATTAATAACAGTTCTGATGGTAATAATATGTGCTTCTTATGTCAACAAATACTTCTACTTAGAAGTATATTGTTTCATTTCATATATATATATTTTTGTTTTTAGTAAGGCAAAGTATAGGCAGGAATGAAGGGCAATAGGCTGGCAGGAAGTTGGAGAGAGGAGAAGAAGCACTTTATATTTATTTAATTGTCTCCCAGCTCCCAAACCCTGTCCTGGGTCTTGAACCCTGAACCTTGGGAGGTATGTGGGACTGTTTCTGGTATATTAGACCACTAGGCCACCAGGGTGCAATCTTTATCTCATATAAATGTTACAGTTTAGAAGAGAATTGTTCTTTTAAACTCTGCTACCCGCAGTATTTTAAAACTACTTCTACAGTAATACTGTATACTGCTGTCTTGTTTCACTTCTACAGACTTGTAAACTACAGTACGTGATATTATTATTTTTGCTTTTGAGACCTCTTGAAAAAACTAGAAATCAAACAGAAAAAATAGTCTTTGATATTGTTCTACATATTTACCTTGTCTGATAATTTTCATTCTTTCTTTTTACTATTTCTTACATAGGTATATTGGCAACAAATTCTTCCAGCTTTCCTTTATCTAAATAGATGTTTATATCACTTTTTTATGGAAATAGAGAATTATGAGGTGCTAATTTTTTTTCAGAATATAAATATGTTCCATTTATTACAGAAATACTTTTCATGCATCCACTTTTCTACAATATAGATTTTCCCTCCCTCTAACTGCTACTAATTATTTAAAATTATTTTATTAATATAATATATTTCATTATTCTTTGGTTATGAGTTGACCAGTTCTTCATATATGTGTATGCGTGTGTGTGTGTGTGTGTGTGTGTGTGTGTGTGCGTGTGGTTTTGGATTTTTATGTCTGAAGTTGCTAAGATGGGAGCTGATGCCTCATATTTAATATTTTCATAAATTTAGAAAATGTTAACTTCATGTTTCAAATATATTTTTCTGTTGACTGAATCTGTCTACAGAATTCTAAATATATGTATATAAAACTTATTAATGACTCCTGCATTAGAGGTTTTTAAAAAATCTTTTATTCTCTGTTCATTAATTTATATAATATCTACTATTTAGTCTCAAGATACATACATTCTTTTTCAGTTTTACATTTGTTTTAAAACCCATTAGCTCAAACTTTAACTATTACCTAATATAACGTTCAGTTCTAAATTTCCATCTCTTCTTTTTTGTAGATTAAATTTCTGTTCTAAGAATCTCCATCACTCATTATATCCAACTACTCACTGAAGTCCTGGAACACATTTTTAAGATTCAGAACTATTATGTGATTTTCCAACATGTGAGATATTTTATAATGTTTTTAACTAATTTTTTAACTTGGTTTTTGATCACGTGGTATTTCTTTTAAAGTCTAATATTTTGAATTGGACATTGTGGATAATGCAATGTAGAAAGTGCAATGCAGTATTTTTACTCATTGTTAAAATTTTCTATTTTTTTAAGGTCAGATTTCATCCTAACAGGCAGTTTAATGGTTGATACACCATCTTAACTCCCTGCATGCTGCAGAAACACCTTGCTGACACATCAAGGGATGTTGCCTAAGAGGACATATGAGGCTGTAAGAATGGTAAAACGTAGTACGTTGTATGGACAATTGGGAGAATGCAGTTGTATTTTCATCCATAAGCTGGACCCAGACAAACAGAGGCTTCTCACCCGCTTTCCTTGGAACAAGAATTAGACCCTGCTCCCTTTGAATTTGCAATCCAGAAGCTGCTCCATGATTGAAATGTGGTGTAATATGTAATGCATGTGTTGTTGAGACCATCTGTACTGCACATGTGACTGAAAACAATTAAAGCCTCTATATGAAACTTTCAAATGTGATGGGTGCTGTAGAAAACTCACCTGTTTTGTGTTCACCTAAGACAAGGCCTTGTAAGTAAGTTCCTTTCATTATTAGAGTTACTCCCTACCAAAATGGAGTGTCTGCCTTTTTTTTTTTTTTTCAGTCTCTCCCTGGCCTCCACATACAGGAGTTGACTTCAGATTATACCTGAAACTCAGATTATGTATGAGGCTGCAAATCAAGAGGAGGATAATTTATTTTTATTAAAGTCAACTAAAAGTAAATATTAATCACACCTAAAATAGCTTCACAGTAACATCTAGATTAGTGTTTCAAACACCAAGTCCTGTACCTTAGCCAAGTGAGAGATAAAATTAAACACACACACACACACACACACAAACTCCTAATGCACTATACAAAGCCAAAATTGTTGTAAGAAAGAATAAAAATATTTTAGTTTTTTGCATTGTCCAGAAATTACAGTAAACTCAAATTGATATTGGTCTTTTATCATTCAAGGATCTATGGTCCATTTTTTAGCATTAGCACAAAAGAAGATTCACATTTGCAATAAATAAAAATACAGGAAAATAATAATCTATTCATTCCATTTTGGAACATCTGCCTTCATATGTCTATGGGTATATTGGATTTATATCCAAAAAATGAAAATCTCTCCTACCACTAGAGAAATATAAAGATTGCCAAAGACTTTAAAGAGATGATTTCTCCATTATCTTAGTCCTACTGACCTCTCAAATTAGTAATTTCTTCACTTTTAATATTGATTCATTTTTAATTCCATGTGAAATTTTCCCTTTAGACTCAATTTTATTTTTCTTGAAATATATCCAACAGAAATCTGTTCACTGATAATCTATTGTTTGCAAATTTTCTCAACTATAGAGGAATTAAAAATGTCTCTTGCATATTATTCTCAAATAATAATTTAGCTTGTCATGAAAGGTTATATTGAAGATTAATTTCAGCATTGTTAATACACTGTATTTGAACTTTCACACTTCTTTTCTACTATAGGGAACTCTGTTTCTTTATAAAACAACTGGTTTTCTCTGAGTTTATATATTGTCTTTTTTTCTGGTATTGTCATACTATATTTCTTAATCATTAGTCACTTCATTTCCCTCATCATCAAATTAGATTTTTTTTTTCCTCCTCATAAAATCTCCAGTGGTTCTTTGTTTGGCATAACTTTGAACTTTCAGTTCATTATCTTAATAAAAATTTATTTGTGAGAAAACACTGAGTTGTTAGTTAAAGGTAGATTATATTTGTTGTAATGTGCCTGGGTGACCCAGAGGCAATGATTTTGTAATAATAATTAATTTTCTTGGAACTTACTAAAACAGAGAAAAAGTGAATATTTGCATTCCCTAGTTGCTTGTTGGTGGCCCACAGATTACAAATTATTCAGGGAGGACATTTAACTGGCTTCACCAAGTGTCCAAGCTTAGGGAGACAACCTTCTACGTTTGTAAACTCTGAGAACAATCGATTTTCTCATCTAAATTTTTACTGATACTTTATTATTTTGAAAATTCCATCTCTATGCTGTGATCAGAATACCATCACTCTAACTGGCTGCTTTCCCTGTATCTCAGGTAAAACCTCATCCTCACAGGTATCTTTTGCAAACTCCCCCAAAGCTTATCACACTTATTTTTTCTTTTAAGTGTTGTTTTGGTACCTTATAATCACTTCATGATTTTGCAGGTTCAACTGTGCACTTAAAATGCTTGTACATGGTCCCTTCATTTCCAAGTCCTCCAGCAAAAAGGGGTTACTATTGTTGGCTGTCATATTCCTTAAAAAGAAAGCCCTCTCTCATCATGCAACACAGTTTTCCAGTTATTAGTGGAGGTTTACAGTAATTTGATTGGCTGTCATATTCCTTAAAAAGAAAGCCCTCTCTCATCATGCAACACAGTTTTCCAGTTATTAGTGGAGGTTTAGAGTAATTTGAGATCCAACTGTGTGATATCAGGCAATTAAATGCAGGGGATATTATTATAAAGTTAGGGCTATCTTTCAGTTTCAGTGGAGATAGAGTTTCTTATATATCAATCATTGTGTTTCGTGTTGAGCACAGGAGTTGGTGAAGTGTTCGCTTTGCTATGATCTTCTTTTTAGCTTTCATTATAGACTATGACCATTGTGATGTACCTTTCATTTTATACCTGTTTTTCTTTTATATTTTGTAATTTTCCCTTTGAAATCAATTCTAGCACCAATTGCATAAAAGACCCATTGTTGTAAAGGGTTCAACTGTAACGGGCTAATTTGGTTATTTACTCATTATCCCTTATTCGTTTCTGTATGCAAACATGATGATGGTCAAACCTAGACGTACCCTTGTCTCAGCAAGCTTTAATACATGTATAAAATAAGATATTTAGCAAACAAATGCATATTTTAATACTAAGACATGTGCTGCGTAAATTCTATAAATAACCAGGTAGCGTGTACCAGATAACAATGGAACATGCAGAATGAAGTCTTCTCTTGGAATTGGTAAACATATAACTCCTTAAAAAAGAGAAGGGGACATGAAATGATAACAGTGTGGGTGACCTGAGCATTTGGAGGCACACTAGGAGCAGAGAACAGCATACATTACACTTTAAAGTCAAGAAGCAGGGAATATCTTCAAGTCTTCAGTGGTTGTGTGCAATTTTTAGACATCAGTGTGATTTGGAATATTAAGCTGCTCACTGAATTTTTAAATAACTATTTAAAAACAGAACAAGCATTGATTACTATTGACTTTTTAAAAATCACAAAAAACATATAATTATATGATGAGAGTAGCTTAAAACATCTAAATTGATAATATAAAATAAAATATGATGACAGTTAAACACTTCAAAATAAAAATTACTATAAAATATTGATGATTACAACTCAAAAATTTACATACTTTGATAGATTTAAAATGATCAACTTAAGGCTGTTGCTTTTTCATATTTTGTAAATATTAGAATAAACAAACTATAAAATCAATAAATATCTTCATTTGGTATGCATGACTATCTATGGGAATCTATGGCTAACCATTATTAGTAACTTTTGAATGCGTTATTAATGACAAATAATTCAGCAGAAAATTAAAGTTTCAGATTAAATATAATACAAAATGAGGCATTGCATTTATTATAAACAGATATTTTTAGAAATGCAGAAAAATGAAAAGGAATTTGTATTCTGAATTAATGATTGATTATTTTAAACAAATGAATTTATAGTTTTAATGCATTTTTATTAAAATAATTTTTCATGTGCAGTTTTTACATTGACCTAAAAATCATTTGGGAAAAAACTACAATGATTTTACTGAAGGTTTTCTCACCTAATTGATATAAAGCTGTTATTAATTTAGTACATTGTTCATGCAAAAATAGTTAAATACATTCATTCAAGAGAATAGAGAACCCTTAAAAATTGAAGATCTATAGATCTATTGACAAATTGGTATCAAATTGATTGCTCAGAAATTTTATTTTCCTAGGACATCTGCCTACAAATTAAACAACTTTGAAAAATTAGCAAGGAACAGAAAAACATAGATGTGTGTGTGTTTACTCTCCATTAATTTATACATTCATTCGTTCACTCATTCTCTCATCCAGTCATTTGCTGGTTAGCTCATCGCTGATCTGCATTGAACATTAATTAGAGATAAAAATCAGATACTGTCTTTGTTCTTAAGGAACTTCTATAGACTTTATGTATATAAACATTCCTTAATATACTCTCTTTTATGTGCTGTATCTATCAATTAATGTTTTGCACTGTTTTCACTTCTTGTTTTGCTCTAAAAAGAGACTTTTGAGGAATTTTACAGAAATACACCAGAACATATTCCAGAAAATTAGAAATCCAAAGTGAAGGAAGATAAGTAAACAAGAAAAATTAGATATGTTCTATATCATTAAACTATATGCTGTATGTTTCATTAGAATTTTGGAATATCTCTCATGATCTCTCTCATCATAAACAATATATTGAACAGCTATAACCATACCACAAAATGTGATTCTAATTACACTAAGAAAGAAGGATATTTCCTCACCTCCTCTCTCTCTTTCTGTATGTATAGATCAACATAGTAGTATATAATTCTGTATCTAACTACTACATGCAATAAAGAGACTAGCAAGGGATGCCTAATGAAAATCATATAAGCAATGTAGTCAGAAATGAAATATAATTAAAATATGTTTCATTAATGTTTACTTTCCGATTCTCTTCACTAGCACACACTGCTAAAAATATTCAGTTTTCAAACTTTTACTATGTTGTGATAAGTGAACATGTTATATTAATACTCCAGAATTACAACTATTATGGACTATTTGTTTAGATCAAAGATGAGAAAACTAGCAGACATTTGATGTTTATCTATGGGCAAAGGCAATCACTTAGCCTCTTTGAATCCCAGATGCTAGCATTTTATATTTATTCCACAGGGTACTTATAATTTAATGACCTAATAATATAATGATTGCAATGGACATAGTAAAATGACACACAAGCAGACTTTCAAAAATTTAGTATTATAGGTGATGACCATTATACGTGATTATACATGAAATATCACTGTATATAATGTTACAAAATTTTCATCAATTTGCTCTTCATTATGATCATTAGAATGGACTTGTTGCAGGTTTTACTGATTAAATGACAACTTGTCACAGATGCATTACTTTGCATTTTTTCCAGATTGAGACTCCTTTTTATTACCTTTTTTTATAAACTTTCAATCTCTGTAATATTTTTAGATGTGTTTTAACTGTTCTACTTGTCTACCTGACAGTTTAATATGATCTAAAAATGACTTTGAATGTGCTTTTTTCTCGCCCCCAGGGTCAATAGCAGGGCTTCTCACTCAGAGAAGGTATGACCTGCAGCATTCTCATTGCCAAGAGACACAAGAGTGACTTAGAGTGTGTTTTCTTAACTTACTACATAAAACCACAGAGTACCATTCTCATTTATTGAAAGTTATGTACATGTCAATGATGTGATATTTGGGAGTGGGATTATGCTGCTTCCTCTCATATTATTGAAACAATGTTAGGTGAAGCCCAAGTCTTCTATATAAAGTGAATATAGATAATTATTTGCATTCTCTTTCTTGTCTACATTTTTTTATTGTTTATGTAGAGAACTGTTTGATTCCTAGATATATTATTTTCAGAAATCCATTTATCTTACTTAAATTAGTGAATGAGTATTAACTCATATTTGAATATTTCTATTGTAATATATATCCGGAGTCAAAAAGTGTCCAAATCAAGAGCATGTAGTCAGAAGATTAGCGGCATTTTTGTTTAGTAGCATCTACTAAATCTGTAACATGATTCTGTGGCAGTCAGGGTAATATTTTCTAACTGAGTCACAACTTTTTAATTTTCAAATATGTATTATATATAAACACTATATGTTCCATCAAATTATAAGTTTGAAAGCAGACTGCAATATTATTAGAAGTGAAAAAGTAATGGTTTATGGTTGTTATTTAGTAAATTTCTGTGAGATGTCTAATGAAGGCCAACATATCAAATAGTTATTCCAATAAGAATGCAATATGGGAGCAGTAGCATTATATATAGTGAATTATAGTGGAAAGGTCAATGAATTTTGAAATTCTGACTAAGTTCTTCAGGGAGTATTTTATTCAAAAAATAAGAAAAATAGAAAAATTAAGAAGGAAGGAAAGAAGGAGAGAAGGAAGTAAAGAAGGAACGATGGAACAAAGGAAGGAATGAAGGAAGGATCTTTATTCTGTGCCATGATGAATGAAAATTGTGTATGAAATACAGCATGAAGGGGTAGTCATGGCCCCTCATACCTTAAGGATCTCTGATTTGATGTAATTACCTGTGAAAATTTTTCCGTATTCAAAGTCCCTGTATTCTGTCAGTATCTGTGTCAGTAATTGTGCTCAGAAATATGAGTGAACAATAATTATTTGTAACAACAATTATTTTGTAAATCAAATTTTGTAAATCAAACATCTATTTTGAGATTGAGAGCAGATTTCATTACATCTCAACTTTGAGATTCACAGGAACTATTTTGAAAAAAGTCTGTCTTACCCCGGTAGATGCATCATCATAACTTTGCCTGTCTTAAAAATCCAAATCCACCAGATATTAAAATATTCCAGTTGACCAACGCATCTCAGAAATATGATCACCAAGGATGAAACAGGTGGCTTACATGTAAGCAATTCTGCAGTTCCAGTGTTTTCCATCTGTCTAGATGAGTTAGATGTGATAAAGAAGATCTGGCACAAACAATGGTAGACACGATATGACATTGCTTCTATCTGACAACCAGCACATGAGGATACTTAATTGAATGTGAGCATCAGCAGACAAATCCATAAAAAAACAAAAATAAATTATCTCTGAAAATAGTATCAGGGAATGAAGCAGATACCAATAATTAAACTCCAATATTTAATATCTGCCACCATATTTGCAATCTGACAGCAAACAACATGCATAAGAGTTGGATACACGCTTACATAAAAAACTGCAATCTGATGTTAACACATTTCAACATGAACTTAATATGTGTTGAATTCTGATACTTCATGACAGGTAGCCCAGCTATCTATATTTACATTAAAATATATTTGCATGTCCTATACAAAAATCTTAAATAGACTATTGCATACTTTTAAAAATCTTAATAGATCTTCATTGATTTTTGGTGTCTCCATATTCAGTATGATGGATCCTTGCTTTCCATCACCTATGAAATCAGATTTCAGGTGAGGTTCTTTCTTGTATACTCATTGATGATCAGTTGTTTCAAATAGCAATAGTTAATAAATTTCAATTTATTTTGTTAGTGCCTAAAATTGGTGAAAGACCATATTTAAATAATATACGTCAACAAAATGTAAGATTCCCCAGTTTTTCTCTTCTTCTTAAAAATGCTGTCCACCCATTTACCATCTCTGTAGTCATTTATAATTCACTATAGAGTTTCACTCTGGTCAGTCCCTTTAATAAGAGCATCAACCCTAATATACTTATGCATGTAAGTAGTTCATTAGTCCCCAGTACATTTATTACAAATCTGAGCTCTTAAAAAAATAAATTAATTAATTAAATTTTCAAGAGCTAATAGTGATGTTCAAAGTACAAGAAGTAAAACTGAGTATCATTCTTCCTGGAATATTACAGGTGGCACCCCAGACTGGGTCTTTTCCAGATATAGACACAGATGCATTAGAACCTTTGATTCTTGGATGTAAATAGGACACTAGTTACTATTTTTTTCTTGCTCTCCCAAATGTCCTTCTACCAGGGAATTTAGACAATTCTCAACAAACTGGAATGTACAAACACTTACCATTAAAGTGATCTTCTTTAGAAGATATTTCCTGCTAATTAGAAAACCCTCTTCTTTGAGATGAAGTTAGAAATTGTTGAATTGCTCTGGAAAATATAAATGGAAAAAAGTTTCAGTTCTTTGGCAAACTACTGAAAGCCACTAAAAACTCAAAATCTTCCTCTGGGAGATTTTCATTTTTTATTTTTTGTTGAAATTCGAAATAGAACTGAGATTTAAGTTCAGGTCAATGAAGTGTAAAATGGTGGATGAAACTGGCAGCTCAGGAGACACGGGAGGCAACGGAAATGTAAGCCCATATACTGAAAGGGTTTGCATAAATCTGTGGTTGAACTCCCACAGTAGCTTATAGAATTCTTAAGGTCAGCAAAGTTTAAGTAGATATCAAGAAGCAGGGGTGCATCTATTAAATTCTTGATGGACTTTAACAGTGGTAACATGCCCAGTTCAAGTTTCTGAGCCTTGGAATTCTGCCTTTCACCATACATACATACAGTCATTTTGTTAAAAGAGATGCACTGCAGAGTATTCTATCAAATTTTACTTATAATAGATGAAGACATGAAGAACATACCAAGTAAAAACTAGAATCTCTGTGTAAGCGATGCCTAACATGGTTTAGCTAGTTAAAATCCAGCAAAAACTAAATTCTGTTTCCCCGGAATATCCCCTGGCTTTGGATCTCTTCCCTTCTTCTATCATTTTTTAATTTGAAATTTCCATATCTCTCTCTCAATGTCTTAACAATTTTACTTTTCTAGCTTAGGTACATTTCACTTAAATGTCTTTTTTGTGCTTTTTGTTATTGTTTAATTTTATTTTCCTCTGGATCTATGTTCTGCCACCACAAGGATAATTGACAACTAATCTTGGGTATGGCACGCAGTTAGAATTGTTAAATTCCCTTCCCAACTCTGCATCAATATGCTGTAGTACAGCTTGTCTAAAAATTAGGAAGATCACATTACCTAAATATTGGTTTAAGCTAACATTTTAAAATTAAATATGCATCTTCAAAAGTGATTGTGTGCTTAAAAATTATTTTTTAAATTTAAATCTACTTCCCATTTTTGTGAAAGAAGCACACCATATCATCATTTTAAAACTCAATTTGCTATGGACCCTTTGACCATAATTATCTCTTAATGTATTGCTTGAAATTACTTTAATAAAATGTAAATTTTCTTATTGAATGAATTTTGGCAGTAGTCACCTAATTCTTTAAGTTACAGATCCTTCCTCTATAAAAGGCTCATGATATGACTCCATTAAGGTATTGAGAAGATAAAGGTACAAAGCAAGGAATCATGAACTTATACACAATTAATATTAAAAGGATATACAATTTGCCCTGTTTTCCATAAGACTCAATGGAGATTCATTAGTAAAAGCTATAAATTTCAACATGATTTTTATTGTCAAACACTGTTGGAAAAGACATCGCTTTAAAGTATCAATCATTATCAAAAATGTCATCGGCCTTATAAGAAGCTGGTAGTTATTCTTCGAGCATTCTGTGAGCCATTCCTTTCTAAAGAAATCTACTTATTTTTGCTCTTCAACCATCACTGCGCTGCTGCAGGTGCTGTTTGTGCATCATTGCTTTGGCTGCTCCAATGTGGGTTATCAGGATATACTCTGAAGCAGAAAACCAGTGTTCATTAACTACACTACTGCACTTTCAGTCTCAATCATTGTAGAAGTTCCACTGGATTCACTCAGTTCCACATTGTGGCTTCACCCTGCCCCACATCTTCTCCTGAAATTGATGCATCTGCTTCTTGTTTCCCTCACCAAATTACAGCTTAGTTTTTCAAGTTAAAATGGCAACAAAATTAGGACATAATGAAAACATTACAAATATGCAGAATGCTCAATGATTAACTGTGCAGAGAGAAGAGACAGAGAAAGAGATTCAGTTACAATGGAATGAAACTTCTATGTGTATAATTCTACGATATTACCAGCAGACAAAAGTTAAGAGAGAGATAGCTGGGATTCTAGTATCCTGAAATATCCTGAATCTGGACATTGGCAAATCACTCTCATCTGAAGTTGTGAAAGGTAGTGAGAGAGTATAAATTGCAGGAAACACTTTATGCACAAGGTTTCATGGCATTTTCTGTTCTATCTTTATAGTAGCTTATTGATTCCTGTATGTTTCAAGTTTCAGTATGCTTAGATTTCTCGTGTATGTGTGAGTATGTGCATGTGTGTGTGTGTGTGTGTGTGTGTGTGTGTGCACAAGTATCTTGAATTTAAGGAACTTAAGACCACAGTCTCAATACCTATATTGATTGATCAAAGAATTCTATTACTCTCTTTAATAAAGAAGTGATTTATATTCAATAAATTAATGACATTAAATATTTATGCTGAATTTACAGGAAGTGTTTTCATGTATAGCATTCAAAAATAGCATTACATTTTCTTAATGTGGACCCCATAGAAAAGTCAGGATATCTGATAAAATTCCTCAACTGTGCTTCTGTTTACAAAAAAATGTATACATTCATAAAATGATGTATTTTTAAAAAGGAATTTATAAAATAAAATCTCAAAATAATTAGCAACATGTTGGAGCTGAACATTAAGACTTCAAAACTCATCTTAAGTCTATAGGAAACAAGGGTCTTCTCTGAAAGAAAGGGGAGATGCAGGAAGATGGACAAGAAGGAAGGACAGACAGAAGGATGAGAAAGGAAAAGAGGAGAGAAGGAAGAATGAATATTGATTCTCCAATTTGCACTTTTCACGCAGAATCAATGTTCTATAAATTTCCAGTAGAACCAAGCAAAAAGTAACTAAACTTTATTACCTTAAAGGAAAATTTAAGACTGTCAAGTTTTAAAATGCTCAATTAGCTAGGCATAATGTCACAGGGAAACAATTTACAGAAAATGAAGACAAAAATTCTATTAAATATTTAATTTAAGATTCCACAATTCAGCAAATGACTTCCTTTTTGTAAACAAAACACTCAATATTGATAGCTGTAACATATTTGAAGCTATATTTTCCTTACATATGGTATATTTCTGGCATGGGATAATTTTAAAAATAAAAAAATATTCTTGACCAAAAATTAGTCAATGGTTTATTTACAATATATGTGAACTTTATACAAATAATAGTATGTGAATGTGTGAAAGAAAAAGTAATTTAAACCTGTCATATAAATATTGTCATAGTAAGAAAATAATTGTCATCGCATAAGCCAGAGAATAATTCCCAGAAATATATTGCTTAATATGATAATTAAGGGCTATACAGAGAGTGCTTTGAATAGCATTTGAGCAAAGTAAATGGCATGCAAAAAGTAATTAGCATGAAGAAATGCTAGCAGGAAATGCAGAAAAGTATGATAGGTTGTTAGGTTAGTTGCAAGTGTGATAGTCTATAATAAATAATGGGTTCAGTGGGAAGTCATTAAAATGTTTCATGGTGGGCATAGAGGAGTTACTATCCTATGTACATATGAAAATAATTTGTGACACTAATTGTAAAAATGGGTAGGCATTCATAGGATAAAATTAAATAATGAATAAAGAAGTAAGTGGCAGATAAGTGGCAAATAGCCAATGTGGAAGCATTTCAAATAATTATGAAGATATTCTGCCCTCAAAGAAATAAAACATAATTTTCCATTTCTTATATGTGAGTTGCCCATATTGGCTTTCTTACAAAAAGTACAGTATAGGGGGAAAACAAGCTATTTATAGTAAGGAACCTGAAAAACAGTACGCTATCCAGTGCTTATGATAGTAGTCCTGAGTCAAATCAAAATAAGTGTTTTGGATATGATGAGACAAGAATTAAACTTTGCTTCTGCGATTTGCTCTCCGAAATCCATAACTCCAAGGTAAGTATGTTAAAATACTAGATAATCCCATTTTTGGGTCATCCTACAAAATAGTTTACCAGTGCTTTCTACCACAGTCAAGTTCATCAAAAATCAAGTTTGAAAACTCTCACAACCTAGAGAAATCTGAGACTTGAATGTTAAAAGTAATGAAGTATTCTTTATGGGATGCTGGAACAGAAAAAAAAAAAAAAAAAAAAAAAAGACATTAGGTTAGGTGAAAATTGAGAAAACTCTAAATAATGTAAGTACTTCACTTAACACATGTTCTGAGGCCTGCCCTGGTGGCTTAGTAGTTTTTTTCCATGACCTCTGGCCAGCATGGACCACATGCATCTTAAGGGTGTATGTTCACAACCCTGAGCCCAGAGAGTGGGATAAGGGAAGAGCAACCAAGATGAACAACTAAATGTTATTAAATAAAGTGCTTCTTCTTCTCTCTCCCTGTCCATCTGTCTTCAATCCTGTCTGTATCTTTCCTCTTAAATAAACAAATAAATGAATGAATGAATAAGTAAATAAACAACCTGAAAGCATTTCAGCAACTATATTTAATATGATTTTTGTGGTTGAAGATTAGAATAATATTAAATATAATACATGAAGATATTTAATTACATAGGTTCCATTTTTTAATTTTGGTTTTACTGAAAGAATAAAAACACTCTCCTAATAGGTAAGAAGTATGCAAGTCAATGGTAGTGTTAAGAATGAAGAATAACATTACTACCTGGAATTTTAATTATGCTTTACAAATCCTTGATGAAATGAAATCAAAATTTTTTGTATTTGAGTATTTGAGTGCATATGTTTCTTTTTATGTTTATGCTTATTTATACTTTATATGATAGTAACCAAATTATATTCTAAACACACTTTGTATATTATTACATGTACTCTTTAGCTCTAATCTATGAGGAAAACACACCATTTTTTCTTTACAGGTGAAAAAAATGAGACAGAGAAGCTTAGTCACTTGTCCAAATTAACAGCTAGCCATTGAGTTTTCTTTTTCACAACTTACACACGAACACATTGAAATATGCTTAAAGATTGCTAGAGTTAGCAAATATAAAGTAAAATAAAATTTGTGTGCAATCATTTTTTAATATTGTTTGTGAAAGATGTTAAACAAATTTAACAAGTTTAGTATGTAGCAAATTAAAACTGTTAGATTTGTTTTGCATAAGGATACCCACAAAGTAGGTGTTTGGATATTTATTCTACATTAAATGAAAGGAGAATAATAAAAAATGTAGTTATTCTTTGCATTCTTTTGTGCTTGGTTCATTATTCTTCTCTCTGTCTCTCTCTCTTTCTTGTTTCTCAGTTTCTTTCCCTCAAAGGTTTGTTTTAAAAGTAACTGATGATAATATTATACATATGTACAAAGACATTTGTGATATAATAGTAATATCTCATTAGAACTTTGAAATATAGACAGTACAATATCACAATTTATTTCTTGCTCTAGAGAAATACTTTAATCTTTCTCATTTTAGAATTATGATAAAAAACAAGGTAAAATATTTATCCTATTGTTTAGCGGTAGTACTCTCAAGAAAAGTTAGTACAATCATTATCAACAAAAGCATTTTGTTAAAAGTAATTAAAGTATCATACTTTGATAAATATGAGCAGATTCCATCATATTACATTTGCTGAGTATTTGTCTTCCCTAAAACTTTGCAGTAACAACAATAGTAAGAATAATACTTTTTCTTCTCTTTTGCGATCCATTATTCAGATTTTAAAAGGTTAAAAAAGCGTAGAATAATTTGTTAATGTATGTAATCAATTCCATTACAAGACTTGGTACAGGACTTGTTGTCCAGTCATTGTTCACAAGCTGCTACTTATTCTCATGCAAAAGAGGTCAAATAGTGTTCTTTAAGGCTGATATGTAAAGATGAACTCTTTGCCAAGTTCCTAGAAAGGAGGCTTGTCAATGCATTTTAGAGAGAGTTTTGTGAAGATTTCTTTGCAAACATCTCCAGGAAAGGAATCATTGTCAGGAGAGAAGTGTGAAGGAGGACAGATAGTCAGATACATATGAGACTAATTTAGAAAAAAGTTTAAAAGAAGTGTAGCTTTGTGGCAAATGAGAGATATAACTACATGATGCTGTCTTTGGATTGTCCATTCGACATTAAAATTTTTATTTCTACATTCATTTAATTTAATGAAACAAAACTACTTCTAAATATTACTGGAAAAAATAATACCAAGTAATTTTTACCTCACATTAGCAGTAATTTAATGGTGAATGCTTCATGATCAGCAATTTATTGTACTGTAACTTTTATCCCTAGTCTATTTTTAAATTTCTTTAAATAAAGTGAAGTCAAAGAAATCAGCATAACTCTGCTTGGGAAAATGTAGAAATATGAAATATTCAACATTTATGCTATTGTTTTTAAGAAGTGATTTTGATAACATTAATATGTAAAACTATAAATATAAAATCAAGTTTAGGAGAAATTCTTGTTTTGAACTGATCTATTAATAATGAAATATTAGGAAATGTATCTTACTTATTTAATCACAATAATAAATGTATCTATACATCAAACAATAGTGAATTTAAAGAGGCAAAATAAAGTATTACTATGTCATACAATTCCATATCTATATAGATGTATACATATATAAAAAACATTTATGTTATTTAATTTATAGATGAATTTTAAAAGATATATATATATCAGCACTTAATGTAATAGTTCAACACATACCTTTTATTTCCAAAAAGTACTATTCATTTTCCAGAGTATAGAGAAAAAAATATTTGTATGAATTTTGTCAGTTTTATGTATGTTATATAATTTATAATTATTATATGCATGTATACTAAAAAAAGAATTATAGAATACAGAGTACATATATCCAATAACTATTAGCATAGACACCATAAAAGGGGTATAATTATTAATTTTTTGCTTTTATAAGGGAATCTCTTTTTTAAATAAATATTTTTGGTTTTTCATCTAAAAACGCAGAAATTTTGCTAATCTTAAAAATAATCTTGTATTAAAGGATAGGCCTTTCCAAGATGTTAAGGATAAACCTCCATAAGAGAATAAGATCTCACTAAACATGCCACTTGGCATGTGGATTATTTTATTTTATTTTTTAAAGGAAAGGTGCAGGCAGGAATAAAAGCAAGAAGGCAGGCATTCAGGAAGAGAAAAGAGGAAGAAGCACTCCATTTACCTTATTCAGTTGTTTCATCTCCATTGATTCACCTGGGCCCAGGCCTTGAACCTGAGACCTTGATATGTAAATGAACTGTGTTCCACGTACTGAACAAACCTTTAGATCACCTGGGAGTGACTTCATGTGGATTATTTGAAGCTGACTTCATTTGAGGTCCTAAAGTCTTGTGAGAAGCTTATACTGCTTCTTTGACTACTTAGAGGAATTTAAATAAGGGTTTGTACCCAAAATTAGAGTTATTAACAATTAAGCATATCTTCTTTGTCAGTGAATCACTTTCTCCTTATCATATAAGTTCCCCTCTTCTCTCATCCAGTTTCTTAGTTCTGATATAGTCCTTCATTTTTCCCCCATGGCTTTGGAATTCACATGTATACATAGATACCCTGCATTTATGTAATAAGAAATACATTTTTTTCCTGCCTACTAATCTGCCTGATGTTAGTTAGTTTGATTATTTGACCAACCTTAGAAGAATGCAGAGGCATATTAAAAATCAAATGCACCTGAAGTCATAAATTGTATTAAGGAATGCCATCAAATAAGAAATATGACCATCTCTGAGAAATTTCTAGAAAAACCAGCCAGAAGATGATTCAATGGTTATAAATATTTTGAATTTATTATATATATATTTATTTATTTATATACATTATATGTATGTGAAATGTGTAAATGTGTAAAGTATTTTTCATAACAGTATAGATATATAGGCATTGTGTTTAGTTTATGTCAGTGAAAAATGTAATTCATACTTTGGTTTTTTATATTTATTTTCCGGCAATCACAAGAAATGCTGTGATTTAATCCCAGTCATAATTGTAGTTAGATACTAAATTTCTTATAACAAACATCTGTTAAGTTGATCGAGGAGAGTTCTTTTCTTATGAACTCTCCACAGAGGGAAACAGTGATTTCCTTATTATTATTTCTTTATCTGAGATGAATTCAATTGTATTCTATCAATTTGGGATCAAATTTGAAATTTTAAGTTCTGTATTAAAAAAGGAGGGCTTTCAATGCTAACCCAAGTATTTTGGGGATATATTCAGTGATGAAGCTAAATGAACACATTCTTACCTGTCCTGAGAATTTCCTCTTGGCCTGAAGACAAATTATTTTTTGTTGTTGTCATATCTTTAGAAGATAAAGGATGTAATGGGATATTTTCCTTCAATGGATGGAAATTTATTATGCAATATGTAATTTTCAATAAAACAGAAATAGATAATTTTGAACTTGTAATCTGTGAATATAAGATGAAGAATCTTATTTTCACATTTAATGATCAGAAATATAATTTTAAAATAAATGATTTGAATAGGACAGTATATATTTTAGTTGTTGGTTTTATTTCCTTATGATCATAGATTCTGTTTTCAATTCTTTACTTTTCTTGATTTTTTAAAAGTAGGCTATTATAATCTGATTTAAAATGCTGCTGCCAAATATTTGAGAAAGAAAATATCAAATAATTTGTTATTATTGCAATTAATTGGTCCCATTGATTGTTTGGTAACCTATTTCTAAATACTAAATGAACAGATTCAGTTATAAGCGTAGTGTCATTTCAAGAGATTAAAGTTAAAAAAAACTGAAGCAGTTAATTCAAGAATGAATTTCAATGACAAATTTGAGATTTCATTGAACATGTCACACACTTATTTACTTGTTATGTAATGTCCTTTCTAGAGATACAGATATTTGTATTCTTACTTTTATAATAATTCCTTAAAAATCTAGTGTGTGTTAAAGAAAAAATAAACTATTGCCATAATTATCTGTAAATTTTTATTATTTAATGTTCTAATTAAATTGCAAGTCAATTTACTCTATGTTCACTGCATTCAAACATTATATCAATTTGTGATTTATAATAGCCTGGCATTAGTATGAAATAGAGACTTTTTAAGAGTATTTTTTGTTTTCTTAATATCTATGCCAACTATTTGATTTTATATATATGAGTAACTCTAAAATGGTGTCAAATATTTCATGAGCTACAAAGCTAAGTAACTTTCACACTTTTGCTTATATCCTTACTTTAACTTTATCATGGATAAAAATATTGTGTTTTCTTTTCTCTAAATAAAAGCACACATATACTTGAGTAAAATGAAAAATAATCTTGATTTCAGTTTTGGACCATCCAGTCAAACAGCTGACACAGTCATTATGTAATCGGTAAATACTTAGAGAATACTCACTGTATTTCACTTTTTCATGAGAGAACAAAAATAATTTCTTGTTAACTTATAGTTCTGACAAAACACTGCACCAGCTGAATATTTTAGGAAGTTACAATTTGGCTTGTTAGGAGTCTCAAAGGAATGATAAGATCAATACCTGTCACAGCAGGAGATTCTTTACTGTCAGTGGAATGCTGGAATATAGCACCAAGGATGGAAAAAAAGCACCAGCTCCTCTCAGCTTGGCCTTATGTAATGAGGAGACTTCTATTAAGGAAACTAAATCACTTTTCCTGAGAATTCAACGTCCAGATCAAAAGGCTAAGTGGTCACTTTACAGTTCCATTTCCATGTTTAGTTTATCTTATGAACTAGTTATATAAAATATGCTAAGCCTTTTGATGAGCATGTGATAAATTGCCCATATAATATGTAGATTATTGAGTTAATTCTTGTTGGTAGGAAATAAAATCAACACCAGGTTACCTGAGCTATGAGGGAAGAGGGAGATGGGGAACTTACACATACTTGTAATTTGATATAAATACAACAACAGTAGTTAGGGTTTAGTTTGTACTTTTAGGTAAGGCATCAGTGAATCAAAAGTGATAACTGAGGTTCAAGGGAATTTGAAGATGAATAGTAGAGGAGGAAAGTGATAAATATCAAGCATGGCCTTAAAATAGTTGCTAAATCTAGTTGCTGCAGTCCTTTCACTTACTCTCCTGTCAAATTTTCCCAAAGAGGAGAGGTCTAGTGGAATCTTCTGTTTGTTTTATGATCTCACATTACTCTAAGCGTTTGAGGATATTGACTTCATACCTTAGTCTATGTGCTTTTTCATACCACGACCAACTAGCAGAGTTTCAGTATCCTTTACCACCACCTTGTTATTGCCTTCCTTCCCTGTTCCCTCCTGTCTACTGCCACAAGACTTCCTTAGTCATTAAACAAAAAGGCAACCCACCAAATGGGAGAAGATATTTGCACAACGTACATCAGATAAGAGCTTGTTGTCCAAAGCATATAAAGAGCTCACATACTTTAATAACACAAAAGCATAGGATCTACTCATAAAATGGGCGTGAGAGTTGAGTAGATACCTTTCTAGAGAAGACACATGGATGGCCTACAGACACATGAAAAAATGCTCTATATCATGCACCATCAGAGAAATACACAAAACAAAATAAACAAAAACGTAATATTATATTACCTCACATCAGTGAGAATAGCTGTATCAAAAAAGACTAGATAGAAATAACAAATGGTGGAAAGGTTATGGAGAAAAGGAACCCTCCTACACTGTTGTTGAGAATGTAAAGTAGTGTAACTTCTTTAGAAAACGATATGAATATTCATCAAAACTTAAATATGGAACCACCATTTGATCCAGGAATCCCACTTCTAGACATATACTCAGAGAAAACAAAAAAACACTAATCAGAAAACCATATGTGCTTCCATGTGATCAGAGCAGCACAGTTCACAGCAGCCAAGACATAGAAACAATCCTAATATCTGTAAGCAGATAAACTGGATAAAGAAGTTGTGGAAATTAGTGAAATGTTAAAGGAACAGGCTCCAAATGTATGAAGCCGATCCAGGTGTTGTAAGAAATAGATTGTGTTGAACTCAAAGAGTTTTAACTTGGAGTTTACTATAAGAGGAAGGGTCTGTTACTCAGGTGTTGCAAGTAATGTCAGAAACTGCTGTCAATTACTTAAAGGTTTACTTTAGTTGCAGAAAACTGACTTGGCAAAGAGCACAACCTTCCTGCAGTGACCTATACCCAAAGACTGATTGCAATAATAGTGTATACCACTTGATATGTCAGCCCACCGTGACAAGATTCTGATGGACTACATGTGCTGTGAAGAACTGGTAAATGAGGACAAGACTGTTGAATTTTAGCATAGTTTGATTTTTCTCACTCCCTAATTTTTCTCCTTTTCCCCAATCCATATGATGGTTACTAACAAGAGCTTGCACACCAAAATTTTTCATTGTCTCATATAGCAGCTCTTTCCCTGATCAGTTGGACAAACTGCATTTTGACATTGACCTTAATAGATTTCACTTCTCAGGCAGCCCATGAAATTGCTCATCCAGTCAATCACTTTCTCCTGTAGGTATCAGTGCCCACTTCACACTTGTGTTACTACAAAGCCTGCCCTTCACAGTCTCTAATTGTTTATTCACAAATGCAATCTTTCAATGACTCTGTGTGGAAAATCAGTGTCCTTTTCTCCCAAATGTGGATAATAAGCTATTGTTGATCCCATAACAGTGTTGATGAAAAATATATGTATATGTGTATATATCTGCATATATATGCACATATATCTATCTATAGAGAGTAAATTTTTAATACTTAGGAAAAAATAATGTGAAATTAAAGCTGTGTGTCCAAAGTAAGGGTGAAATGCTTTAATCGCCAGTTCAAAGAGATGCCAAATGAACTCTTAATACTCAGTATATGGTACACAGACAGTTCTACTTTAACCCACTGGAAATTGAAGAGGTGAAATTTGAATCTTAGACAAAGGTTTCACAGGGGCAGATTACAGCAAGCATAAGGCAGTAGGCTTTGGACTATGGGTGTTTTCACCTTTCTAAATATCCCAAGAACTTCAAACAGGAGAGAGGACAACATGATGATGAAGAGTAAGAATCAAAAATATCTGTTTTGTATAGTTACATGATTTCTCTCTAAGAGGGAAATGTGACAGCCACAAAGCAGGATATGAAATTTTCTTCCTAGTTTAAGTTTTTGAAAAATTGTATTTTTATTCCCTGAAGACTTCTGCCACTGAAGTCAAAAGTCTTCCTTTTAAAAGAAAATTTTAAGGCAGAGTATATGAATACATTTTGGGTAAAACAGAGTAGGGAGGAAAAT
Organism: Solenodon paradoxus; assembly: GCA_004363575.1. Classification (NCBI taxonomy): domain Eukaryota; kingdom Metazoa; phylum Chordata; class Mammalia; order Eulipotyphla; family Solenodontidae; genus Solenodon; species Solenodon paradoxus. The sequence goes on along the minus strand of RJWH01000207.1, from coordinate 711,502 downwards.
ATGTAGCTAAAGTATACAACTGCTGTCTTAATTTCCTATGTATGTTTCCTCCAGACTACATAAGATAATAATTTTACATTCTAGTATTCTAGTCTCAGCTTCAAGTTTATATATCTGAAGAGCCTATCAGACTCAAAACCATCTTCCCCTCCCCACTATTTTTATTATTGCCACCCAACTGATCATTATTGACTGAAATTACCATTTTCATTTATTCGGTAATTTTTTTTGTCCCAAAAGAGCTTACTATTATTCTAACCAGGGCAAAAAGCATTTATTCATGGCTTCTTCTCTTGAGCATAGTATGGTCCAGAATAAGTCCTCTATAAAGATTATTGAATGAAATATGACAGGATGTTTAAAAACTCTGGAGGAGAATAAACCCACACATGCATGGACAACTAATCTATAACAAAAGAACCAAGAGCATACAATGAAGCAAGACCAATCTTTTCAATAAGTGGTGTTGGGAAAACTGAACATTCACACGCAAAATAATAAAATTAGATAATGACCTGGTACCACACATAAAAATTAATTCAAAATAGATCCAAGACTTGGATGTAAGAATATAAATGATAAACTAGAAGAAAACAGGAAATGTATTTCTAGAGATTGGTCTAAGATATATCATTGAGAACTCCAATGTCATGGGAAATAAAGTCAAAATTAACAAATGGGACTACATCAAACTAAAAAGTTTTTGAACAGTGAAAGAAACTATTATTAAGATGAAAATGCATCATATTGAATGGGCAAAAATAGTTATACATCAGATATCTGACAAGGGATTAATATCAAAAATGGACTCATAAAACTCAACATCAACAACAAAAATAACAAACCAAATAATCCAATTAAAAATGGGCAAGAGAGCTGAATAACATTCTACCAAAGAAGCCATACAGGTGACCAATAGTCACATGAAAAGACGTTCTACCTCTCTTGTTATCAAAACAATGGGATGGCACCTAGCACTCAAAAGAATAGCAATTATCCAAAAGAAACAACAAGTGTTGGTCAGGATGCAGAGAAAATAGAATACTTATGCCTTGTTTATGGGACTGAAAATTGGCATAATCATTATGGAAAGCAGTATCTGGGTTCCTAAAATTATTGAGAATAGAAATTCAATTTGATCTCATTATCCCACTTGTGGATTTTTACACACCAATTGAAAGAGGTTTCGTGCACTCTTATTCATTGCAGTGTTATACAAACCCTCAAACAACCTAAGTGCTCATCAACTTCTGCTGCCTAAGGAAGATTTGGTATATATATACAATGGAATCCTATTCAGCTTTCACAAAAGATGGCATCCTGCCTTTTATAGCACTATGGTTGGAACTATATAATAAATCAGGAGAAAGATAATCATGGTAGGACTTCATTGATGTGCAATATAGAGAAACTAAAACAAATGAACCAAATCAAACTAAAATCGACTTCTAGTTGCTAAAATCAAATTAGGAGTACCCAGAAGGGAAGGAGGAGAGTGGTTATCAAACTGGGTAAGAGGGATCAATTATATGGTGAAGGAAGAACTAGGTTGGTGATGGTAATTTCAACATTTTTATATACAGTTGCTGATTTACTATGATCCACACCTTAAACATATATAATGTTATGACACAATTTTCTCTCAATAAGACTAAAACTAAACTAAATGTGTGCTCTTTAAGATAAAATAAATAAAAATAAAAATCTGGAAGAAAAGTAAAAGCTGAATGATTAAATATCTGAACTACTTTCTATTTAACATTTTATATATAGGGAAAGTCTATCATATGCCAGACACTGTACCAAAGCAGATAGATAAATGAAATAGATGATTACAGAACCAACTCTAACAACAGAATTTTGTGCAAAATACGGGTACATATATTCTAGTTATACACTTACACAAAACTGGTAATATCAGAAAAATGATTTATGGAAATACTAAGATGAAGTATATGCCATTTGAGTTGAACCTAAAAAAACTAATTAATAGTCTTGATAGTCAGATAGTGATAAAAAGAATGCAAGGAATATGAGAACATGTTCTATTTTCTGTTGCTGCATTGACAACTTATATATGCATTGGCTTAATACAACACAAAATTGCTGTTTTACAGCAACTTCTTTGGGCCAGAAATGTCAGTGTCCTCAGTTGGTTCTCTGCTTAGGAACTCACAAAGGTGAAATCAGTGTCAGCAAGTCTTTGATTTTTACCTGAGGTTCTGGAGGGGAATCAGCTCATTTGGATTGTTGTCAAATCCAGTTTCTTATGGGAAGTCAGTTTGTTGGTAGAACAGTAGTCTTTGCTCTTAGATATTGATTTTATTCCTTCTCAAGTCCTCCATGGGGTTTGTCACCAGTAATGTTAGGTTAATTCATTTTTAAACTTAGAATCTATTTGGCTTCCTTTTCTTCCATCTGTCCCAAAAAAGCTCTTTGTTTTTAACATCTCAAGTAACTTTATTGAATTCACCCACATAATCCAGGATATTGTCCTTATTCTAAAGTGAATGGATTAGTACTTTCAATTACATTTGCAACAACCCTTTTGTCAAAATGCAAAATATATTCACAAGTATAATTATGTGGACTGAAAAATCACAGGAGGCAAAGTTCTGCCTATAAAACCACCATTAGTAAAACTCAAAAATCTTGATTTATGCCAATCTGTCATGTGATAATTCTCCATGATAGATTTGATTTACCAATAGTAGGAGACAAAGGTACCACATGATTTGAATTTTTTAATTTCTAAGAACAATTTGACAGAACTTCTGAAAAAAAATAAGAAAATTATCATATAAGAATTTGAAGGAAAAAATTTGAAATTTGACATACCATGCATCACAATGTAGCAAACTGTTACCTATTATTAGAATAAAGGGCACCTATCTCTCAGAGTCCAATAAAGAAAAAGTTGAAATGGAATATCTCTTATCAGTTTTATATAAAAGATTCTTAAAGTCATATTGTTCAAAGGAAGTTGAAATATATTTTTGTTCACCTTGCCTAGGAAATTGTGAACAGATGGAATACATTTACTTTTCAAACTTCTGAAAAATGTCAAGAAAAAAACTGAGAATCAGATGATGTTTCAGAATATTCTTAATATTAACTTGAGAATAGAATAGGAAAATCCGTTGAAAATCATTTAGCAAAACAGGCTTAATGGATTTTGAATATCATTCAATCATATTTTAAGAACTAAATAATTTACCAAATTCATCAAAGTTGCGCTACTGATCTTTTTTTACTCCTTAAAATAGAGAATCAAATTAGTAGATATCAATCAGTTTGGTGTGTTATTAGAACAAACAGAATGTGAGCCAGGAGCAGGGGAGCCCTCTTGTTCTTTTTTAACCTTAACTAGAGTCTCATGTTAAAGCCAGTGACTTTAAAAACTACTAATATTCCCATTATGAGGGGATTTGCTTATTTTATTCCCCTTTCTCTCAGTGAAATCGTAGGAATCACCTATATCCCCACTGGTGAAAACTGTTAATGCCTTATTTGCCTGTCTACCTGAAAACTGTGTATAACCATGATTCTCCTTCATAATTGAATTACAAGAATGAAGTCTCCTAGAAAAGAGCAAGAAATGCAACATGACAGACAATGTTAGTTAATATTAACATTGTGCCCTTTTGATCCTCATTATAAGAACTGGGCACCTGTGGGGGAAAAAAGGCCTGCTCATTGCTTCCAGCAGCCGTGAAGACAGGCATAAAATCGCCGAGCTAGCAAAGCCATAAAAACATCCTGTGACCTGAACTTGCTGGAATGTTGCCAGCAGACAAAGAACTTCCCACACTTGAAACCCTCTCCCCAATTTATATCTCTCTCTTCCCCACTTGCTCTAACCTATATGTTTGCCCTAACTGGAAGCCTGTGCTCAGCCTTTGTATGGGAAGGATCCCTGCTGAGGCCGCATGTAGTAAATCTTCCTAAAATACTTCCAAAGAGTGCCCACTTGGTTTATCCCAGAGAGCTGTAACATACCTAATAAGAGAAACTCTATCTCCCTTCAGTCTGCCTTCAGTTCAGCCCTGCCTCCCAGGATATACACTGTATAATCTTCAAAGGAGCAATATGGACTCTCTGAACTTGGAAATGTGGGACTAGAGAGCTCTTCTGGAAAATCCTATCTACTCCTTCCATCACCAATGCCTAGCTGATCTATCACAACTCAATGACTTAAAAAATCCCATTAGAGAGGAAGAAGTTTAGAAACCTCCTTGTTCTGCCATTTTATGGTTACAAATTCCTAATCCACAAACCACCAGTGGTGGGGAGGGAGGCTAAATTAACTGTATTCTTAGCATTTTTGCCTCAGGTACTCTTGAAACAGGAGAAAGACATCAGTCACTAACGTGATTACATCAGGGAAGCACCCAGGTGACTTTGATTGTCTAGAAACTGTTTAAAAGAATCTGCTCAGGATGCTTGAGGGAGCAGTTTTATACTCTAGCCCCTATGAATCACAATCCTCTTTTGTCTCCCCACCTCCCATATGTGGATCTCCATAGCCCAACAAAAAACTTTGTCTAAGGCATGGTTTGGCCCTTGACTAATTCTATAACCAAAAGCCAAAAGACTCATGAAAAGGGATCTGTTGGATGTTCCCTGGCTTGTCACATTTATATTTTGGCATTAAAGAGTTGGTGTATCTGATGATACCAAAAAGGTCCAATGAATTAAAAAAAAATTAATGATACATTACAACTTTTTAATTAATATGTAATATGTGGAATCCATCAAGTTATTCAAGTAGCAGCAGCATAACACCATTCATATTGGAGAAGAGGTAGGAGGAATAGGATGAGGAGAAGCAAGAACAGAGAAGAAAGCTCTTCCACTGATTTGATATTTAGTTGAGGAAAACAATAACAGAAACATGCGAAAATTGTATTGTTAGTCAAATAAGAAATGCTGAAATTCACTACAAATGTCATTTGAAGTGGAAAAGTTAACATGTTCTAATTGATTGGTAACAAGAATGAAGATAGGTTAAATACGGCATCAAGAAAAAAATTGATGCCATTTAAATGTGATAAAGAACAAAGTCGGGTCATGTCATGTTATGAAAAATAAAATAATACGTTCATTCTGAACAGGTTAAGACTGAAGAGTTTGTGAAATATAAAAATAATAGTTCTGTAAGTAGTTTTAAATTTTCACTCAGTATTAATGGTTCAGACTACATATTACTCATAATTTTGGGAGAAATATTAAAATAGTAGTTAGATGTAATCTACCTAGATATTAAACTAATTATAAAACCCTCCAATGTTAAACAATTACCATTTCATTTTTATCTTTCATAATAATAGTTTGTTCTGTTATTTAGTTTCTAAAGATGTTTGTTGTAAATAAATGAAAACTAACTAGAAAAATATAAACTATTCAGGCAAAACAAAACAAAAGATTTATGCACTTCTTAGTGTATGCTAAGTGTGGCAGTAGATGTAATCAATTTTGAGGAGGGAAGATAAGAGTTTTTTGTTTGTTTATGTTTGTTTTCAGAGCAATAAGTGAAAATTGAGTCAGTGGAAAGGTACAGGGTGAAATTTGATCCCTCAGAAGATTTATAAAAAACTATTTTCCACCATTAGTTGTCTTATTATTTAAAGTCAAATGGAAATTAGGACTATCTTTCACTTATAACTGTCAGCCCCCAAAAGTAAAGTAATGCAGACCTGACATTTAACTATACACATTTAAATAAGGTCTTCTACAGATGTGGAAGAGTGAGAATACTTAACTTTGTGCATAATAGAAAAGACAGATTAAACAGTGACAGATTGACAGATCATAAGTCAATATTTAGTGATCATATACTGAATCAGTAATAGGAGAGCCTAGTAGTATAATGGAAAATGCTCCAGGAGGCCATCCTCAAAACCTGGCAGAACCCCTGAGACTTAGACCATTGAATAACCATTCAAAACTTAGTAGATATAGACAATAGATAAATGCCTTGGGGAAATAAAGACCTTGACCAGGTTAAGTGATTTAAACCCACCCTGTGCCTGAGCAGCCATAGTACAACTAAGACTGACTTTAAAAGTGCCCTTGCACCTTCATTTTTGAACACATACATGAGTGAAGAATCGTGAGGAAGGCTGATACCTACACAGCATACTTGGAATCTTCCTCAGCAACCCACTGGCCAATTGAACTCCAATAAAACCCTCTGAGCAGAGTACCCTGAAAAGTGATGCTTTATCATTCTGTCTCCTTATTTGTTATAAATAATAAATCTTTCCAATTTAAGGAAACTGGTCCGTGTCTTTTGGCTGATGCTCATCAAGGGAACTGACCCAAGCATTCAGGAACAATTGAAGAGAATTTTAATTGCAAATGGTAGACTCTAGATTGAGCAATTTCACCATATATTTTCCAAGGAGTAATCAACAGATGCTCACAAGTAACAGACTGATTGAGTACTTATTTCAAAGTAGTGATCTATTAAAAAATTGAAATATGCATTATCCAAGATAGCTATGTTTGCCTGAGGAAGTTGAGTATGTTGCATTAAAATTATAGTAAAAGCAATGAGCTCTTCTATCCATCAACATATCTCTTTAAAAAATGCCCTTAGGGAATGTCAACTGGGCTATCACATACTGTACCCAAAGACCGTATCAGCAAATTATTAAATTGTTTGACACAGTTTGGTATCCAATGCATTATTAGATCAAGCTGTCAAGTTTTCTAAGTAGTTTTGTAGTCATCATCATGTTAAAAATATTTTCCATTATATTGGGGAATTTTACAGATAGCTATTATTTATTTGTACAGATTTGCTTTTGACAAGATGGGTCATTATTAATTTAAAAAAATTGATGGCAATACATTTTCAGGGTTTTTGAATATATCAACACAGTACCATCTGTATTTCAGTAATCTTCATTAACATTTTTTATATTAACATCTACTCTAATTCTTTCTGACAGTAAAATCAGATATCTTCTCAAGGCATAAGTGGCTGACCTTGTGGCAAGCCTACACAGACATTTTGGAAACTTTTCTGAGAAGAAATTGAACTGAGTTTCATAATAACCCAATGAAATTGAACATTTGATGACAGACTTTGGTGTTGCTGAAGATACACTACTCCAGTTTTAGAAAATGTTTTGATATAAAAATAGAGTAGAACCATGCAGATGGTACTATGTGGGCATATTCAAGTCCATTCGATCTATGTCATCATTTGTTTAAAGACATGAATGATCACACTGTCATCAATGTGGGACATGGTCAATCCTGGGTACTCTGTTGAATAAAGAATTAAGTAAGTCTGTTCCTGCCACCTGGAACATAGGCTCATTTTGGCCTAGTGCCAAAGACACCTATTTCTTCTCATTACACATGCATGCACACGTGCGTGCGTGCGCACACACACACACAATTGTATTATGTAGAGTGATGTCTGGTTTTACTAACATTATTGTATATTCATTTTGTATTATATATGTGTATCAAATCTTCACATTTCATACATTAAGCTCACATATGTTATATTGTAAAAAAGGATGTGTTTACTCAGATTACTTCTAATAATGGTAATATGGGTGGGTGTTACACTGCTTCTTCCCTTATAAATGCAGGGTGAGATTTTAAAGGGGAACAGTGGTGCTCAGAGTTACGGTGTCAGTTTCCCTCTCTAGCAACAACACTGCCTCTGGCTCACTGAAGAGGAGAAGGGGGTGATGGGACTAAAGCCTGATGCCCCAAATCCCTCAGCATTATTCTGTACATACTCCACTCTGACCTGAACCAAGGACAGTGGAGGACAACGCCAGAGGCAAAGGAGAAGCTCCTGTTCTTCTAAACCTGTAGCCTTTCCCTTAATCAAAGAAGCCATCTGCTAGTCTCTGGGCCTCCACCCTTCTCCTAAGGAGAAATGGTCTTTTGTCCCTATTCTGTAGAAGGCTGTAGAAAGCAGAGTTATCTTTACTTTTAGAGTAAGAGTAGGGATGAGTCATTCCTCCTTACCTCTTGGAGAATCCCCTCTTCCCTCCCTTGTGGTCTCCACGCCTCAGTTATGTGTGTGTGCCCTGACCTCGGAAATTACTCCCAACTCAATTCTCTGTAGGTGTGTTATTAATAAGTTCAGACTTTTCTCTTACTAATGGTGTCTAATGTTAATTTGTTCATTTGTCCCACCTGTGGAGAACCTCAAACAAATGGGGAAATTTTCCTTTGGCCCCCACAGTGGGTAAGTAAGAAGGCCTCAATATCATGACTTACATTAAGCAGACGGCTGGCAAATTTACAGACAATAAAATACCGAGGAAGCAACAGGCTACAAAAACCACTAACAAGAGTGTGCTGGAGAGGTGAAGAAACATCACTTCGAGTCTGGTATTGTGATACTCAGAAGTCCATTGAGACACTGATTCACAAACTGCCCTGCCAGCATTCGGTGCTAGAAATTGTTCAGGTTTTCAAAATAGATGAACTTCCAGAGCAGTTGCTGATATTTTGGAAAAGGCAAGTGGGACCTATCAGCAGCCTTTTGGAAGACACTAACCTGTGTACTATCCATTCTGAATGTGTAATAGCACGTCAAAAGACAGCCAGCTAGAATGTTGCATTACATGGAGAACCTGCTTAAGAATCCGGTGATGGGAAATATTTCATTCTTAAAAAACAAACAAACAAACAAACAAACAAAAAAAACCCAGCACAACTTTTTCTTTCCTTCTTGTTATTGCCAGCTCTGAATATTAGATATTTTCCCCCCCCATGGGGGTCAAAAGATACCTAAACATATGATTGCAAGTGGAAAAATGAGAGGCAAAAATCAAGTATTCACAGTTTTTCCATTTTCATTTCTGTGTAAATTTTTAATATAAATGCAGGGGCATAAACGGTTGTTGCAAGTCAAAAGGTCCCAGTGAACAGGTTTCAGCAGTTCAATTTTATAACAATTATAAATAAATCTGTTACATTTTTCTGGGCAATGCCAACATCTGGATATTTTTAAAACAAATTTCTTTTTATAATGAAGTGGTAGCTGTAGCATGTTGTATTATACAGTAGATTCAACCTCTATTCATTATACTTTCTAACTGAAATGCCCTACATGAGGCACAGGTTTTTAATGTTGTCTGTTTTCTGTGCTGTTCCTGGGAGCTTGCAATTCAAATACACTACACAATAAAACGTGACACATCTCAAAAAGGAGTCCTAGAATTCTAGAATTGTGGTTATTAAAATTTTTTTTTTGCATTGCACTTGGTTCCCTATGTTCCCTGAGTTTTTATTAAATGTTTAAGTCTTGTTCTCATTTCGCTGTGTAGACAAGAAATGTTACACACTTTGAAACTTATTGGCAAAGATCTGCATCTCTTTTCTCAAAGCCATTTTTAGAGGCTGTTGACAGGATTGTTATTTGTAAGGGAAAGGTACAGCTAGGAATGAAGGTGAGCAGACAAGCAGGCAGGAAGAGAGAGGAGAAAGAAGCATCTTATTTATTTAAATAAGTTGTCCATTTCTGGCTGTTTCCCTTAGCCCTGATTACAAACCCTGATCTTTAGGATGTCTGGGGATGGCGGCAGGCATACTTAACTGCTACGCCACCAGGTGTGCTGTAGACAGGTGTCTCCTTAATGACAAAAGAGGCCACAGACTGGTAAAATAAATAAAAGACTGAATGCGTAACGATATATACAGTCAGGACTCATTTTAAAGTTTGAATTAGCATCACATAATATAATCTGTTTATATATTGTCTAATATTAGTTTACGGAAAATTTGAAATGAAACAGCAACTTTCACTGCAGTTTTTAGATTTAATATAGTATTTATTTTAGAATAATATTGTAGCTTGACAAAACACTATACATTATGTTTCTGATTTAAAGACTTCCCATTAGTATTTTAATGGGCTTAATCCATATTAACCCATAAATGTTTCAAAGTTGAACTGTATAAACGATCTATAATTTTTGTTAATAAATTCCAGCCATACATAAAAATAAAACCAAACCATAAATTCAAGTCATAAAGACACATCTATTAAATTTCAACAAACTGCAAGTCGTGTGTAATAGATTTGAAATATTAGGTCCCATTGTTATTTTTTTTCTTATTTTTGAATTTGGTTAAATTGTATGTAAATATGAGACATACAGAAGCTTATCTGAAGGGTCCCTTTGCTTAGCACATAACTTTCTGTTCTATTTGCAGTGTGGAAATAAATCATATTAGGTATCCAGATAAATAGAAAGTTTCATGAATCAGTTAAATCAGAATGCTGATGGTTAAGAGAATGAGTAGGAAATGGTTAAGAGCAATTTCTTCTGTTGGAGGAAGGAACCCAGGCTGTACAATAGAAGATCCATTTTAAGATCTAACCTCATACGGAAGTGACTCTCTCTGTCAGAGATAATGTGATTTAGTTCTTCTCTCTGCCACAGTGTGACAGAGAAATATCACCATATAGCATATTGACACACAAAAAACACTCAAGTTGGAGAGATAAGGTTTTCTAAGGTTAAATGGAAAAACAGCCAGTCAGCATTTAGCAAAGCATACAGAAGGAAAACAAGCTCACATAAAAATGAATTTAAAAAGCAAGACGTAAAGCAAACATTGAACAATTCATTGTCAGAATAATGACCAGAACTATCACTTTCACAAACCTCAAATTCAGATTGCAAATATATAATGTTACGAGCTGGACTTCATTTGTATCACAACACTCATTTTCACATGATAATGAAACCTTTAATCACTTTCTTGTAGATTCCATCAAATTCAATTGTTTTAAATTATTAAACATTTAAGAATTTTGTGCTTTTGCTCTATCTTCTATTCGTTCTCAAATTGATCTTTATTCTGGGACGTTTCACTGAATGAACTGAGATTGGGTGTGTCAGAAGGAATGGGTGTGTGACCAGTGGGTGCAATTTGACATGTGTGCATCTTATTGAGATAATAGATCTGTGTGCTCTTACCCATGGGCACCCCACTGAATTCTGCTGCATTTTTCTATGTCAGGTACAGAGCTTTGCATGCTGCTCCATTCTCTCTGCCCCATCTCCCTCGGTCTTGATCCTGGATTCATAGGCCTTACGTGGCCTGCACCATAGCTGCCTGAGTCACAGTGGTATTCCTTTGGTTTATTCTGTAATGGGTTTCCCTCTGCAGAATATGACAACAATGGTGTCTAGCAAGAGCAAATTTGAAGTTTCTATTACACAAGCCCCCATGAGTGAACTAGATATGATATATCTTAGATATAGCAAGAATATTAGTTCAGTCAGACAATGCTGCTTACTGTATCTTATTCTTCAGGGGTCAGAGATCTCTGTGTGGTTGCTTGACCACATAAGTTGACTGGAACACAGCACCCTTGGCTCCAGAATCCACATTTTTCTTTGCATGGTCTCCTCTTGTCCTTCCCCTGTGAAAGTGTCTTGTGTAGATACAAATTTAAGGGCATGTTGGTATATGCTGAAGGTCACTAGACATCAAAATCTCAGACTTCCATTTCATTGTATCTCCTCTTTTTATTGGTATTCTGAAGGATCTTATCTGTCAGGAGACTGGTGAAAGGAGGTAGCACACAAAATACCAAGTAGTTCAATAGTAAACTGTCACGTTTTTTTCTATTTTTCCTAACATTTGTCTTTTTTCACTTAAAAAGTAACAATGTAATTTTTTTTCTTTTTATGTTTATTGTCTTCTTTCTTTTCTGTAACTAATTTTTTCTAAAAGAATAAAGAAGTGAAGTCTAATTGTAAAAAGGAAATTATTGAGAATAACATAATGCACAAAGTAGTTTGCATGGAAGTTATATACAGTGTGCTCCCAGTAGTAGCAATAATAATAATTTAATAAACTGACATAAATCAGCCTGTAACTAGAAAATTATCATTACAGCAAATGAAAGAAAAAGGAGTATGATGGAATGAAGGAAGTAAGAAAAAGGACGGAGGAAGGAGGAAAGGAGACATGCAGAGCAAGAGGAGGAGGAAGAAAGAGGAGAGAAGAAAGGAAGAGAAAGAGACAAAGGAGAGAAGTATGTGTTTATGTAAAGCATTTAGGTGACTTAACTAAACATTAGCTACATTTCATGAAAATAATTTCCATATCTCTCATATGAATTTTTACTGTATAACTGTTCTTTATTCAAGCTTATAGACAATTATTCTCATGAGTTTAAAAATCAGTTATCTTTATATTTTCATACTATGCCTCATCTCATCACTTAAAATTTTTTTCTGCAAAATAATACGCAATATTTTATTAGTGTTACTGTAAGTTACCCAATGGTCCATATACATTTTAAAACTAAAGATAATTCCTTTATTAAAAGTGAAACATATAATCTCAATTATGTATTATTTTGTATACTTTTATATTTTTAATTTGATGCTGTCATAGCATTAATACAATTGATACGTCCTTGGCATAAGGAGGATCTAATTACATTCATGCTCTTCGGTAAAATTGAATATATAATTCAGTTGTAAATCTTAGCAAGATGGAAATATAAGATTTGGACAACTATTGCAGAAGTTTTAGATTTGGGTTGCATTACCTTTTTTGCCTCGTTTGCTTGATCTAGAGTCTTGCTTCTATTTTATAGACCAGCAGGGTACTTGATGACAAAAAGTTGTTGATAGAAAAGAACCCTATTGTGCCTTCTAGTTTCCTTCACCCAAGTAAGCACATCACACAATCTGGAACATATGCTTCAGTAAAACCCAAACACACATATACATAAAGTCCAAATGCTTTGCATTATGAATATTTTAGCATTTATGCAAAATACTTGACCTCTTATGTTCATTGAAATGAAAGTTTCTTTTGTCCAGACTGGTAATATGAATAAAAATAAATTGCTGCTTAAATTCTAGAATGTCTTATACATATATCATAATTTTATTCTATATGTTCAATTGATTGAATATATTTCAGAGCCGACTCTGCCTCCATCTGTGATAAACAACACAAACACATTTGCAACAAATAATTTAGCAGTAGGTTTCCTCACTTCTTGCTGGGTAGTTCATAAGCTATTTTCCATATGCTTCAGTTGTGAAGTGAACACTGTCATCTCCATCTACACAAGATAAGCCCCATCACACAGGAGAGCCTGACTCACAAATATGCATCATTGTGTCTAAAGACAGTGTGTTAAATAGAAATGGTAGAGCACTCATAAACTAAACCAAAATTAATGACCCTTATTCATTTTGATTCTAATTTGTGTTAATAATAAAAGTGATGTGATTGTGGCATTCATTATCAATCAATATCAATGAATTGTATGAAAAAGAAAAATGAGATCATCATGTTTCTTCAATGCAATTAACTAAATAACATCTATATGTGAAATAAAGCTGAACTCTAAATAGAGTATGGTGTGGAATTAACAAGTCTCAAACAATTTTCATGCAAGTGGTTTCAGAACTGAAATAGAATACTTTTACCTCTTAAACTTCAGGATAACAATCAGGGGTAGTAATAGCTTCTTTGACATAAACAGATCATGCATCAAATAATTTGAATTTTCATTTCTTTTTCTTTCTTAGGCATGTGGCTAGAATGAGACACAGGTAAAATTATATTTCTTACAGGACAATACATTTCTATCAGTTCTGCATTCATTCTGAGAAGTATCTATACTTTCCTCTCCCAATTATGAGACTAAAAGCATAGAAATGACTGGATGTTTTGGGCAGGTGGTCACCGTCAAGTCCTTGACTGTTTAAGGGCAGAGTAGCCATTACTGACCAACTTTGTAGCCACGTTTGAAATATGCACCCAGCGCACAGAGCACAGTTATCGGGCAATGGCCCATCGGCATCTCCTCTGAGGAGCTTTCAGAAATACTTTAGCCAATATTCAGACATATGCTCACCCACCATGGACCACTGACAGCTTCACTGGGTGGGTATCAGTTGTATACCAAAACAATAGCAACAGTTAATGGGAGCCACACAGTTTTAGGACCACTGTAATAACATCACCTTTTGAAAACACTTTTTGAAAAAAAAGTTGCTTTTTTTTTTTCCATTTTCTCACTAAATAAGATTCTCTTTTATTGTAAAGACATAGCAATGCTTTTGAGAGTGAAAGTTAGCAGCTTTCTTTGCAAAATTATGTACTTAACAAAGAGATTTTGGCAAGGGATTTTTTAGTAAAGCTGAACAGCATTTTTTAAACCTAGAAAACTGACAGATTGCATATAATTTTTCTACCACCCACAGCCACTCAAAAGCAAAAGTAGTTTCAGTTCGCACTTATTATTTACACAATATTATCAGAATGACACAGTGGCACTGCAGGTAAAGCTCAAGGAATTCATGATGGATCCTGAAAGGCGAGTGTAGTGGTCCTGTTTGGGCTCCTATTCTGGAAACTCACTTTTAGTTAATTCCACTTAACAAAGGAAAATGGAATCTTTAACATGGCACGAGGAAGCAAATTCTCCAAGGGACAAAACATATTACAAAAATATCGGTGGATCAACTTTTACTAATATATATTTAGTGATGAATTATATGTATGTAATTATGTATATAATTAAGTGATACTGATATAGATGAAATGTATGTCCTGAATATCAGCAGCAAAGTCATTTGAGGATTTTTTATCCACTTGCTTATGTCGTCTAGAGATCATTTACAAATGTCACAAATGTATATGAGAAGCTTACATGGATTAAAAAGATGAAATTTCACCATCACATCAATAATAGCTTATGGGTAAATAAATGGGTATATTTTATTGTCCTTATATTACTTACTTGATCTTCAACTTTTTCCTCTTTTTTAAGAATTGTTACCTTAGTGTGTGGTATCGACAAAAGAAAGAGTCCACCTTATAATTCTGACCACTCTGACTTGCCTAGGACGTATTCATTCCATTTCTCACTGACAATTTCCAGGACTGACTGGAATTAAGGAAGTAGACAATATACTATATGAAGAAAAAATAATAAGGCTGTTGTGCATTATTTTTTGGAGGATTATTTGTTATATACATTAAAATATACATACTACATACATTTCTGTTATACATGTTTGACATAATAAAGATTTGAATTCTACATTGTCTCAAATAAACACACTTTCAAATAGGTAATAAATCTCTCCATTTCGATATTGATAATAGCAGAAAACTAGAAATCATCCAGCGATTTGATGTTAATATACATGGAAATTTTGTCCTACTAAATACACGTTAAAACTGAGTAAAGGAGCCATATGAGTACTAATCAAGAAAATTATCTAATACAGGTAGTAAGTAGAAAAGATAAGAATGTCTTATATTGAATTTCACATTATGTGCCTCCAAATATTGCACAGATACGTTAAAGATGTGAGTGATTATTAATGAGGTGGAAAAGTGAGTATTCCAAATTTATTGCACATTCTCTACATTCATTTTTAAAACACATTTAAAAAATCAAGATTTGCATATTTTATTTCTTTTGTCATCTTTAATAATATCTAAAATAAATTTAAACTTTTCCTCTTCATAGTGTCATTAGTCAGATTAGGCAAGTCAACATTATTCTATTAAATAATGAAAATATAATCTTGAGAACATGTCTATTTTATCTGATTCTTTAATATTGACAATTATTAAAAGAGTACCATTCATTATTATTTAGATTTATTTTATACTTCTCAAATGACCTTAAAAAATCTGTGTGAAGGACCCAGTGGATTTGCACAGAATATATAGGTTATAAAGTTCTGTATCTTTAAGTTAAAGTTAGTGGAGAGTGTTAGCCATATTTTCTGTATTGTACTCATTTCCTTTTTATTTGATCTTGTAGTTACTGTAACAAGAAACTAAAGTTTCAGTGCAAATATACATCTATTAATTTTTACTTCTAGCACTTTTGCACTCTTTTAATAAATACTTATACATTTAGATTGTTTTTTAAGTTGACCTTTTGGTCATGTCATTTCACTATTTTTCTCTGATTATATTCCTTGTTTTTAAGTTCCCTTTCACGTTTATGCAGCTTTGCCACCTATTTTTTGATTAGTGTTTGCATTGTATGTCTTTGGCATCCTTTTATATACGGTTATATTTAAATTATTTCAGATAGGTAACAAATTATATTTACATTTCAGTCAATCAGACAATATCTGTCTTTTAACATGAGGTCTTAGATTATCTATATTTAGTATGATTATTCATATGGTTTGATTAAATTCTAAAGCTTGTTATCTGCTAGATACTTCTTTCATTTATTTACTATTTATCAGTTGTCTTCTAGGCTAAATAGTCATTTTCTATTAATTAATTTTATTCCTCTGACTACATCAATAACTATATTTTATGTTTTAATTGCCATACCATTTTTAATATCCAGCTTTCAGCTTTATTGAACTGTTATTGACCTATAACAGGTAAGTGTAAGGTGATGATTTGAGGCACATATATATTGTAAAATGAATCCCACAATGAGATGAATTAACATCTCCATTCCCTCATATGATTATTATCTTCAGTATATGTAGCAATAATATGAAAGCTTATTTTAACAACTTTTGCATATAATACTTCTTATTTGTGATAGATGGCATCTATGGAGGCAGAGAAAAGAAATATTTTGCAAATCACTATACAAGAGAGTGCAAAAATGTGATTTGCTCTAGAAAATAGACCATATGTGGGATAATGGTATCAACTGAATTTCCTAACTGATTGTGATTCTCTAAGATGAACTTAATCTTTACAAACAGATGGTTGTATGGATAGTATGGGATTCACTACAATGTGTTTTCATCATTAATGATGCCATTGATCTTTGTTACTCTCTTTAAAGTTATAGTTTTCTTTTTATTTATATTTTTAGAATGCTGTGCAATTCCAGGGTGCTTATGTTGCCTTCTTATTATAATAGTTATCATTTTCTTCAGTAGCCCTGTTAGGTTATATGTTGTGCTATAAATATCTGCTCAAGCCATACACTGGACCTAAATTTAGTTGACTCAGAGAAATAAATATATTGATCATACAACAAACATAATATTCACTCTAACCAATGAACTGTGCTACTTAAAAAGTAGTAAATATGTAAGATTTTGGTGTAGTCATTAACTTTCATATGTGAAGCTGAAGACTTAATAAGCATGGAGACCATGTTTGTTGAGTTTTCATTATGATTGTTCTTTTGTACAGATTAGCTATTTTGTATTGTTTAGGAATGTGTGACAATGACTTCTAATTCTCAGATATACCCAATTCTCCTTTCTTTTTCATGCTCTTGAGAGTTTATATCTAGCCACTTTGAGTGGTAGAGGTGAATAGTTCTGACCACTGGGCTGTGAAAGACACATAAAATTCATTGTAGGTGTAGGGGATAAAAAATGTCATTTGAAGTCTCTTGAAATTGAACCTATGGATGTCCCATTCTGACAAGAAGCAGCCAAGGACAATGAGGGACAATTCCATAGGCAAGGAAATTCTTCTAATTTTTGTATTCCTTCCCTTAATCAAAGAAGCACTGTCACTCCCTGGTCTCCACTCTTTCTCTAATTCAGAATTTTGTTGTTGTTCTTTTAAACCCAAGAATAATGTAGTCTTAATCCAAAGGTTGTCTTATTTATAAATAGTTTTCTTTCTCCCTAGGAAACCTATATGCCATGACCCACACGGCTAGTCGAAAGGGTCTCTGAGTGGAGGCTACAGGAGCTGTAAAGAAAGACAGACAACATGCATCTAGAAAAGTCGGGGCCAGGTGGGACACTGCTCTCTGTTTGAGAAGCAGTGACCCAGATACTGAATCCTTGATTTATTTTATAGGGCTGAGTTACAATGAGGTAATGAGAATAAAACAAAGAGAGACTTGTAGGCATAGGCTGTTCCTCTGCTATCAGGATCATTTGAAGGTACAGCAGCATTTGAAGGTTGGAGCTCCGCTGCAGCTTTATGTTATCTGCTTCTTGATCTGCTGACTTGTGATAACTTCTGTTTCGGGATATCTTGCAGAAGAAGGCAGAGAGCAGTTCGCTCCCTACACCTATAGCCTTGCCACAGGAGAACATCTCCTGTCTCCCATGACACTCCAGATCCTCTTTCCCATACTCAACACAAGATATAAGTTGTCAGTTTTCCCCAGCATTTAAATTTAGGACCATAAAAATTCTCCACATTTATGGTACTAAATTTGTACTGTTCTCTTATGAATCATGCCTAATATTCTCCTTCACTCATTTGTGAAGAACATCAGAGAAATAGGGTAGCTTTGCTTTTGACTCCTACGTAGAAGACTTCTTAGCCTGCTGGGAGAGCCCTTAAAACCTCAAGCTGAAATGGTCACATCTTAATAAAGTAGAAAAGTTTACATTGCTTTGGACAAATAAAGTAAGCCAGAAATAATTATTTGACATTTTATAGTATAGTTTATAACATAATGTAGTTAGTTGAGGTTAGCTGGTAACTATTCATAGATAATAATGTCAGATAAACTAAGAACAAAAGACATTTATAGAAATGATATTAGAGTTTAAATGGATTGATGTGAAGCTGAGAAACACACCCACAAATTGAGGGCATTCCATGGAATCATATATGGAAGCAAAAAAATCATCACCAGTCTGGTTTTGTATTGTCTGCTAAGTAATAGACAACTTTTCCTTTTACTTCTTGAAGATACCAGGATTACTATCCCTACAAGATTACAAAAATTGTGAAGAAGTGGATTATTATCCAACGACACTTTTTTGGAAGGTTAAATCTAATAGAATTCCACAACATGCAATCTGTTTTTGGAAACTGGACATCAATGGCACCAAAGCATCAGAGCAGAGTTGTGCACATATGGCATTAGACATGAACTTGCTAAACTCAATATAAATGACTTCTCTAACGAAGTTGTTTTTTTTTTATTTTTCAGTAAAAATCATTATTAAAATATATATGATTTCTTAAATGTTCATAATTGGAGTAGCAGAACAATAGGTATTTTAAGATTATTTCTTTTTAAAAATTGCTGATTTTGTATGGTTATTTTCCCAAAAAATTTCTTGTAAGTACAAGAATTTATATTCTTTATTGGTCAATGGAATGCAATTATTACTCTCAGGATTTATTGGTACAAGAATATAACAGAGTTTTGTTTTGTTTGTTTTTTTGATGAAGTTTAAATGTTAAATGTCAAAATTATTAAAATATTTTCTTCCTTGTTTCCTTCCTGTTATACTGCTTTATGGCTAAGGTTCTTGCTTAATAATGAATTAATAACGTTATTAGCTATTTTCTTGATTGATTTTTATTATTTGCCTATGCCTGATTCTCTCAAAGTCTTGTATTAGGAAAGCTGAACCACCAAGTACATAATGAATTTTTGAAAACTTCTCTAAATTATAGTGATAATATATTATAAACTTAAAAAAAGGTCCTCATAGAATTTTAAGTATACTACATATAAAATAAAGTAACAACTGATTGAATAAAAAAGTTATCTGAATGACAAGTCACTATTTTGCACAATACTCAAGCAATGTTGTTCTGTACCATGGAGTAGTAAATGAATACAATACATCATCCTGATATAATTTCTAAAGTATTTGATCCTTGTCAGAATTCTGTCTTAATAGAAAAATGTACATATAAATCTTAAAAGTTTAGAATTTATTTTCAGGGTTTAGTGTGAAAGATATTATTCATTTATATAGAAAAATGATTAATTTAGAAACCATTATGCAAATAATATGAGAAATGGTAACAGTTGCATAATAGATTCAGTTTCTAGTGAGAACTGATAAAGAAAAAAAATAAAGATTGAATCAATTAATGTATGAAGTAATGTAAAACAATCTATAAAATGTACTTAAAAATTACAAGCTGTTCTGGCAGCTAGAATCTCATACCCACAAGTTTATGCTACAAATAAGAATTCAGTAGGGAAGGTAACTTTCAAGTTTCTTTGTTGTCTATAAATCTTCAGCGAAATGTGTCTAGTCTTAGACTTACTACATGCATTGTATAAATTGTGAAAATTGTGTGCGATCCTTTTAGACAAGACATTTAGCGTCACCTCCCTTTGCTTATGGTAGACAAATATTCAATGTGCTTATTTCTATAGTGAAATATTTATTTTTTTATTATCGTTTACATTTATCTTGAATTCTGTTTAATATATTTTTGAAAATATACAATATCATGCCATTATTATTTTCTAGAGATAATTTTATATTTTTAAAGAAATCTCAGTCTTATCCATAATTTTGTTGGTGTTTCAATTTATAACTCATACATTATTCTTCTAAGCTACTGAGTTCAAATTATTGTTTTACATTTGAAATACTAGAAATCTCCAGAAATACATTTTTTTAAAAGTATGCATCATTTTGTTATAACATACCTTTCTTCAAATTTCACTTGCACCTGTTTTTAGTCAGGCTTAAATGTGTTTAGTATGTTTTTAGAGTTTTACATAAACACTGTCTCATGATATTTTCCCATGATGTAAATCTGTTATTTGATATCTTTTATATAATTCCTTGATTTTTGTGGTTGCACTCAAATATACATATGAACCTATCCTGAATATAGTCATTAAATATGTGTACACACAAATAAGATAGAAAAACCTGTATTTCTTACCTACATATTCAGTCATCAAATATGAACATTTGGTTTCTTTTAACTGTAATTTATCCCAAATATAATATGTAAAACTGGACAATAGCCAGTGAACGACAGAAACAGACTCTCTAAACAAGTCCTAGTTAAATTTTCAAAAGTCATATAACATTTTCCAAAAAAAGTGCTCAAATATTTTGGCATTTAAAGTTATGTGCAAGACTGTCTCCATCTTCAATATGAATCTGATTTCTAGATAAAATAACAATGCAATATGATATTTTAAACTTTTATTACATTGCTTTTATTCTGACATTTAATAAAGTGTTGAAACAACTCAACAAATGATTTAGTGAGAAAGGTGTCCTTCTAGATACTAATAGTAATTATACATGCAATAGATATTGAGAGGAGATATATGCTGTGAAAATAGAGAATATTAAGGGTTATTCAAAAGACAGTTATTTTGGGATGTGGTTTTATTTGAAGTGGTCATGGTTGGACTCATGAGAATATAAAATTTGAGCAAGAACTTAAAGTCCTTGGAGAAATGCTGGGAGTAGAGCTTTGCAGGCAGAAGAATTAGGAATTTAAATGGTTCTGAGACCAAAAGTGCTGAGTGAGGTTGAGGAAGATCAAAAAACAAGTGTGGGTGGAAAATTTAAGTGAGGAACAAAGAATTTGATGATGAGATCAGAAATGTTAATAAAGATGGTACCTTAAGTTTTTACTATATCTGGGAATTGGAAGGGTTTTAAATACTTGAGTATTTTGATCTGATTCATGGTTTTTTGTTTGTTTGTTTTTGTTTCGTCCTTTATTTTATTTTGCTTAGTTGTTCATCTTGGTTTTCATCCTAGCCCCAGATCTTAAACCTGGTCCGTTAGGAAATGTGGCCTGTGCCCTCCTCTGAAGGCAGTTGACCAATTCATCAGGGTTAGTCTGACTGAAGTTTTAAAATGCATCTACCTAACTTCCTTGTTTTACTTTGTAAGTATAGAGGGCAATGTTTTATTTATCTCTTGACTTTTCCCTTTCCTTACCATTTTCATTAGCCTTGTTTTTGCTTACTTTCTCTTTTTTGCAACCCCCAAATATTTCAGCGCTTCACTATACTGGGTCCATCTCTTATCCTTTACATTTTATCTTACAATTAGCAAAGTGGTGTTTTCATTACAAATGCGTTAGTATTACATAACTTTCATATTCTCTGACTGGCACAAAATTCTTCGAGTAGACTTGTGTGTTTGCAGCATATTTTTGGACCATTTTTCTATATACAATCCTATTGCTCTAGATGTTAAATGTTACTATAAAGCTCTGTACCTGACCAGATGTTTTCCCATTTGTCAGGAACTCTCCATTCTCACTAATTCTCACTGGGAGAACTGCTATATATCTGTGACTGACCCTGAGAAGATCTTGTGAAAACATTCCGCATCCAACAGCTTATGTTTGCTTCCGAACCATCATATGAGTCTATCTGAGTTTGCACCATGGTATGCGTTACATTGCTCTGTGATTGCAAATCGTTTTATTATTTCTCTCCTTGTTCTTTCATCTTAATGGTCCCTGTATCTTTTCATATCTTTCTTATTTAAGCCTTGATTAAATCCTTGTGTATGTTCTTCATATCTAAAGTTTTCAATGTTTCAGTGATGAGATATTTCTTCACTTTTACTTAGTTTAATGATTACCATGGACATGCTGCATGATACTACACTTATGGTAGAAGCTTAAGCTCCCTGATATTTGTCCTATTCATATCTATTCCCAAATTATTTTTATTTTTGACTATTAAAATGTTATTTTTTTCCAGCATGTAAAATCTCCTTGAGTTAGTCCACATGTTCAAAATTCTTGCTATTTCTCCTACCATGGAAAAAGGAAATCAAACATCCAATTCAAATTTTTTAAATTAATGGATTAATAAACTCATCATCCACTTTCAGATTACCATCCTCATTGGAAGTCCTGTTCCTCCCATGACCTTCCTTAAATCTTTTCTCTTTTGAGTTCTCTTCACTGTATGACAAAAAAATTCATTTTTTTAAATAAGTCTTTTTATCCAGGCCTGTACTGAATAACTATATTTTCCATTTAAAAAAAACTAAAGGGAGCAATAGATATTATTTCAAGAAGTTTTATTTACTCCATTTATTGAGATTTCATGTTGCATTTTTGGGATGTGTAAATCAACATGTTTATATCATTAGAAAGGTTGTTTAGTGCATAAGCTTCCAGAGACATTTCAGACAAAATTCTATGTGGTTTTCCCAGTAATTCCAGCTATAAGCATAGTCCAGGTATTTGTTTTCAAAGCTCCTGAACTCTGCTGCTTTAATCAGTGTTTAGAATGAGGTTAATTAGTATGTTACTCTGTCTTCCTGCTATAACACATTTAACACAAATATCCACCCACAGTTAAGAAAATCCTTTTCTTATTATATTCAAATTATTTCTTAAAATTAAAGTGGTATTATGATCACCTTCCTGTTTTTCTACTTTGTTCCAGTCAAAATATCCTATTCTACTTTAGTTATAGCTTTAGTCAAAATTCTCACCGGTAGGTCCCAGATGTCACTTTACCATGTAGAGTTGGTCTAATAATTACTACTTTCATAATTAATGCAGCAATGTAATGCTGGACTGCTTTTACATTCTTTTTGCAAAAGCTCATTTTCAAGAGATTTATAGTTTCATGCTGGAAATAAATTTATTTCCAGAGATGCAAGTGTTCAGCTGTTGCTTTTGACAGTAAATATAGATGACTCTCATCCAACTTACTAACCAAATGCAAGCTTGCTTATATGTCATAAATGACATTACTATATAAGATGAAAGCAGAATTGATGGTTGGTTACTAAGTGATGAGGAACGTAATCCACTTACCAAGAAAGATATTTAAATTTGAAACACATTAAATGGATTTTACTTCAAAAGCCATCAATTGGGTATATAGTAATTCAATTTTTGGAGCACTATTCCTGAAAGTAACAGTTATTTTCCCCAAACAGTAAGTTTTAACACTATGCTATTATTGAAACAGCCAGGTTAGGTTATTGATGTTTTCTGAAGAATTCTTGAAAATTGAAAACAAAGAGAAACTAATATAATTTTATACTACTGTATTATTTTAAAAACCCTTAGCTTTAAAATATCTGTAATGTATAATCAACATGATTATCAATTAATGTATTATAATACTATAATAAAATACAGTTTTAAGTGTCTGTTAAGGTTGGTAGAATATCTCTAGTCATATTATATAATATCATTGTGTAAACAAACATGTCGATGGCAAAGAAGAGCAAATTATTTCTCTCTGCAAGTCTGTGGATAATCTGGATAATTCTTAGGAATTCGTACAGACTTGCTGATCTCAGCTGGATTTAAGAAGCTAGTTGATGGCTTGTTTGACTTAGGTTGATCTTGCTGCTGTAGGGTTTGGCTAAGTGATATGTGGACTCTAAAAATCCCAGCACGCTACCTCAAACTTGTCATCATGGAAAAAACGTAATAGGTAAAGCCATCTGGTACTTTTCTTTTTCTTTCTGGTTTATTTTGCTTAGTTTAATCACCTTAAATTTATCTAGGTTGATGCTAAAGTCACAATTTCATCTTTTGAAATACCTGAGCAAAATTCCATTGAGTCTAAAGAAGAACAAACAGGCTCACACAAAATACCACAAAACTCACAAGATGCAAGATTTTGCTTATCACAGAGACTGGGAAGGGGGAAAGAAGACAGAAACTGGAGCTCAAAAGATGTAAATGAGAAAGGTAATGGGAAGTAGAACTGTTGGGTGTAGTATGATAAGCACATTGAGACATGAGTTATTTATGCTGAAAATCGTAAAGCAATATAAAGGAAAGAAAGTATAATAAAGATAAAATATAAAAAATAACAAAAAAAGAAATGGGAAAATAAGATGTCTTATTAACAGCATAAAATGTTAATTAATATGTATAAGGAAAAATCACATTTGATCAACTTTTGGATTTATTTTAATAGAAAGCAGATAGGATTTATTTATCATGTGGAAGTGAGATATGTGTGAAAAATAAATCAGGTTTGATTTTCTAGTTTTGGCTTGAACAAGTGGGTGAGTAATGCTGCCATTTGCTGACTTGTGGAAAAGTAAAACAGGTTGTTAATGAGGTGGAAATGACAAAAAAAATCAAGATTTCTATATTATGCATGTTAAGTTAAAAGTGCATTGTAGACTCATGGGTGTTAATGTCAATGAACCATCTCATTACATGAATTTGAAAATCAGCAAGGTTAAACTTGGAAAAATTTATTTGGTAGTTACTGGTTAATTCTCATATTGAATAAAAACTTTAAAAAAGTTCAAAATTCTATTGAATTACTTTAAGTCTGAAAAATAAGAAATTTGTAAAAATTCAATAGGTAAAATTCAGATATCGTTATAGCCTTATTATCAAATTTTTACAGATTAAAATAATTATAATACAGTACAGATTAGAAAATAAATAGCCAATAATTGTAAAAGTCTATGTTACATTAACAAAAATAATAATTTTCTGACTAGACTGAATTGGATCATATCTTAAATAAATGAATATGCAGAATTTATGTGTATTAAGCTTTGAAACATGTGGAATATATGCCAATAACAAATATTTATTTTCAGTTCAGCCTAGGCGCATCTCTAGCATAGAACAAATAGAATCATGACAAATAGCAAATGCTTAATATAATCATATGTAGAATGTATTAAATGGCTTCCTCTGGCTACCTTAAAATTAAATTATGAGTCTTATAAACCTTTTTAACAAGAAAGCTTTGCCTTTCTTAGAAGAATGGTGGTATCTGGTGAAACAAAATTTTACAGACTAGAGATTGATGAAAATATGCAACTTCGAGCTTATTACTGAATCTTTCTGAATATTAATTTATGCCTACATATCGTCTAGTATTGAATAAAAAAAATGGCTGTTACACTCATTAGTTTTTTTTTTCCTAAATTTTTTAGTGTAAATAGCTTATTTTTTATTTCTCAAAATGTTAACACAAACACTAGGTGGGAGGACAATATCTAAAAGCATGCTTTTGTATCTTATAAGATAGAATGTAACATCTTGGAAACAACCATATAAACAATTTGTTCAGGTTTTATAGCAACTCAATAGCACAAGAATGTATCTACAAGATACTGTTTGATATGGTCTACTACATGAAATTAGAATGTATGTTTGTTCGTTTTGTAAGAATGAGAGAGAACATTAACTTTAGTTAATAATAAGAAAAAAATGTTTCAATGTATTTTTCAGTTTTATTCAAAAGTCATAGACCCATTAGATATATTTGTTACCTTTAACCAATGAGATTTATACACAAGGAACCATTTCCTAGTAACTGAAGCTGGAAAGACACAGTGATTTTTTTCCACCATATTTATGTGAGTAAATATAATCACCATCAGTGGGAAGTGAAAAACAGTTTGGGGGAGGAGGTGGACTGAATTAAAAAAAAAAAACAAAAAACACATGGGCATATTTTGTACTGATTTATTGCCATCATGCAGATGGTCTGGAATGAATCATGACAAACATTTGTAGGTTACCCTTGAAGTCTTAGAGGCTTTTTTCCACTTTGATAATTAATTGCTCATCTCCTTCATGGAAAGGAAATGAATATGAATATTCAATTAATATTTCCATTAATGGCATTATAAATTATTATATTATTATAATTACTTGAATTCACTGGTCTGAAAGTTAATGTCAACAAAAATAAAGAGTAAATGCAAACAAATTGAAATTTTAAATTATTGGAGAAAGCAAATTTTCAAAAGAAATGACAATAAACATACTATTAAATATAAGTGAGGGTAGATACCTTTTAAGTCAAATTATTTAAAAATATTATAATAAAGTATATATGATATACAGATACACATATGTAATTTTTTATCTAATTTAAGTGAACTGAGAGTAATATATTTATTAGTTTTTCTTATAAAATAATGTAGCTACTATTACTGGTATTTTCAAGGAAAAGAAATCTAGGAATTAATATAAAATCTCATTACAAAAGAGGTATTTTATTGTTTAATATTTACTGTTTTCTTCTGAAATCACTGAAGAAAAAATGCTATTTTGCTGATTTTTACTAAACATAAAATATATTAAATTAAAGAAGAAAATAGACTACTACTGTATAAATAAATTACTATACATGAATAAAGAGTTCTCTTGAAATATTGTATCAGTACATAGATTTGCATTGTTGGGATTCTTTTGTAAATTGATGCCTTGTAAAATTCTGACTTTCTTATATTTCTGTGAGGGAAAAAAATTACTGAACATGATTCATCATGAGTTTATGAATGCTTTTTTAAAAATTTGCTTTGTATTATTCTCACATAGATTGAGGTGTAAAACATTTTCTGAGTAAATCATTGTTGATGGAAATATTAACCATCTCATGTAAGCATACATTTGCAGCACTGAAACATATAGACAAGCTCTTTAAAACATATTATCTTGATGTTCTAATTAAGTGGAGTAACTAATTCATACTAAATCATTTAAGAAGGCTTAATTACAAAAAAAACCAAAAAAAAACAGAATTCTTAAAATGTGTCAGCTACTTTCCAGAAAAAGACAATCAAGGAAGAATGATTGTGCTAACTAACTACTATTTCTTACCCATTTTCACGTAAGAAACAGCACAAAGCAGAGACTCAGAAAGACTAAGTAATGTCTAAGTCTAAACTAATGAAGCATGCAATTAAATTTTTCTCACTAGAGGAGATTGAAGTGTTGGTTGCACAATTAATATGGAAGCATGGATGAAAAAGAAAAAAAATTAAGTTAATGAAAACATGTATGGGTATTCTGGTGTGAATATAAAAACTATCCATTATTTAATTTTCCCCTCAACTTATAAAAAATTTTAATTTGGTAGTATTATTGGATATAACCAACCTACACACACACATACGGACATGGACATGTATATACACATTCCTGTATACATATATCCATCTATTATCTATATACATTCTGCTTTAATTTCTCATTCAAATATGCTGTGTCCAAGCAGTCCTTATTATCCATATTGTTTTATTCTATGTGTATTCCTTATCTCAGAGAATGGCATAGGGACCTAGTCATTTGTCAGATCATCATACTTGAAGTGTGTTAGGGGATGAACATCCTTAAAATTGATGTATTGAAGCATTAACTCCAAGCGCCCCAGAATGTGACTACATTTGGAGACAGAACCTTTAAAGAGGTTATTCGGTTAAAATGAGGCCAACTGGATGGGTTCTAATCTGATATACCTGGCATCCTTATTAGAAAAGGAATTTTAGACACACAAAGAGACACCAAGATTAAGTATGCATGGAAAATAGACCAGGTGAGAACACAAAAAGATCATTTACAAACCAAGAAAAGAGGCCTGAGGAGAAATCAAACTTTCTCAGATGCTGACTTTGGATTTCTAGTCTCCAGACTAAGAGAAAATACATTTCTGTGGTTTAAGTCACCTAGACTATGCATTTTGTTGTGAAAGTCCAAGAATTCTAAAACAATAGATTATTCTTATTGTTGGGTTGCAACTCCTTCCTTATTTCTTTTAAAGCCATCCTTTCTTTGGAAGCGCCAAAGTCACTGCTCTATTATATGTCCACCTCACTGGACAACTGGAAACTGGATTACAAAAACCACTTACTGACATTCTTTAATTTAGTCTCAAACATCATGTATTTCCTTGCTCTCAGTTTCAATGTCTCCTCATCCACTGTGAAAGCTAAATGCTTAACACAACCGAACTCCTCCCACTTAATATCATTAGTCAGCAGTAAATCTAACTTTGACCTTAAATTTCAAATATAATCCTCAGATTCTAGAAATCATTGGAGACACTTATTAAAAACAGAATCCCTATATTCTTCCTCTGGAGATTCTGCTTCATTAAGTCTAGGTCATGTCTTGGGATTCTGTATTATTAATAAAGCTCTCAGGTGATTATTAGCTGTCAAGGTTATACACCACAGAGTATAATATATTCTTGTACCCTTTCCCAAGACATGTTCTTCACTGAGACTTACGTAACTTTAAATTTTCTAAACTTAATTATTCCTTATTGAGTGGAATACTTCTTTCTTTCAAACAAAAAAAAAAAAAAAAACTTGATACAGTTACTTAGATATTACACAAACACTCAATTAAGGCAGTAGCAAAGCTGTTAAAAATTGCTAAATATTACAGTTGATATGTAAATGTCCTCATAATATCATTTGAAGGGAAGTGGTCAAAAGATCAGTTAAAGATCATCAGCTGTGAAATGTCCACATTCAAGTTAATTAACACATTCATCTCCTTACGGTTACCTAGGTGTCTAGTGAGAACATTTAAGATTTATTCTTTAACAATTTTCAAGTACTTTATATTATTGTGAATTATAATCACCATGTAGTCCACTATATCCCCATAACTTACTCATAGCTGAAAGTTTGTAGCCTTTGACTTATATTTACCCTTCCCCCCAACTCCAGTCCTTGCAACAACTACCATTCTACACTCTGTAGCTTCTTGAAGCTTCCATATGAGAGAAAAATAGGCAAACTTAATTTTCTGTTTGCACACTTAATATTTTCCATTTTGTTTTTCAAATATTTTGAGTTACCTCATTCATATATTAAGAAAAACACAGATTAAAATTATGTATATACCACATAATATTCTTCAGTGAAAATTATACCTGAAAAAAATTGAAATGAAATTCGTATCTACACACAAGCAGAGCATTATAATTTATAAAACTGGGACACTCCAAATACCAAGGTAGTAGTTGTAAAAGTAACAAACTCAAATTATTTCAAAGCATATTAAGGATTCATAAAAGCAATACTGAACTCTATTCATTTTACAATAATGTTCATAAATTGTAATCAGTAAATTAGCAAGTGTAAATCACTTTTTTACCTGAGGAGAATACAAAGGCAGTGCCTCTTTCATCTTACAGAATTTGTATACTTTCAGAGTATATCAAGAGAATAAAGATCCTTTAATGTAAATACTTTTTTCAAGAGATGCTTGATAGCAACGACAGCAGAGATTTTCTCTTATTTTGGGTAGCGATTAGCACTACAATTTATGAGAAAATAGGAGTTACTCGGGTGTTTGGAACTCACTTAATTCATCATTTAAAAAATACTTCTGCACATGACCTCTAAGATCTTTTCCAATATGAAAATGATTCTAAGAATTAAAATTAAAAAACTTTATAACATCAAAAACACCACAAACTTGGAAGGATATTTTTAGAAGGCTATTACAAGACAGATGTATTAAAGTAATGGTGCTATTCTTCTGATTTATAATAAGAACTAGAATATGACTATATCTATCTATATGCATGCATATAATCCATTTCAAATGCAAAGCATTACTAAGCATGTGCATAAAATTATAGTAAATGGCTATTTCAATAATTATGCCAAGTCTAATAATATTTAACACTGCTTTCTCTTTATCAAGAATTTTGCCACGTATATATACAGCATAGAGAGAAAGAGATTTGCCTTGGAGATTAAGATTATATTTTAGAAGATAAGGAAATAATAAAAAGAGTATTGGTCAAATGGGTGTATATATTAATATTATTTTATTTTTGTAAATATAATTTTGATTTGGGGGAATTATTTTTTTCTTATTAGCTGACTATATATTAGATATCATAATTTTTTTTTCTAACAAGTTTGCCTTCATCATTCAAAATACTACGCATAAAGCTCCTGAATTCATTTTCTCTTGCACTGTTTGATATATTATTTTGTTTCTTGGACTGTTTCTAACATCTAAAAAATGAAAGCAACCAATCATATAAAGACAACCTTCATCAAAATGTCACATTTAGAGACTCTGGTGAATGATGATGCTAGGAAAGCAAACCAGGATTGCTCATGAATGCAAAACTGTCAGTATGTTCAGTCCTAATACATTCTACTGTTAATTTATTTCCTTTTTTAATGTAAACGTCAGTGTTTGTGTAATTCTTTTCAACATATAAACTGATCTATAACCCTGCCATGGTTGGGTATGATTTTATTCATAAGTTAGATGTAACCATATTAAATGTCTCATAAACTCAGTTGTCTAATGGTGTCCCTACAACATTCAAATATGGTAGCATTTTTCCTGTTCACAGGAAGTTAATATGGAGTCCTTGGGAGAACGATTGGAATAAGTGAGTGGTCTGGAAAAGAGAGTAATTAAGAAAAAACATAAGGGTGTCAGTTTTCATGTACTTCAAAACATAGGAAGAGATTGAAAAGATTGAACTATGAAAGAGCGAAGAGTAGATGTCTGTCTCTGTGTGTGTGGAAGGGTGTGTGTAAATATGATATGTGAAGATACAGAAAAAATCAAATCGTGAAGAAACTTCATTTTGGTCCTTCATCCTCTGCATATTTTATGTCTCCTCTTTCTTCTCTGGCTAGAATTTCTCACTAGTCACTTGCTGATGCTGTACTTTGTCTCTTTTAAAATAAAGTTTCTTATCAGTAAAATGTGAGAGGTTATAAGAATTTCTCTGACTATACATATATATCAAATATATAAAATATAATGTCTACTCTATTGATTAAGTCTTTCAAAGGTCAGATGTCTCAGAAGTAACTATTTCTGAAATGAATCTAAATTATGATTATCTTGCTGATTTTTATTCCATTTGTGTATATTTCATTATAGAGTCTCTGAACCTACCCATGTCTTATTAAATTTCAAAGAAGATCTTCATCTCTAATTCCATTTTACAAGAAAGGATGTAAAATTTCTATTCAATTAATTATGTCAACTTAATCTCAATAAGCCTTTTATTCAGCTCCAGGAGGCAAACTGTGTCTGAAGTCTTTTTCTTACAAATGAGTACATTTACTATTTCCTCCACTTTCCCCCTGCTGTTTCTTTTCAATAAAGTTAAATGTCCCCAGTCAATCAGAGTTAAATAATTTCCTCCTAAAGTAGTCAGTATCAATCAATTATGATAAATTAAGACTGACAGGGATAAACCAAGGATTTATGTATGTGTAAAATTGAAACAAAAGAAAGCTTAAATGAAAGGAAGTAGTTACACCAGCAGAAACCCTTTCTTA
Source organism: Solenodon paradoxus (assembly GCA_004363575.1). Taxonomy (NCBI): domain Eukaryota; kingdom Metazoa; phylum Chordata; class Mammalia; order Eulipotyphla; family Solenodontidae; genus Solenodon; species Solenodon paradoxus. Next base: position 679,793 of record RJWH01000207.1, on the reverse strand, counting down.
TTAAAAAATAAACCCAAAATTATTTATTATAAAAATTTATAATTAACATGTACATATAGTTATTTCCCATTCTTAAAAATATTTTCAGCTTGCTACTCTTGTATGACTTGAAGATGATGTTTTCCTTCCTTTCATTTCACATGAAATGTGTACACTTATTGCAGTTTCTTTTATTTTATATTATTTTTTGTTGAAGTGACATTGTATTACAACATTATATGTCTTAGGTGGGCATCACATAAGTCAACATACGTATGCATTACCACTAAATTCACCACTATTCTAATCTTTACAATTAACCTCTTTTATCCAATTTTCCCACCCTTGCTTCTCTCTTCTTCTGGAAACCACTAATTTGGTCTTATAAACAGAAACTTAATTTTTTTAGCTCATTTGTTTGGTTTTTCTTTATACCACATGCATGTGAAATCATGTTGTCTCTGTCTAATTTATATCACTAAGCATTAAACAATCATTTTGTTTCTACAAATGGCAGGATTTTCTTTTAAAATACGTAATCGAATATAAAACACACGTGTACATATTTATATAAATGCATATTCATCTATATATATATGTGCATATATATGCACGCACATATATCTTCTTTATTCACTCATCTGTTAATGATCACTTAGATTATTTCCAAGTCTTGACTATCATAAGCAATACTGCAATGAATATGTGCTGCCCATATCTCTTCGAATTAGTGTTTTTGTGTTTTTGAAGGTAAATATCCAGAGGTTGGATGATTGAATCATATGGAATTTCAATTTTTGAGGAATATGTGCACTGTTTTCCACAATAACTGAAACAATATACACTCCTAACAACATTGTATAAGGATTCCCTTCTCTCTTAATCTCATCCAGTGCTTATTGTTTCCAGTGCCCTCTTGAGTGAACACTCATTGTCATTTTGATTTGTGTTTTCCATTAACATGGTGATGAACTTATTTGAATGTACTTGTTGATCCTTGGAGAAATGTGAATTCAAATATTCTGCCTATGTTTTGGGTTTTTTTGTTTTGTTTTGTTTTTATTGTTCATATTGTTAAGTTTTATGAATTCATTTTATACTTTGGATATTAACTCCTTGAATGTAATGTGAAAATATTTTCTCCCATTCTTTTCATGATGATAATAGTTTGTTTTGCTTTGCTCAAGTTTGTTAGCTTGATGTAGTCTCTTTTCTTTACTCTTGCTTGTGTTACCATTGCTATTACAGTTTATTTCCCAAAGACATATCTAAAGCTAATGTCGAGTACCATATTGCTTTCATTTTCATGTATTTTATGGTTTTAGGTCCTACATCCACATCTGTAATGCACCTTGATTAAATTTTGTGATCGTATTAGAGAGAGAGCTAGTTTCATCCTTTTACATGTGTCTGTCCAGTTTCTCAACAAATACATTGAAGATACTCTCTGTTTCATTGTATGTTCTTGACTCATTTTCATAAACTGGTTTTCCATAAACATGTGAGTTGATTTCTGGGCCTTAATTCTGTCACACTGGTCTGTGTGTTTGTGTTTATTCTAGTGCCCTGCTGTTATGATTACTATTGCTTTTTTTTTTTTAATATAGTTTGAAGTCAAAGAGCATAATACCTCTGTAGTTGTGCTATTTTCTCAGGATTGTCTTTTGATATTTTATTTTGTGTAATTACAGAATAGAAAGTACATCAATAATTTATTTAAATCATACAAGATTCTGAATGGCAAATGCTTCTGCAGGAATACTACTATCTTCTTAGATGCTTTGTAACTAAACCTGGTACATGGATTAATTTCTTGCCTTCTCTTTTGGTTTATTTTTGACTCGAAACAATCATCAAAATTATTGCACTTTTATGCAAAGGATTCTTAACCCCCTCAAAAATGTATTTTATAATCAAATACATATGATAGTCCTTTTTAACCAATATGAGAAAAAATTACCAATGAGTAATTTAGTTGTATATATAATGTGTTTAACAGAATGCATTCTTCAAATTATTTTACCTCCTTTTACAAATGCTAGAGAAATTTAACTGAATGATGGAATGTTAAATACAATATAACATGAATGTTATGCTGATTAGTGACAAAATATCAATGTCAAATGAGGGTGTGGTTTATAATTAGTTTACACCTTATATTTAGTCTGTTAATGAATTCATCAAAGCTATTGAATAGATACTGATAACATGATATTTTCCACAGGTAATTATTATAACAGGATAATGATACCAAATATTATTGCCAGGTAAATGGAATAAATTTCAGTATTTGAAAGTTTTTTTTTTTTGTTTTTTTTTTTTTAAGGAAAAGTTTTGTAAATGTAAGAGAGATAAGCTATGATTTAGCATAAGAAACTCTGAGAGGTCTTAGGAAACATTATGCTAATTAAGAGTCATAATGTGATGCAAGGACAGTAACATCATAGCTTAAAATCCATAGGGCAGTAGGTAGATGTATGAATGGGAGAGCTGACAGGATAGAGAAACTAGGACCACTCCCTGGTAGCCTGTGTATTGAGACAAACCCACTAGTTACTCCTGCTAAGGAACTCCAGGCAACTCTCATGAGAAGTCCAATGCTCAGCAGGTCTCCAGGAAACCTTAACCAGCTCTCAACTCAGGAGAGCTGTAGGTTCAAAAGGGAGGCCCTTCTCCCATTATATGAGCACCATTTTAACAGGAAGTTCTCTTGCTCCTGTAACCCCCGAGCTGAATGTGAATCAGTTTTGTTTCGGTCTTTTCCAATAAGCTTGCCTTGTGCTGCTGGAATCACACATCTTTCCTTGAATTCTTTCTGGGATGAACGCCACACTCATTCTGTCTCAATCACCCACATTGAATGTGCGGCGGCTATACAATAGATATAATTCCTCTCTCTTTGTGTATTTGATTAAATATATTTTAGTAATGACAATCGTTTACATTTTAATTTTTATATTTTTAAAGAATGAATTTTATGTTTTTTTTCTGAAATAATCTTCCTCAAAACACTTAAAATTGTTAGCATCCTTTAAAGATGAATGAACTGCAGCAGCACATGGCAAGCGTATTGGAAAACACCTAAACAAATCTGATTCATTCAAATAAGAAAAATGGAAAAAAAAAAAAAAAGTTTGGTTTATTTTGACAAAAACCTGGAGAACATATATGGGAATAAAATCTAAAGATATATCCAAAGGAATATGATATTATTTCAGATCAACAGTATTGATATGAATTCACTAATGAGGTTCTGGGTTCACTGAGTTAACTTGAATGGCTAGGAGCAGCTCTAAATTTGTGACTGAGTGATTAAAACATGGACCCAAAGTTAACTTAAATTAAGTTGAAATCTCAGATCTTCCTTGATATACTATAGAGGAAACTATCTCTAGGTCCTGGGTGCTGTGCAAGCCACTCAGTTCTTCTACTCGGTCATATGACCCAGTAGATAAGATTGATATATAGTGTTTGTGGCAAATAAAAATATTTGTGAAGACTTTGAGAGGCTCCTAATGAAGAATCATACTAAAAGGGATAGGACTTTTTCAAAATGATACTTTGAAACACAATTTTCCATAGTAGAGACAAAATATGTAATATGTGCCAGTTATGTAATCAGAGTTTCTTTCATAAAGTGTATCATTTGACATATCAAATCTTGGGACCTTCTGAAGCATACCATCATCAGATGAAACTGAGGTATATGAGATTGGGCACATTTATCCTCATGGATAATTCACCAGTTAACTAAAGCAATTCAATGGAAAGAGAAAGTTATTTTCAACTAAGGGTGCTGAGACAATTAGGCATCAATGTTCAAACAAACAAGCAACAAACAACTTAGAACCCTATCTGATACCATAGCAAATGTTAACTTAAAATGGATTATTTAAAATAAAATAAAATAACTAATATTTAAAACTTTTAGTAGAAAAGGGAGTTATTCCTGACCTTGGATTAAATATCCTTAAACAGCAAAAATATGATTCATAGAGAAAAACATATGTAATTTTGACTTGATGAAAATTAAAAATGATTTCTTTCAAAAACACCAATAAGATCATGAAAAACAAGTTATAGACTGGGATAAATTTTTTATAAATTTTTTATGTTAGTTCTTAGAGACTGTTGCAAAAGAATATACTAGACTTATAAACAAAAGAACTCTTTTCTTAACAGTTCTGAAGGTCCAAAAGTAGGTTACAAGCAGATTTAGTATCTGCTGAGGGCTCACTGCCTGGTACACAGCAGACTCATTGTGTCCTCACATGTAAGAGGGGCAAAGAAGCACTCTGACATCTCTTTATGAGGGTAAAAGAGGAATCATGAAGGTTCATTTTCATAAGCTAATCATATTTCAATGACCTCCACCCCCACATATCATCATGTTGGACACTAAGATTTAACATATGAATTTTAGGAGCATCACAAACATTTCGTCTATAGTACAGGTATCCCAGGTCCCTGGGATAATTTGTCCGTGAAAAATGTAAGTAAGGTGCCTCCTAGGAATAGAATATTGGTCTCTTCTTTGTTGATCATAACAAAGGCCGTTTAAGATACACAACTCAAGCTGTTAATTAGAATACCTCCAAATTCCAAAATAACTTTTTTTCATCTATGAAATGCATTATTTTTATATTTATTCTTTGAGAGTCTAGATGCAATGTGAACCTGAAATATCAACAAAAATTGCTCATGCATTTTTGGTCTTCTTAAAAATTCAAAGCAACTCCAGAGTATTGTGAAATACATTTTGTCAGACACCATCTTGAATCAATAAACATACTCTAACTAAATGGATCAAGTTAATTTTGATTAGTATCTTAAAGTATAAGCTCAAGAGGAAACACACAGCTATTTTTTTACCTATATGCATTATCACGACATTCTCATGAACACAGGTTTTGCCCACTACATAATATGAAACAATAAAATAAAGTTATTTAACTGTACTCTTTAACTAAAAATACTTTAATCTTTTTTTCTTAGTAAACTAATCTCAATGATTTCAGATGTTTTAATTGACTAAAAAAATCATTGCTATCTTTTCTGACCTTTCTCACCTTTTCAAGATAAAAGATTTAGTGGACATTAGACTTATTTCAGGCTCACTGTTTTAGAAACGAGGCAATTTAACAGTCACTCCTGTTTGGTTTCTCTGTGACAAAACTCAGAGTGAAATCAATGCTGAATGACCAGGGAACTTACACAAAGTTGGCAACAGCAATCTTGTGGGCTGAGATGGGGACAGCATGAGCTCTTTCAGATATGTCCTTGCCAACTGTGTGGAGGCATACTTCCTGTGGTTCGTTGTTATCCCTGAAGCCTTTCAAAAGTGTGAATATAAGACTACAATGGGTTGAAACCTTCTATTTGAACTGATGTGCTGGAAGCTTGTCTATCTATACTAAATTTGGGTCAGATTTCTTCCAGCTTTTGAAAGAGGCAAATTAACCAAATAAATGCTATTGCATTCATACCATACTGCCAAAATTTCAGATGCCTTGGGTTCTCAATACCAGTCACAATTAAAATATCTTTCCATTGGACTAGAGAATCATAGAAGATTAAAATAGGTTAGGGCTATTAAAACAATCTCATTTCACCATTTCTTTACGAGACATTCCAAAAATATCTCCCCTATGACATGTTCAGTGGAGCATGTAAAGTCAAAATAAGAGGAAAGAGGTATAGCAGCTGCACTGCTAAAGTGCCATAATATATAGCTTCATTTGTCTAATTAACTACTGACACATCTTAACGTAACTCTGATATTCCTAGACCATACATAGTAATACTTGTTTTACTTGTGATAATGAAAAGAGTGACATTGAATTGCAGAAATTTGGTAATTATAATAAAACATATCTGCGTATGTCCTAATTTGTCTATAAATAATTACATGCAACTATCATTAATAACACCTTTGCATATCTCTCAGTGGGCAAGTAGAACCAATTGGGATATGAATAAAAGTATAATTTGCTTGAAGAAAACAGAAAAAAATGGAAAATCTTGTAGAGTATACATATTTGATTATGACAATCTTTAAAATCAAGTGATATGTCTAGTGACAGAGTTAGCACTTGAATCATGTAATGTATTTTTATGGGAAATGATAAGTTGCTGAAGGTCTTAGATTTACAACCCCTGCCAAAAATGAAGAAATAAAATAATACTGTAGTTACCCATAAAGCATATCATTCTGATACTTTTTGGGAAATCTGTAGCATCCTATTTATTCTAATAATCATAATTAAAGATGAAGTTAAAACAAAATCCTTGAAAACAGTTTATTGCTGAATTTTCACTGTAATCATTAGTCTCTTAAAACTCCACCAAACGAATAACTTGATGACAATTAACATTTTTGAATTTAGTTTGCAACTTCTCTTCCCCTAGGAAACCAACTAAATTGTTTATTTGAGTATATTTTTACCAAACAAAAGACAAGAAAATAGAGTTTAGGGAGAAAAAGAGAGATTCAACAATACCCTCCTTAGTATATTTTGATATTGACTAGGAACATATGCCTATTTCCTTCATGCTTTTGCCAAATTAGCGTAACTCAATTCACAAAAAGTGTCATGATTCATGATACTGTTTCTTGGAGGAGATCAGATTATGCGTTTTAAGAACAATTCAGGGTAATGAAAAGTTTTCATCAATCTTGTTTACTACAATTTGATGAAGAGTTCATCAGAGGCTCTGACCTCACTTTTAAAATAATTGTGTGAAGAGATATTATAAGAAAATAATTTATATTATATAATTTATGATCATTGAATTATATTTGAGTTAATATAATATGTACAGATAATGTAGGGTTCACTTCTTAAGTTTGTGTTATAGAAAATTGTTTTCTTAATTTTATTGATAAAAAATGACATACATCACTGTATAAAGTTAAGACATGCAGCATGATGATTTGATTTGCATCTTTTATAAATAGGTTACCACAAATTCTTAAACTAAAAAGCATATCAAAATATTAAATACCAGAAAGATCACTGTTGTTATTTATTAAGGCCTCCATAACGTGTTACATAAACTCAGTGACTTAAAACAATATAATTTAATTTTCTGACTGTTCTGAGGGTCAGAAGTTGAAATTGAAGTATTAATTGTTGGTACCTTTGGAGGCTGCCAGTATCTTATAGTCACATCATTCCCATCTCTGTCTCTGTCATCACATGACCTTCCTTTCTGGGTGTCCTTGTGTCCTCATTTTTGTGTCTTATATGGATACGCTCAATGGACTTAGGATCTGGAGATACTTATCTTACTTATAATTGCAAACCTTCCAAATAAGGCAACATAAGGAGGCATGGAGGGGTTAGGACTTGGATACATCATTGCAGAATGTCTCTTCAATCATTGCAGCATGTACAGAGCCAAATCAGCCTTCATAACAAAAATAGCAAAATAAGCTCTCAGGAAGAATTCACCATAATACAGAGTCACATCTAAATTATGTTGAGAGACATGCCTGCATTGTTATATCAAAGGAATTTTTTTTCTTTATGGTCCTAATTCATTTCCCTAATTTAATAAGATTTATTGTATTGATATCAAAGCTGTTGCTTTTATTATTGCACATTATTACTGTGTTATCATTAGAAAATGCTATAATATGAAAGCATTATATAGTGCTTAATGCAGACTTGGAGGTATACTAAGTCTGTCACTTAGTGCTATCTAAATAAATGCTGTTGTTACAGATACGAGTATTTAAGACAGAGAAGGGCAGTAACTTGTCCAAGGTTGGATATTCATCCATAGTGAATCAGGATGTAAACCAAAATTCATTTTGAGTCAGAGTCAATCACTATACTAAATCAGAAATTCTGTGTTCATTACTTTAACAAAATAAATCTTCTCATTTCAAAAAACACAGAAAACATATTAAATACATTAAAATTGCTTTTTTTCTGTTGGCAGGGAATGCTTTAGGCATAATTAAGATCTTCAAATATTCTTTATTTTCATATAAGCAATCTATCTGAAGAATCTTACTTGTTCTCCCCATTATGGATGCCAGTAGCAAATGCTGTCTAGAAAGAAATTATTATACATGTTCAGAAGAGTCGTTAACCAAAATGGCAGAGTGATGGGAAAGGGAAAATACAAAAGACAGAATTCTGAGCTTGGATCTGAGCCTCACTGCCACAAGTCCCCTGAGACCTTTGGGGTTTATTGAACTCTTGTACAGTTCTTCTGATGTGCATTCAGTTGCTGTTGGCTGACTTGCTAAGAGCTGGAGAACAGAATACAACCAGATATCTTTTCATCTGAATTGCATTATTCTGATCTTTTACACTGATGAGCTATATCTGAAAAGTTTCAATTAGAAAAAGATGTTCTTATAATTGTAGTATTCACCATAAGACAGCTACAGATTTTTTTTACCATATTCATTGCATCTCACTTTCATTGCATCTCTCATATATATAAATTTCCTTAGCCCTGTTATTTCATTAACAACACTTTTAAAAACAACACTGCTAGATAGTAGGTAATTTATATCTTATCTTCTATTCTTAAATTTTTAACTCAAAATTTAAAAATTCTATTGTTTTATTATAGTTTACTCATATAACCGCTGGATTCACCATGTTTTTGACACTTAAGTTCTACTTATTTGTGCAGACACTTTATTTTATTTTATTTTTTTCCTTACGTTCAATTATCAGTCTTAGAATCAGGCATTAGGAGCATGTATACTTGATCACGGAAAGACCCCATTGAGACCACTCCCCTGCTCAGAGGGAGGAAGCCACAGGGAAAAGGGATGCAAATACTCTTGACTCAAGCTTTTCTTTAATCCACATTCCAAGTAACTGGAGCCTATAGAAAGTCCTTCCCAGGTTCTCTCAAGTCCATTTCAAGGGTCTACAGAGATTTTTCCTGAGTCCAGAATCATATATACCACATTCTGTAATCAGAGTGAGCATTATTAGACCCAAGGGCTGATTGCTTCTTACAGAGGGTTGAATAGAGTCTGAACATGTGGTTTAGGTGTTTGTCCATAAGTGTGAGACCCTATTGATGCCGAATAGTGTCAGGAGTAGAAGTTGAAGGCAAAATGTGAGTAAGGGTCTGGAGTCTAGTTCTCTTCATATCATCATATTTAGAGATGGAATGTTGTGCAATTTAAGTGTGCTAAATAGCTATGTTCTTTGTTTATTTCAGACATTTTATAACTGTTTATGTATATAGGCTTCCCTTTGTTCTCTTTGTCTAATTTCCACAAATGTACTACGGTGTAAGTGTTCCCACTTTTCTCCTCCTGCTTGAAGATGTTTTGCTTCTTTATTTTAAAATATTTTTTGTTTTTTAATATGTGATTGATTTATTGAATAAATAAGCAACTTTTCAATAATTTATATTTGATTTGGAAATGTAGACACATAAATAGGCATATACACAGGCCTAGAATTCTTCCCTGTCCAGTACTGACTACTTTTTTAATTTACTTTTTATTATAGAAATTATTCTACATATTAGAATAGTTTCCTATGCATAGGTTCCCATTTCATACATATATTTCAACAAAGTATGGCCCTCAACAAATCATCAAGTGTTCTGCCACATTGTCCAGTGGGCTCCACCATTTGCCCCTGTCTACCCCATTACATTTTGGTAACCTCAGTTCTGTTACAATTGTTTCAGGGTTGGTTTTGTTTCTTCTGTTCCTGTTTTCTTAATTTAATATATGAAAATATCACATATACTACCATAATTTTAAAGAGAACTTCACTTTTGAATATTAACAACCTTAATGCAGCTATTATAATGTATATATCATGAATTCCTAACTTGTTTGTTTTATTTACATTCAGTTCATTCATGTACATATTCCACTATATCTTAGATAGCTGACTTTTAATAAAGTTCCATTCATGATTCTACTGAGGTAAATAATTTTACCTACAGATATACCTTATTTTGTCATGTGTAATGTGCACATTTTTGCCCAAATTTGTGAGTGGAAAAATAAGGATGTGTATTATACATGGGCAGTACTAACTTCATATATACATAAGCTTTTTAAACTATTTGATTTATGCTTAGGAGTTAAAACTGCAACTCTAGAAATCAATAACAATAATAATATCTGTATGCAAAATAAAATCCTGGATACAAGATGGATGAATGAAGAAGGCATGAAAATCTGGTTTTACAAAGTCTGGTCAAAAAGAACTGGAGGATTTCTTGAAAACCAGCTTTGTTTGTTCTTAAACACTTCAAAGCCCATTTATACAAAGTGCAAAAGCATCACACAGGACTCGAAGTATCAAATTGCTATGATATATGGTGGGCTAACCAGTCAACTGCAACCTCTTGATATATCAGTAAACAAACCCTTAAAGGCCCTAATGAAGAAGTAGTAGACAGGATGGACACAGTCAGATGCCAGTCATTTAATAGCTACAGACAGAATCAAAAGATCATCCATTGCCAAGAATTGTGATTGGCTCCTAAGATCGTGGAATGGTGGCAAGAAGGAAGTGCTTGTAAAATCATTTTAAAAAATGTGGCATCAGCAATGAGTTGGATGGAACTAAGGGAGATGAAATTTATTGGTATGATGAAAGTCACTCTTCAGAAGATACAGGTAATGCAGAAATTGAAGAAGACAATATATCTGATATTGACAGTGCTGAAGACTTCTATGATGTATAAATATCATAAATTTATTACCGGTACATAAAATTTCTTGTACCATGATCTGTTAAAAAATAAATGCTAAAATTTCTTTATACTGCTGAAACAGTACTAAATAAAAACAAACACAATTTTGAGTTATAAATTAAAACAAAATTTTTTTTTCCTTAAACTTTGAAAGAAAAACATGGATGTGCATTATACAGGACAAAATGTTGTATATAAACACACATATATGAAATAGATATTTAAATAAAAATGTATTTGTAAAATCATATATAAATATAGCTAACAGAAATGTGTGTATGATTTGGATAAGAGTTGTCAGGAAATCTGATAAAATTCTTAGATAATTGTTTTACATTTTAGATATGCTTAGCAATTCTATTTAGAATATCATTATATATCTTTCATAAAGTTTAAATATAATATTTATTAGATTGACTAACTCAAAACATAGAAGCTCATATAAAAATGTCTCCTAGTTAAAATAATAAATAAGATTCATATATAATTCATATGAATTATGATACAGCAATTTCAAGCAGAATTATTACCATAAAACAGTGGTTACTGTTCAAGAAATATTTGGATACATATTCATGTAATTACTAATTTACAAAAGAAAGTTCTTCAGAGTAGTGTTATATTCTTTAATGCAATCTGGAATAAAAGTCCTATTTTAATTTCTTTTTTCCTTCTCAAACAATTCATCTCAAATTACTGAATCATGAGAAAAAAGCCCACGAATGTCTTTTGAAACAAGGATTTTACAGAATCAAGAATCACTCTCTTCTGTTATGATTTGATATCAATATACAATATTTTCAAAACTAAAATCTTTAGCAAAAATTTATATAAATTTTGCTTGTGCAATTGACTATTATAAAAATAGATCTGAAGAGTTAAATTTATCAGCTGAAACTGAAAAATAATTTGCTCTAATATTTACTTTTTCTGGTTATTTATGAAATTATTTATATTCCACATTGTTTTCAAATATAATTTAATGTAGTATTTGGCAATTAAAGTTAAGTGAAAAAGAAAAATAATAAAAAGGCAGTATTATTAAATGGTTTGAGGAATAAGATAGCATTATCAAATGTATATGTAAAGTGTTATACACTTGTCAAAGTTTCTATTTAATGCAATCTTTAACATTTACTGCTAAATAAAAATGTCTGTGTAACAAAATACAAAATTCATAAGATCAAGGCAAATCTACCTGCTCAGGAGAATGCAAACAATTCTAATTAAAAAAACAAACAAATAAACAACAAAAACAAAAAGTAGTCTCTTCAAAGTCTGTCTTGTATCCTAACTATAAACACAGACGAATAATTCAATAGCTTGAATATGTGGGGAGGAATTTTTAAAATATGACAATATATAATTACTTATTTTTGTCAGTCTCTGGATCATTGAAGAGTAAATTTCAGATTATATGGAAGAACAGATAAACAGAATAGAATTGAAGAAGTTCTCTACAAATAGACTTCTTTCAGAATGACCTTTGATAGATATTGGGCAACAGGGAATTTGAGACTGTATTCCCAGGCAAGTAACTGGAATAAATCAATTGTATGTTACCAGATATATATTGACCTATATGTGCCAACAGACAGTGAAACTTGGAATAGAGTTGACCTTCTGTTGTGAAAATTGAATAGTATGGTCAAGATCCCTGCCTGAAGAAAAGCTATTTGACCTTGGTTCAGTGGGAACTTGAATGAGTGCCTGTAGGCAGCATTAGGATCTTCTAAATTTACTTTCTAATCCATGACATTCTAATGATGGATGGGGAAACTAAATATTCAAAACATTTTTTTTAACATAGAGCACAGTCATAGTCTTTTAACTAGAAAACTTTTAAGTCTAATCATGTCGCACTCAGTCATTAACATAATAAAAATAATAGTCTTAGAGGAATTAACTTTGAAAATGTATTTCTTATAATTTTTGATCTAATATACAAAATTACATAATTTTTTATCAAAGAATGGGGAAATTTAATAGGTCTATTATGTGAAAATATAGATTGATAGCAGTCTAAAAATTGTAGACACTGGGTATATTGTTTATTTGTTATCCTATTGATAAAATAATTATACAAGATGCCTGTTAAAAATCTAATTTGGGGGGCCATTAAACATTTAATATGAACATCGGATAATTTATTTTAAAATAAAATGATTTCCCAATCACTGAAAAAACCTTCCTAGAAAGTTGAGATTAGAGCATATCTTTCTTTTGCTATACAGAATGTATCCAGGATTCAATGGCCATCTGCTTCAGTTGATCAAACATTTCCAACTGTAATGGGATAAAGAGTTTGAATTGTGGTCAATAATAAAGAAATGGAGGATATTTTACCCCATATGTTCAATTCAAAAAATTCATTTGAGTGTAGCTAGAAATATTGCATCTCAACTTATAAAGAATAAAATGACCAAAAATTGAGAGATAAATCTTAACTAAAAAGCATTTTAAAAAAGTCTTCAAGAATATGAAATATTTGCCTTAGTCAGTCTGAATTGCTTTACAATAAAAGCATAGATTGGGTAACTTATACAACAAACATTTATAACACATAAATCTGCCGATTACGAAGTCCAAGACTAAGGTGCCTGCTAAACTGGTTTCTGATGAGAGTTCTGTCATAACAGGCTGCTTTCATCATTTATCCTCATATGGTAGAGAGAGAGAGAAGGAGGAGCAAATCTTCTGGTTTCTTTTTATAAGGGCACTCATCATCATGAGGTCATTGTCCTCATGACTTCACGTAAACCTAATTGCTAACAATGTCCAATTCTCTACTACCATCACATTGGGGACTAGGGTTTCCACATACAGATTTGAGGCAGGATTCAAACATTCAGCTCAACACAATATTTAAGCAGAATATTTTAACTGACACATTTTATAACATACCCAGCAACTACAGAATATCCATTCTACTGAGGTGCATATTGAATATTTATCAAAATTGAAAATATGCTTTACTATAAACAAGACTAAAACACTATTTAAAGACCTGAATATCTTACAAAATATTATGATAGAATCAACCTAAAAGTCCACACTAGAGAATTAAATGCTATATTTCTAAGCAACTGTTGAGTCACAGAAAATATCTCAGTGATAGTTACTAAATATATTAACAAAGAAACAGTAAAAATGCATAGCATATCATACCTGAAAACATAAAGACAACAAAAACAAAACAGGTTTTGAAAATATTAATAAAATTATCAATTCCAACAAGATACGGCATGAAAATAAGCACACATACATTTTTTTAAATATGAATCTACACAACTAAGAGTTTCGATGAACTCTTATAACTCAAAAATAAAAAGCTGAACCACCAAGTTGAAAAAATGGTGAAAGATTAAACAATTCTCAAAAGAAGACATGCAAATTGTCAACATGCAGATGGACATAACCACAACGAGATACAGCTTCACACTCACTAGGATGATCATAATAAAAATATGAGAAATAGAAAGGAAAATAGCAAGTGTTACCAAGAACTAGAGAAAAATAGAATCCATTCACATTGCCAGTGGGAATACAAAATGGTAGAACAGATTGAGAACAGATTGGCATGTCCTCATAAAGTTAAGAGAATTACCATATTACTTAGCAATTTCATTCTATGTATACATGCAAAAGAATTTAAATCAGTTGTCTAAATATAAATTTAAAATTGAATAGCTATAACACCACTTTTCATAACAGGTAAAGATGTAAACAAACTAAACGCACATCAAATGATGAATAGGTAAACCAATGTGTGTTTTCTATTAATTCCTAGGAAAGGAATTAGTGCCCATACATGCTACAACATGTATGATTTTTAAGAATGTCATGTTAAGAAGTGAAACATCGGAGACACAAAAGATGGCATATTACATATTGGATTTTTTTAAATATATGGACTATTTACAATAGACAAATCCATAGAGATTTATGACAGCTGGGCAGGAGCAAATGGAGAATGATTTCATAGTAGATTATAGGATTTTCTTTTGAGGATATCAAGTATGAAACTAGACAGTGGTAATGGTTGTAAAATATTGATAATGTACTCAATGCCACTGAATTATCTACTTTAAAATGGTTAAAATTGACACTATATCTAACAAAATAATATGTGTACCTACACACATTTGACATTTATTAATGTCTCTGGCATCTTTATTGTTAGAAAACAAAAGCTAGAAACAAATAAATTTTTATCATTAGATGAATAAATAAGCTGATGTCTAGACTGATAATTGACATGCATCGATAAAAAGGAGCTAGTGAAAAACAGCTTCAAATCATAGTGTAAACCCTGCTAGACACATAAAGTATACCCTGATTGATTCTACTTTTCTAAAGCAAAAATGGACAAAGAAATATGTGGTGACAGAAATCAGAAAAGTACTTGTTATTGAGAGTTTAGGTGGTACTTAAAGAAATCATCAGAATGTTTTTGTCAACTTAAATGTCCTTTGACAGAAAAATGGTTAAAGAAGTGTTACATATCTATACAGAGAGGAATATTATTCATCCTAAAAAGTGAAGAAATCATGTCATTTTGACAACATGGATGAATCTTAAGGGCATTATACTAAGTGAAATAAATCAGACAGAAAAGCCAAATATTGATCTCAGTTATATGTGGAATATCAAAAGCAAACAAAACAATAACAGAAGCAAAAAAATTCAAACTCACAGAAAGAGACCAAATTTGTCATTGCCAATGTAAGTAAGAGCAGAGGGAACACTGGAAGAAAGTGGTCATACGATAGAAACTTAAGGTTATAAGATAAAAACTTACTAAGGATAAATATTACAAAACAATGGCTGCAGTTTACAGCAGTGCTGCATATGCATATGTTATACATAATATATATATACAAATTTCATATATCTATGTATATAGTGTTAACTATATATATGACAGTTATTAACAAAATTAATCCTAAAACACTAAGAATTCTCATCACAAGAATATTTTTTAATTATATCTATGTAGCTAATGAATCCTAAATAAATCATTTCATAGCATATGTGAGTCAGACAATTATGCTGTATATTTTAATTTATGTAGACAATTACATCTGAATAAAACTGTAAAAAAAAGTTTTTCCTAACTATGAACATGTCCAATTTTTTCATATAGGTAATAGTAACACAGATATGTTTATTTTGAGAAAAATTATCAGTCTGTACACAAAAGATATATTTCTTAAAGCTATTTTAGTTCAATTATAACTTTAGTAGAACTAAAATGAAGAGGCATTAAGCAAATAAAATATTTCCTTCAGATCAGATTTCAGCTATGTATCACTGTAGTTATTTTGGTTTTTCCTCTTTAGATTCCAAATAGTTGGAAAATACAACAAAATTAATAATTCAATTATTCAAGAATCATAACTTTAATTCATTGCCTAGCTATGATATGCTTATTACATGATAAAAAGAAACAGTCAAATAAAATTCAGTAAAATTAGACATTTATTTTTAGTATTGCTTAACCACATTATATGTGCACATAAAAAGAGAGGTGTTATGAATTCAAGTATTTAATAACAGCTTTAAATAAAAAGAGGGCTGATACTAATGAACTGAAGCAACTCTTATTAAAATGCCCTTAGAATTGTCAGAAATACATATTGCTTCATTCTCAACTGCAGGTATACTTACATTCTCATAAATGAGACCATCCATCTTTAAATAAACTAAAATTACCTTTGTTTTAATTGCTGTATATGGAGCCAACTTTTGTGGATCTCTGTTCATGTTAACAGGAATGGACACTTTATGGACAAGTAAATTTCTTGGAGAACTGAATATATTTTGAAATGGAAAATTTCAATCATCCATGAAATTAAACAGAGCTTTAGGAAGAGAAAAAAGAAAGAAACTTTTCAATTATGGATTCTGTCCGCCCATCTTAGATTCCCATGTCAAAGTAAATAGCTTATTATTCCAAAACAAACTCCTCAGAAGTTTTTGCATATTCCCTTTATTCTAATTCTAATAGTCTCTCTGTGTAGCGCCTGTGCTTTAATTCTTCTGGTGAGACTTGCTATACATTTCTGCTTGTTTGCTTCTTCTTCCCTTATAAAATAGTTCAACATTTAGCAGATTTTGCTGTAGAAGAAAGAAAGGGGAAGAGGAAGGAAAGAAGGGATGCAGGGAGGAGGCGGTAGATGATAAAGAAAAGAAATTAACAGGATCAGTCCGACTTTGTCAATTGTGGGATAAAGCGGCATTCACCTAGTTTCTGGTCTCCCACCTTGCCTCTGAGGTAAATGAACCATTTATTCAATTGGAAATTTCTGGGGGTTAGATGTTGTTGCTGCTGTTATTTTTGTGTGTTTTTAAATTTTAATATTCTCTTAATATTAATCATGGAGAAATAATAAAAATCAAAATACAATAAGACTGAAAATCTGGATAGAACTAATTTGAAAATTTCAATGTTAAAAAAGCAAAATCTGGTATATAATAGAATAAAAATGGAAGGCAGTCTGATCCTCCCTAGATACTCATTAAATTTCCCTCAATCGTGTCTAGTAAGAATAAATCCACCCAATTCGCTCCTTCACCTTTTAAGCTGTGTCTTGTGCTCTAGGATCCCAAAAGAATTTCCTGTACTGTAGAACATATTAGAAAAGTTGTAAGTACAGATAATATTGCTTTAGTTATATAAAATAGACAGATAAAATATATATCTTGGAAATTTTTACATGGTCTGTTCTAAATTGTAATTCATCATTCTTTGCATGGAAAAGCTTTTCTCATGTATTTGTTTCTCAAAGTCAGGCAGAAATTTCTGAACATTTATTTAAACAAGAAATTTTAATTTCCCAAGTATTCATATCTGCAAACACTTCCATAATCCATTGTGAAAAGAGATTATATTAAATACTTCAAATAAATCAGATGTATACATTGTTTTATTTAAAAAAGATTAGAGTTATAATCAAAGTAATGCCAAAATTTGATTCAATTTTAAGAAAGACTACATTGAAATTAGTATTTGCATCATGAGGATTAAAGGTAGGATTTCCTACAAGCTATAAAACACAATTGTAACAATTATGTGTAAAGATGAAAGAGAAATTAGAAATCTGATTCAGATTATGAATACATAAAATGATGGTTAGCTCTTTAATAGACAAAGGAAATAGCGTATTCAAAGGTAAATAAGGCAGCACATCAGATATTGAGGTCTCATCAGTCATTGATATGGTTGAAGTGTAGAGTATGGTGTTTTATGGTGATGTAATATGGTGATCACTTAGAAAGAGAAGTAAATGAGTTTATCTTAAATGGATTTGCATTCTTTTCAAAACAGTTACAGTTGATTGCTTGTCTAAGACCTTGATTAGAAGACAAAAATCAAACCCAACAAATATGTTTCTAGATGCAATTTAACTAGGGAAAATAATATTTTAGTATGTTATGCTATGTTAATGGATTTGGTCTGCTTTACAAAATCAGCTATTACAAAGATTTTATTTGTTAAAATTGATGTTCAATACAAAGAATAATTCCAACAGCAATCATAAAAATTGGTATGTTGAAGGCTAAGATAGAAACTAGATATTTTGCTTTCTGTAAGTTCACACAATTTTTAATGTTCTAGTAAACTGACAAAATGAGAACTTTATGACATAGTTTATAGAACTTCTTTTGAAGTTGCAGAGCATTGTCATTTACCCTTTTTATCCTTATTTTCAAGTTATAATGAACTGAATTTACTTTTAATGTACTACTGAACTTGTACTTCTATAATGGAATAATGCATATATGGAAGAAATTCTCCATTATAATGTAACTGCATGATATTGTTTTCTACCATTTTGTGTTCCAGACACTACTTGTAATCATATGCTGTTTGTTTATTTTCTTGTATACTAATCTGATTATGTACCTAAAAGGTTGATACTGAACATAGGTTAGTTTCCAAAAATATGTCTAATTTTGTTCCTACATATACACATATAACATGATGATACTTAATGATTATATATCAATAATTCAGTGAAATGCTTATCAGTTTTAGTAATAGCATGCATTAATTTGGACACAAAATGGGGAGGAAATTACCTTAAAAATAACTTAAAAATAATAGTTCTTGCTTTATAATTTTTAAAAGATACATGACTTTTAAAGAAAGGAATGGGTTTTGCTTTTCTGGAAAACTACTAAAATACAATTTATAATCAAATTTTTCTCACAATAAACTCAATTTCAACCTGTTATACTAACAAGTTATACCTTATTTTATTTTTAATGATTTATATTATTTAGGCACATTGCATCATAACATTATGCAGGTTTAACATGGGCATCATTGCATATCAACATCTGTATGCAATTAATTAATTTCACCACCACCAATCCAGTTCTTCATTATATACTTGATCTCCTCTACCCAATTTGCCTGTTCTGTTCCCTCTCCTGCTTGCAGATCACTAATATATTTCATTCACTGAAAGTCTACTTTTGTTTGATTTAATTTATCTGCTTAATTTCTTTATTCACTACATATAAGTGAAATCATACAATATCCTTCTCTTCTGGCTTATTATTTTACTAGCATGTGGTAGTATGAATCTATTAGAAAGGATTATTTTATGGGAAATGTAAAAGAAGCCACCTAATCAATTTGGAGTCATATTATCTAAAGATACTAATATAGGAAAGATGTCAAATGACTAGAGTCCAATTAATGAGTTGCTTTATATTAATAGAGCTTAGATTTCAAAAATATAACAAAATGTATGTCTTTGAAAGATCATGTTGTTAAACATTTGAAGTAGTTGTTAAATTGAAGACAGGGCTCCAGTATCAGGATGGGTGACATGATCCTAACTGAACAGTGCTAATAAAATAAGTAGCTTTTCTTAACTCTAGTCAATTAAACTGGTAGATTTCAGCAATTCATTAAATGAAGGAAAAAAGACTCAATAACTATTTCAAATTCCTTAACATAGGATATTTGATGAGCAATAATGTCATTTAACAAGATTTAAAAAATAGCAATAGCAATTATAGAGAAATAGATAGTGAATTGAATTTTGTGCATACAATTCTTTAGGAGCTGATGGGACTTTTACCTAGAGTTTCTATTATATGATTGTACCTAACATCTGTAAATATTATTATCTGGACTAAAGATTTATGAACAAATGGACCCTCATACTCATGTAAGCATACAGAAACACAAATAAGAGAGAAAAGATTTTATAAGCTTCAATAATGATGCAGTTACATAAGTTTTCAATATGCAAAAATGTATAATCAACAGAATGAACTATTTATAAAGCTAGGCAAAAGGAAATTCAAAGAAGAGAAAATGATTGATAGTGGATAAAATTAGTGATCTGTCATTTTTCCAGAACTAAGGAGGAAAATGATGGTCATTAAGTTATTTAAACATCAGTGATAAGAATGTTAGATGTTTAAGGAATTTTTCTATGCTCTATGAATGAACTCAGTAATATAATTATTATGAAGATCATGTACAGGATCATAAACTGAGGTTTGAGATATGAGCAAGAGGTGCAAAAAAAAAAAAAGGGATAATGCTCATTTTGGTAGGTGCACCCTTGTGGCTCAGGCAGCTAACTGCCTAAAGTGCAGACCATGTAAAGCCCCAACACCAAGCTCATGACCTGGGTTAGAGATAAATGGAGGAAGAAGCAAATTAAAAACAACCAAATAGAAATGCTTCTTACTCCTCTCTTTTTTTCTTTTCACTCTTAAAAGAAATTAAAGATCATAAAGCATTCTGTTGTTTCACAAAAAGATTTATTTTTGTCTACATTTATTAAAACTGTCATTTCTCTATACTTTTTGTTAATAAGGGAACCATTTTTATAAACAAAAGAAAAAATTAAGAAGTAGATTATTTGACAGACCCCACTTATTTAAACCTGCTTGTATCATCCTCTTATAGGTGTCTGTAGTTGTTCTTACTGAAGAGACTTTATGCAAGTCATATTATTTTCTTTTTCCCCAGACAGGAGGGAATAACAAAGATGTCTAACTAAATAAAAAACAATGGTGTTATTTTAAATTCATTAAAAGTGAAACAAGTGTGGGCACACCCGGGGAGAGTAGCAGTTTGATTCGCAATCTCTGGTCAGTTGTGGTCCACATACATTCCAAGGTCCTGGGTTCTCATCCTAGGGTAAGTGGAAACACCCAAGATGGATAACTAAATAAAATAAATAAAAATACTTCCTCTTCTCTCTTCCTGCCTACCTGCCTACTAATTTCATTCCTGTCACTACCTTTCCTTTAAAGATAAAAAAGAAAATTATGTATATCAGGATGATATAAATATTCAAAATACAAACAAAAACATACATGAACAGAGAAAATGAAAGTCAAAACATTAGAGAAGTAATTTTCTTGAGGGATAAAGTAAAGTTGATATATTTCATGTTTTGCTCATTCAGATTTTTGGACTTTAATAAAAAGACCAAATAAGAATTTATGAATATAGTGTTTTTGGTTTAAATTTTGCTGAATACCAGAAGGCATTAAATACAAACACTTAAAGTGGGAAATGGGAAGTATGATTAAGGTGTGTGAGGGCATAGAAGTGATGGAGGTGGTAAGATGGGTACTTTTCATTTGATGGTCATTCTACTTCTTTTTAGGCCTTTGTGCTTATTGCTTTTATAATGTTAAAAATTATATTTGCACAGCAACATTAATATACTAAATGCTACTGAACTCTGCTTATAAAATGGTGACTAGACAACATTTTATGCTATGCATACAGTATTACAATAAAAGAGTAGATTGGTAAATTAAGAAATACAAAAGAAATGATTAAAATGAAAACTGGATTAGAAAAAAACTAGAAAACTATAGAAAAAGACAGTTATGACATTTCAGATGTAAAAGTGGGCATGTTCTTATTACTGAAGTACAAATGTTCTACCTCTTATTTCTGATCTGTAGGAGTATATTTAAAAATTTCAAAAAGACCTGGTTGATATAAAGGAAAATCAAATATCAGTTCATTGCCATCGGGAAGACTTCTATCAGAAAAAGAAAACTGATGCATTTATCAACAAGATCTGACAGAATGTAAGATCACTGCTGTTAAGGGGATTCAAGTGGGGAGGAAACGATGGTGGGAGCCAGGTGACAGTAAAGGGCAATGGCACTCCTCTGTGGTTGGTTGTGGTGTGAAAAACATGCAGATAGAGGTGCTAATTCAATGTCCTAAAAAGAATGTAGTAATGCAAGTAAAATAAGTGCTAAAACTACTTTAAGTAAGTATAAAAAAATACTAAGAAATATTGGCAAAGGTGTGGAGACCACAACTCTACTTCACTGCTAATGGAAATATGAAATGATGAAACTGCTCTGAAATAATGTGGTGAAACCCCCTCCCCCATTAACAATAGAATCACCATGTGATTCAGCAATTCCACTTCTATATATTACCCCAAATGATTTAAAAGCATGTTCTTGAGCATACATCTGTATACTCATGTTAAGTGTATTATTCACAATAGCTAAAATCTGTAAAAAATCTAAGTGTCCTTCTACGGATGATTGTATAAGCAAAATATGCTACATATATATATATACATATATATATATATATGTATATATATATATATATACACGCCTATATATACATGGAAACACATATTCAATTTCTTTCCAAAAGGGAAATTTACTACATGCTACTTCATGGATAAAAATTGAAATTATGTCAAGTTAAATAAACCAGTACAGAGCAGAAATGTTCCAAGAATCCATGTATATAAGGCACCTGGTGTAGTCAAGTTTATAGAAATAGAAACTGGAATGCAGTGGCAGCCATCAGTGGGAAGAGTGGGGGAAATAGGGAGCTACTGTTTAATGTGCACAAATTTTAATTTTGCAAGATGGAAAGAGTTCTGAGATGGAAGGTGGTAACGGTTACACAACCATGTTAACGTTGTTAATGTATTTAATATCACACGGACTCTAACCTTAAAATGGCCAGTCTTACGTTTAATGTACCCTAATTTAAAATTAATACAATTGCAAGAATTGCATAAGTAGCATAATCCTCTTTAAATAAAATTGCTTCCATCTATCCATCCATTCATTCAACCATGTGCAACAAAACTAGCAAAATGCCACTTTCTGCATGTACTTTTATATTTGACAGTATTAGTTTAAATATAATTTTCACATTTTTATTTGATTGTGTTATTTCTTGTTTATGATTTGCCATAGTGTTGGGAAATTTCCTTTTCAGTAAATGTAACTAAAACTAAGATTATAGAAGCATTAGAAGAAAACAAAACAAAGCCAAACAAAACAAAACAAATAAGGTATTACATTAGGTAACCTAGAAAATAGACCAATATCCATGCATGGCTGAAATAATACTTCAACAATACCAGACATTTAAATTATGCTTTTATTGTTCATCTGATCATCACTTTTTAAACTGGATTGGATTTTTGTCTTTCTTTCCAAGATAACTGAAAATAAAACACGTCAAATTCCTAAAGTCTTTTTTGTAGAAGCAAAATGTTTAATATCATTTCAATCTTTTTAGTTGAAAACATTAACTTTAATCACATGTATTGAGTACTTTTCCCCTTTCCATTTCTAAGTCCAAGATAGGTATTTATTGCCTCTAAACCTAGACCAACTGGTGCTTAAATATTCTCCAGTAGAGGTAAAAACAAACAAGCAAAAAACTGATGAAATTTAGTGGCACTTAATTGGCTCCAGTGTAAAGCCTAAAATTCTTCAGTCAAGACTCACTGCAAGTCTTTCACATTTGTTAAAATATATTTTGTTTCATCTCAGCATTCATTTAACTCCAGTAATATTAATTTGAAAGAATGCTTCAGACATTATGATCCTTTAGTTATCTTATTTTGTCCCTTAACCACTATTTACCTTTCTCCCAACTTCCATTCTTCTTCCATTCCAAACCTGAATGCCCGGATCAAGATTCTTCATCCATAGATACATGATCGATAGATAGATAGATAGCTCCAGATATTTTATATTTTTTTACCAAAGCAATATTTAATGTAGGTTACTTAATAAATACAAGTAATTATTCTGCCATAAATTTAGGTTCAAACTAATTAGTTTTAAGAGCAAATGTTGGATACTTATTTTATTTCAATCCTAGTACTCTTTAGAACGCAGATCTTTCTTATGGAAGAATTTCTAAATATAGTTTCCCTACATCTGAATTTTTTTCTTATCCCCCACCCTTTTTCTAACATCTGTTGATCTTTTAATTCTCAGCTTTAAACATTCTTTCGACAATTTTTTCTCTGGAGACAGTTTGATTTTACCTAATTTATTTTGTTTATCATGTGTAATCAGTATATAGGTTATGAGTGGCACATAGACGTTATATGTATGTGGATGAAAATGGATATTAAAATCCATTTGGATTTGGATAAAAATGTTTATTAAAATCTTCATAGAGATCATTGACAAGATAATTTTATTTTAATCAGGTTATGGTATCCAAAAAACATAATTAAAAAATTTAAAGCTTAATAAGATAGGGACATGATAGGATGAAGACAAGTTTTTTTTTCTTTCTTTTTTTGATAAACCTAAAAAGGGGAAGAGAAAAATTATGAGTAGCACAGAGATTTTACGTAGAAAGTATTTTTTTAAGAAGAGATTTGTGTATCATTAACTCTTTATGGGAAGGATATAATTAGGAAAGCATGTTAGAATAAAGTTGATAATTGAAAAAGGAATATCCCACTCATGAGAAGTATATGACATTTGACTATTATAAGCTAGAAAACTAATCTAGATTTTAATCTAGAAGGATTAGGTTTAGAAACTAGGAGAAACAGTAGGGTTTAAGTGAATACTATAAGATTAATGGCAAGAAAATAGCTCCATTTCCATTGAGTATCTGCTGTTTTCTCTGAGAAGTGCAAGTTAATGTCACTTTTTGAAAGGCAAAGTTGGACTCATCAAAGATAACATAAGGCAAGTTTTGAGATGATAACATGACAGTACACCAGCTGAGTAAAATTGTTAGCTTGATTTTTATTTAAATGTATTTAGCTAAATTCTAATTTATATTTTTTATAAAGTTCAAAAATTTAAAGGTTTCTATTGTGTAAATTTGAATGAATTAAATTAATTGAATATTGTATAATATTATTGTGTAATAAAAGAAATGTTGTATTCTTCATTCCATATACATTTGAAAAATCTGATGGGCTTGTATTAACATTTCTCCAACAGGAATGGTGTAGTAGGAAAGACAGGTCATATTCAGTGATGAGTTTCGAAGGAGAAGATTTTTCTCTTAGTATGGAGTTGACATGCATACCTGAATAAATAGTTTCAAGTGAAATTGACTATGCTCTTTTACCCTTATACAACCATTTCTTTTTAATGTAAAATCATGCTTTAAAAAATACTGATTTAGGTTTAGATTGTGTTAAAATTGCATTTTTATAAGAGCTTTAAGAGAGAATTTAATAGTCTTGAACCACACAAAAACATTGAAAATATTTGAACTTTATAATGTTGCCTAGAGATAGTTTATTTCTTGCTATGTCAAGATAGAGAGCTATAATTGCTAGAATCTATTCTTATCTAATTGGATAAATGAGCAATTATTGCATTCAAAGAAAGTAGCTTCATTATAGAATATAGAAATAAGCAAATAAATCTCAAATTCTTACATATCAGCTTTTTTATGTTCAATACAAGCAACTCCAATGGAAGAAAATACATCAATTGCTTTTGCTATTATGTTTCTACATCAATCCCTAGAGAAAGTATTATGATTAATAGTAGTTATTGCTCTTGAAGCTATATTGCCTTTCCAATAAAATATAATCCAAAAGTCTTGAGCTTTATAAAACTAGCCTGGAAACAGTTGTAATAATATCAAAGGTATCTCTGGTTTTCTATCTAAAAATCATAAACATAATTATAGGAGTTTCTGCCCATGTTAAAACACCCTGATGAGCTAACTGATTTTTTTTCTTTCCCAAACAATCAAATGGTTTTACTTTTACCGTTTGAAAAGAAGTTATGAACTAGCCTTCGGATTTAACAGAATAGGACCAATTTCTTGAAACATTTGGTGCAGTGGAGTTCTCTTTTCACACAGATTATGGTTTTAATATCCATATTCTCAAGACTATTTGAAAATATGCTGTTTAGATTTTCTCAATTGATCCAATATGTTCAAATTGAAAAGAAAGCAAAATGTTTTATTCAGCAATTATCTGTTAGAAAAATGCATTTTAATAGATTAGCTTCATGTCAAGCTTTTTGTGACAATCACTTTTTCATTTTTTGATGAGTTTGCTGCAATAGTTAAGGTTTACTTGGGATTGGAATACTGTATCTTGAGAGCATAGAAAAAAAGTTGAAGAGGTTTACAATTATACAAAAATATGAAAAGTATTTGAGATTTGTACATATTCATATATAATAGCAACTATATAAAGTAAATGGTGAGATTTACTTAGAAATATATGCATTTGTATAAAGAGAAAGCAATAGAAAATATTAAGTAATTTAGTAGATTCTATTTTTGTCCATGATTAATTCATAATTTCTTTCAAGTTAATTTGACCATTAATGCTTATATTCGAGGCCATTCTTCACTCCATCATATTCTGCAAGGTGATAGATATGTATGCCCTGGAATCAGTAACTATTATTTCTTTCAGATTATCCTATCCCATTGAAATCTGATGAGAGGAGTTGATGAAGATAAGTAGACATCTTTCCTATGTGCTCTGAGAAGTCTTGCTATTTTTTGCTTATTATTTTATAACTTTATCTCTATTTAGGATGGATCTTTTTTTTGTCTACTCTTTTTCCATTACATGTTCTGTAATATGAGAACAGAGGAAGAAATCGCCTACATATCTTTCTGCCAAGGAATGATTTACTGATTAGGGCTGAAGGTATAAAGGATTCCGTAGAAACGGAGAGATAATGACACTTCATGGTATAAAACAGTGAATTTCATTCTTCAAAATAGGAGCTAAGGAAACATCTTCTGTTTAATCAAATAAATAAATAAAAATCTGATTAGGAGGATGTGGAAGAGGTGACTTAATTATAAGAAATGAGACATTTTTAATTGACAATTTTGTTTTACTGAGTCTTTTCTTTTCCTCCATGCTTAAAATATTATGGTAATATAGAATATGGCTTATAGCTAGACTTATAAATTTAGGTCTTGCAAAATTAGTCTACGATCACCTAATGATTCAAAATGATTCATTCACCTAAGGGAGGGATGGTAAGTTGCTTCTGCATTCATTTAAAGCTGCTTAGTCTACAAAAGATAGTAAATCGCACATTCACATTTTTGAAACTATAGAATGATTGTATTTTGTGTGAACTACGTGTTTCGTACAGTTGACACATAAAGATCATTTTTGTATGTAGTTTTAAGCCCTTTTCTCAATATTGTATATATAATCAGTTACATTTATTTAAGATTAATGGGCTAGAACACTTAAGAACCCACTGTTTCTAGGCTGTTGACTATGTGCTGAGTTGTGAATATGTCTATTGATTTGGAACTATCATCTATCTATCACTTACCTATCTATATATCTCATAGAACTTTCAATCTAGAAGGAAGAAAAGAGGGAAATTAATACTAGAAAATATTTTGCATTTTTAGCTGCATAAACAACTGCTATTAAATATAAAGCAATGTTTAGAAAACTAATGTAAAAACCAAAAATTGGGAAACTGTCCAAAAATATTTAAAATATGAATAAAATGTTAACATTAAAAAATTGATATTAGAGAAAATAAGTTATATCTTTGGACTTTTTGAAAAGCTGCAAGCTTTCACAGCTGGTAAAACTGTGTATACATCCATGCAACACTAGTTCCCTCTTTAGACAAAGGAATCATAAGGACTCATGAATCAGACTATCCCATGTTTACATATTGACACTGAGGTTAACAGCCGACATTTTCACTTGATTTCCGGCCAGTTGAAATAGGCTGCATATATAAAAGTAAAAAACTACACAAAAAAAGAATAGAAGAAAATATTTAAAGCACTTTGTTTTACTGAATATAAGACCCCTGGAAATAAATGTGATTTTTCTAAGGCAAATGGTTTAAAGTTTTCTGGAGGAAATGACGCATTAACTGAAACCTGAAGGATGAACAAAGATACAACAAGGAAGAATTTAGTTGCCATCCATTTATTCTCTCAAATAATAAATATTCCCAAGTACCTAATATGTGACAGGCATTGTGGAACACTGACTTAGAAATATACCTTCCCTGCTCGAATGGAGCTCACAGACCAGGAAGGGAAAAGTATGTGCCAAGACCTGGAATCTGTCAGAGCATGAAAGATTGAATTGAGTAAATTCACTATGACTGAAGGTAGAGACACAGTAAGAATGTTGATACAATCCTTTGAAAAAAAAGGATTTATAATGAAAGACTTATGATCCATCTAACTTTATACTACATATAATCATAGATGAGAAGTCATTATTCAATGTCAGAGTGCAAATATAATTATGTGTGTGTGTGTGTTTCTGTGTACATGTGACACCTGACAATTATCACTATAACTGCAGTTAGAGAATTAATTCTATAGTTGGAGTTTGGAAGCATGGTTAGTTGACTGAATCCATAAAATAACAGAGGGGTTGGTGAATTGAAATGACAGTGGAAATGTCAAGGACTGAATTAAATAAAGAGCTGCTTCTTAGACATATATGAATATAGAGACATTCTCCCATCTTTCTCAATGCCTCATGTAGTTCCTGATACATAGGAAGCAACAGCAATTTTGCTATAGTTTGTTATAAATATACCTGGTTCTCATTAGGCCCTCAACAATGTTACTAACATGATAGTGTGTATGGGAGGGGGAATCTTTTGCTAATGAAAAAACACTTTGAGGAGACTGTTTGAATTCAGTATTCAGAGTGTGTTATTGAATTCAAGAATGCACCTTTCATTAGCTATGTGACATAGAGTATTATTACTTAACTTGATTATACCTCAGTTTCCTTATTTGTAAATTAGGACTTATATTAACCAATGTCAAGATTAAAAGTGAGAATGAGTGCCCACAACTGAGAACCATGTTTAGCAAATGCAGATTAAGAGTCTTTCAGTCTAGTTTAACTATTTTGATGGGTAATTTTGTTTCTCTAACCCATTTATACAAAGGTGCTTTTATTCAAATGAGTACAATTAAACTTTACTAGGCAATCTCAGCAAAAAATCTAGATGCCAAAAATAGCTGAGTACAAAAAGAGGAAGATGAATAATAAAGACATGATATAAAATGAGAAGTGTCATTTCCATGAACAAATCTTGTCATTCTAAGTTCTAATACTCAAACAAAACAAAAATGGTTAAATAATCAGCAAACTGTATCAGAGGAAAATAAGGAGGCTAGAAGTAGGATCAATTTAAATTTAGTACTATTACAAAAGAGAAAAATTACAAAGAAGAATTTGTTCTCTCTTTTAAATCTGAAAGATAAGTAAACCTATAAGCCAGTATGCTAAAATGCAATGCTTTATTATAGTTTATAGTTAATGGTCCCAAATACATGATTCCTTATGCAATAATAAGTAAAAGTATCAAGATGTAACAAACTAGTCACTGATGATGTCAAAGAAGCATCCAGAGTAATCGGAAACAATCATAAAATATTATTAAAAAAATTGGAATGAAAAATGGTGTTTTCAGATTCATTTCAAAATAAGACCCATGACATCCCTCTTTTTCCAAAAAGAACCTGAATCAAAGGATTACAGGTAGTTAGTTTATTTCCAAAGTGGTATTAGGCAGTAGGAATGAGGGTTTTGAAGTGGAACAGAGTGAGAGCATCGATAGAAATTTATAAATAATATCAAGAAGCAGTAACAGAGGATAGTTTATGAAGTTTACCTCCAATTTTACAACAGCTGATTAATCTTGTGAGATCTTCCCTGGAGACTTTGGAAATTAATCTGAGAACTCCCCACAGACAGGGAACATTTAAAAGGGAAATCTTACCCATTGTTAGCATCTCATAGGTCAAACATTAAAGGCATTTATATTTGTAAATGAGAGTTGTGTCATATGGAAAAGCTTCAAGGCTGGAAGAAAGAGGCATTGAGGCCAGATCCTCAAGTATGAAGTAGGTGAAATGTGAACCAGTCAATTCAACATTAGGTGCTGGAGATGAGAGGGGTTAAGTGCCATCCCAAAGGAGTTCAATACAGACCTGAGTATTAGCAGGACAGTGTTGCACTATAAGAATGAAAAATATATGTCTGTCCTCAGTGAAGGAGATTATCTTTAATCAATTCAAAATTCATTTTTCTCAGTCTCCTACACAATAAATACTACAAGAATGGGAAAAGTTTCTGCTCTGTTTTATTTGGAAACTTATTGCACAATAATTTTATCCCAGCAAATAAGTGAAGATTTTGCTGTTGCAGTTTTTTCTTGTAGCTGTTCTAACAATGGAGAGGGAAAGACATTCTAGTCTGTGAAACATTTAGGATATCTTTTGAATCATATACATTTCTGGAAAAAATATCTAAAGTCATTTTCCAGGCAAAGTAGAGTAGCAAAAATGAACCACAATAATGTTGAAGACAAGTTATAAACAAGCCAACACTGCAAAGAGTTCGAGAAAACTCTAAAAAGTCTTCCCTGCTCATGTTACCTAGAGCTCTACACTCCTGCTTACTTCTAATCACAGTCCCTACACGCAGTCCCTTCCTAAATAATGCTCATTATTTAAAAATACTTACGTGTAGACGAATCACTCTTGGTCTCTCTAAATTACAAAGACCATGAGGATCAAAAGAATATATTTTCTTTACCATTTTATATTCAGGACCATGGTCATTGTGTCAAATTACATGCACTCAATATACATTTTTTTAATTAATTAATAAATCAATTTACAGCTAATGGAAATAAAAGAGTGAAACTGTTCTCTCAAGGAACATGAATAATTGCTCCACAACTCAAAGAATCTTTAAAGTTACTTGATTTGCATCAGAAAATTAAGCATATTTTGAATTTTATTGACTACTATATCTGTGTTTGTACTAATTCATTAAAACAATGGTTTAATTTGCTTTTCGGGAGTAACAGTTCTTCCTTAGGAAATGGAATTGTCATTTGATCCAACAATCCCATTTCTAGGTATTTATCTAAAGAGTACAAAAGCACTAATCAGAAAAAAAAAATTGCACCCCTATGTTCATAGTAGCACAGTTCACAAAAGTCAAGATGGGAAAACGACCTAAATGCCTGCCCACGGGTGACTGGATAAGGAAGCTGTGCTATATATACTCACTGGAAGTTTATTCAGCTATTAAAAAGATGTAATTGCGCCTTGCACAACAAGGTATGAAACACAAGGTAATTCTGCTGAGCAAAATAAACTTGAAAGAAGAATACTATAAAGTTGCACTAATATGTGGCAAATACATAAACAAAATAAAGGAGCTCACCAAACAGATCAACACCCTCAGGTGTCAGACAGTGGTTGGCAGAGGAGGGGGAGGGAAATGAAGAGGAAGGTGCAACACTGGTTGGAAATAGTAAAACTGACAGTGGAGACAGCAGGTGCTAGAACTCTGGTGCTGAATAGGTGTGATGTACACACTGACTGGGATGTGGCCCAACTTACAAATAGTGCTGTAAACAAATTGACTTTTTATTAAAAAAAAAGAGATGCCCAATATTTATCATGCAAGTATTTAGTGCCCCCCCATTCCTGTATGTCTCTAAAAAAATAATAAAACCTTGTATATAATATATACTTAATATTTTAGTAATCACACTCAAGCTTCTGTGTCACTGATATTTTTTGCAAGACTTTCCAATTACTTTTGGTAATTTGATGAATTTTTGAAGGCCCAGTTCCATCTTTCCTGCATGGAATGATAGAGTCTGCTTTTGTACGTGAGCATCATGAGGTCCTAAAACTTTGCGTGATCAGCAATTATTTTCCAAATAAATTTAAGGCTTTGTCAATATAGAAAAGAAACCTGCCATTCTGAATCTTTGTATTTAGGACATTAAGTGTAAGAGTCATTTAACTTTTGGCTGTGATTTTCCTTCTTCTTTCCAGAAAATAATAGTGTTATTATGATAGCCAGCATATATTCAACTATGTCTTGCTAGGTAATAAACATGTCCATTATTCAAAACAATGTAATTTAACAAAATTTTATTTTACTTGTATTATTTGTAATGATAAGGGACATATTCAAAACAGAAGCCATTAGGAAACCAAGGCTTCAGCATGTCTGTACACCTGACAGTAACAAGGATTTACAATCACATACATTACCCTCCCATAAACCACCGTACTGACACCTGAAATTTGGGAAATTCAGAAAAATGTCATCAATCTACTTGGAGAAAATAACAAATGCTATTGGATCCTGGCTATTGAGCCAGGCTATTCCTGGCTATTCCCCACACAGTGGTTTACCTGAGTGGGGGTTTCTGGATTCCATTCTCCAAAAAATCTCACATAAAAACTTTGTTTCTACCTGCAGATAAAATTATGGCACATTGTTGAATAGTCCATATGTTCGTTTTAAAACATTCAGAAAATCTCAAATATTATTCATTACTATTTGTGAAAATGGTCTTATGTACTGTATGTACTTGCATTTTCCTTGATATACTCAGTCCATCTTGATGTTAATTTTAACTTATTTCTCTATTTTTCTACAACCAACACTTATGGAAAGAATGTCATCAAAAATGTTTACTATATATAAAAATATAAGGTTTTTTTTTATTTTACTAAAAGCTTATTTCAGTCTCTAAATGCATTTATGCATTTCTGTGTTTTTATTACTTCATAATACTGTGAAAATAATCTTTTTCTTGAGAAATATACATAGCTACTAAATAATGTCATACATAGAAAATTCTATAATGATTGGAAATCTAGAGAAAATTTTGAAGGGATATTTAGATTTCTTTGAAAAAGTGTTGTCTAGTAATTCTATTTATAACCTGACCTCACCTATGGTATTATCTTATAAAAAAAATATATTGTCTTAAACCCATTTTTCTCTTATAATTTAAACATTCTGTATTTTAGGTTATTTATGTAGACAAAAAGTTTATCTTAAATCTCATTACAAGCTAGTAGTCATACCAAAAATGTTGAACATATTAGTATAAGATGGTCCTAGATTTTATCACTCTAAAGTGTTCACATGAACGTTTCTCTTTCATTATCTAAAAGAGGCAGATAAACACTTTTGACAATTTAAATATTGGAATTCAATGACAGGACACAATATTATTTCAAGATATATACTACTGGTGCCAGCAGATCATCAGATAATCATTATTAACTTTAGTTAACCTAAGTATAAATAATTGTAAAAGATTTTCATAAATGTAGTACATGGCAGAGCAGAAATGAAATACCTGTTATTCTGACTCCATGATGAACTTTTCAAAATAATTGTGTAAGATCATTGATTTAGTTGTTATGTGCACACTGTCTTTCGCTAGCTACCATGAAAAACAATTAAAGACATTATTGATATTAACTACAAAAACAAGAAAAAGAGCAAATGAAGTTTTAATAAAATTAGTATGATCTATAATTTATCCAATATATAAACTTGGGGGAGAAGTAATACATAATATTGTATCTTATGGGGATATAAATATATTTGTATGCAATGTTGATTAAATTAAGATATTTTTCACAAGTAAAGTTCCATTCACAATTACTGGAAACTATGTGCTGACTTGGTTTCTGTTTTTCTCTTTCCCTCTTTACCTCTCTCCCCTTTGCCCCCTCCCTCTCTCCTTTCCTCCCTCCCCCCATAATAAGAAATTGGAATTTGAGGTGTTTAGTGCTACCACAGGTCCAACAGTATAGGAAATAATTTACTGGTCAGTAATACCACTTTAAAACTATGAAAAAAATAATTTTGATTTACTATTTAATTCCCACATTGTAGGAGGTCCAAGGGAGCCTAATTACTCTTCTCCAGTGAATTCTAATTAATTAGAATCTCAAGAGTCATATTCTTCCAAAGGGAATACAAACATAATAATTTTATTTCTGCTATAGCTAGATAAGACAAATTTTTCCTATGGAAGGATAAAGGGTACAGTTTATAAAAAGTACATAATGGACTTAAATTATTCTTATTCTCTCCTGTATCTCTTATACTGACATTCCACTGAGAATAGGCCTCCATGATCGGTGAATGAACTAAGTGTCTCATTTGGGAGTGATGAGATGAATAGTGAAGAATACAGACCTACAGTATCAGAAAGGAAATTTAAACATACATACTAATTGACATTATTTACACACTCTTTGATAGTCACCAAAAACTAAGCAAATATAATTAGTGTTGTATACTCTCAAAGTATGTATTACTAGATATTCTGAAATATCTGCCTCAAAAGAGAATTTGTTCAAATGAGATATCTGAAGAGCCTGAACTAGGATATGTGTTTAGGAAACCAAATCTCTTGTTGACAACTTGGCAAATGTTAATTGAATTTACAGACCAATCTTAAAAAAGGAAATCCTTGGATTTTTCTATAGGTCTTGGATTAAGGAGCTTAATTTACATTAGTCACTCACCTGTTTTGTTTAAATACAAAATTACAGCAAATAATTGACTGTTCATAAATTGGTACAGGGATTTTTCACCTTACCACAACCTCTACGAACCATGTCTTTTCTGGATGGACTTACATGTTTATT
Organism: Solenodon paradoxus; assembly: GCA_004363575.1. Classification (NCBI taxonomy): domain Eukaryota; kingdom Metazoa; phylum Chordata; class Mammalia; order Eulipotyphla; family Solenodontidae; genus Solenodon; species Solenodon paradoxus. The sequence goes on along the minus strand of RJWH01000207.1, from coordinate 645,376 downwards.
TATTTCAAATAAAAAGTTCGGAAAGTTAAATCCAAAGTCTTTAGAGTATTTAGAATGGATGAAGCCTTTTATTATAACCAGGCCAATTAATTTAATGATCATGATTTTCATCATATAATATCTTTCTTAAGTTTGCAATCACATTTAAAAACCTTGAGTGTATTCTTCTAGTGCATTATTCAAAATAGTAAGAGTTTCATACATATTCAATTCCATGTTAAGAATCTAAAAGTTATAGTAGAATGATCTTGATGTCAACAGAATATCCCATAAGACTAAGTTTCTTAAATTACTGACGTTTCTGAAGATCATTTCCCCAATATATGACTTAGATTATAGTGCATTATGTTTTACACTTGCTATTAAGAGCTATAGAGTTGTCTGTAGCTTTATGTCACACTATTATTGCTACTATTATTATACTATAACTGCTATTATTATGTATCATAATACTTCTGTTGTGTGTTGGTAGTTTATCCAAATTGGAAAAAAAAAATTATTTTGTTTAAATACCCTTTGTTTATCCTATGATATATTAGTAAATGATATGTAGAATTAATGCATGTATCCATGAATAATTGAATGAAAAATGGAATCACTAAAAACCTCTATAGCTCTCTTAACTTAAAAAACAAAAAACATGTGATTTCACTCATGTATGGTATATAGAAAATCAAGAGAGCTAAATAAAACAAAAATAAGTATTTAGTCTATAAGACCAAATTGTTGGCTAAAAGAAGGAAAGAAGGAAGAAGATTGAGCAGATTCATTAAAAGGGTTCAATTGTATAGTGAAAGACAGAGTAGAACTTATAGTGGTGCATTTCTGTAGCATATGCAAATGTTGATTTATGATGAAGCACACCTGAAATTTATATAATGGTATAAAGAAATGTTATTTCAATAATATACTAATGCATTATTTGTATAAATAGATGAGCATATTTTTAAATAGTATGAAACATATTTCTGTGCAATTCCAAATAAGAAACATTTTACCAAGCAAATATGAAACAGCATTTGTATATTTCTAAAGAAGTCATTCTGAAGAAAATTACACTCAAGGAAATATGTAAATATGTTAGTTGATTACAAATTGAATCACAAGATTTTATATTCACACATTATTAATTTTATCATGTGTCTTAGTTACTGGGTTACAAAACTGGCATAATTATCATGTCCGAATTTAGTTTCCAAAGTGTTGTTAAAAAAGTTTAAAAACCAGTTAATTTCAATGCTACTAAATCTATTCCAGAGCACAGAAAAAGTAGGGAAATATTCAAATAGTTTTATGATGAGATGATAAATACTTTTCCCTAAATTGTCAAAGCTACACTAAAAAAAGCTATTCCCCACTTATTTATGAATACATTTCAGAGGTATTAAATTATAATAAGCAAATGGTATTAATAGCATATTGAAATAATTATAGAAATACATGAATGAAGCTTTTACCATTTCAGAAATCTGAGTTTCAATGCTTAACTATTAAATGCAATCAATAATATAAAAACGTATATATTTTGAAATTCTTAAAAATGTACAAATATTATAAAATAATAAAATAATAAAGAACAATATGTGTTGATCTATAGATTATCATCTATTTAATGTAGAAACATAGAAATCTTTTTTGCTAAAGTCAAATATATAATGTCCCCTCTTTTCATTGATTTTAAAAGTAATATGGGGGGATTGTTTTCAAAGCTTCTAGCTGACTAAAAACTCAAATTATAGAATTTATAAGACAATATATATTATAGATGGTGTTATAACTTAAATAAATGACTATAAAGCTTCCATAAAAATAAGAAAACTTACTGAAGTAATAGCAATGAAAAGTGCATAATTAAGCTGTTTTTCATATATACATACTAAAAACCTATCAAAAACAACAGCTATAGACAGTACCCCCAATTATAATTTAACAAATCCCAACAATTTACATAGATGAGTAGGAGTGAATACAGAAATGCCATCATTTCTCCTTTTTTTCTATTATTATTAAAGTCAACTAAAAATTTAATAGGAAATGGGGGTCAGGGGGAGGCAAATGGTGGTAGAGCTCACTGGACAATGATGAAGAACTCTTGGTGATTTGGTGGAGGGCAGGCTGTGTTGACATGTATATGAGGACTGGGGAACCTATACATATGAGTTTATTTTAATGTGTAAAAATTAAAAAAAAATTAATAAGAAAAAAAGGAAAATATGTTAACACCAACCTCAGATGATTATTGTGAGAATTGAATACATTAATATATATCACATGCTTAGAAAAGTTGCTGAGGAAAATACCCCCAATTCCCAAGAAAAAAAAAAGTCGTTTCTAACAATAAACATGTCAGAACAGAGAAGAGCAAAAAATGGAAAGTTACTTCTCTAAAACAAAAAATATACTATCACACCTCTATCATTTACATATTTTGGTATTGCAATATATATAGAAAGGTTACACTTCAGCAAAACAGAATGGGAAATTCAAGAAGGGACACTCTATTCCAGTCCATTGTAACACACAATACATTAAAGTTACATACTGTTACCAAATATGGGTTTATTTACCCAATGCTCATTGTCAGTCCAACCACTGTGACACTAGTTTTAACAAAAAGGAGAGTTTTCTTGCAAAGTCATCAGCATGGAGACAGGAGCAGCAAAATTCAAATCTACCTTCTAGAATGGAGGTCGGAGTGAGAAATTAAAGGACTATGGACTACGAAGAACAAATAAATTTCTCTTTGGACAATTTGATTGGTCTGTCCAAGTATGATAAACTAATATCATTTATGGATCTTTGTGGCTGTGGAACCCCTCACTTTTGAATATGGCACAAGTCATTATCTCCTTAGAACTTTGATTCCTAGACAGTGATTTTTTTATCCCAATGATTTTGTTCTCGAGGTCATGAAAAGGGCTCTGGTGGTGCATACTGAAGTCAAGATGTCTAAATTCTGTGTGCTTCACATTCCTTTAAAATAACATCCATATCAAGTGTCCAGGGTAGTGAGTGCAGTACTGACTTTCTAATTTGTGAGGTGTCTCTTAGGTTTATAATCTAGCTTTATAATCGGTTTTATAATCTATATTCTATTGTCTAGGAGAAGTCTATAGACTTGCAAATGTATATCAAATTAATGCTAAGAGCAAGGTTTTCAAAAACAAAAAGTTTAAAAGTTTAGCTATATTCACTGTGCTTAAAACTAAAATAAGAAGTATACTTTCGTAGTTAAAAAGAGTTAGTGAATGCATTAATTAGAACCCTTTTTTTCACCTGTGTCAACAATAACAGCTTACATTCTGACATGTAAAAACCTGGAAATCATTCTTTCTACATTGATAAAAGAAAAAAAAAATATGAATAACTACAAGTTAGAAAATCTTAGCTGCATTAGAGAGCTGAAGTTGTAAAGCAAGTGGGTCTCCCAGAAAAACTTAGAGACAGGCAAACGCAGCGAATCTTTTTACCAGGAGTTGAAGCTACAAAGCCAGTAACTGATTTGAATCCTCACTAATTGGGAATGTATTCCTGTAGACTGTGTGTAGACTAGATTGAGAGTTAAATATCTGTTGGTTCAGTATAGGTTTCATTAGTTTTTCCTACAGAAATGCCACTGGGTTCTTACTCCAAAGACTGTAAAACTGTTTCCACTTCCCAATGTCACCTCCCCATTAGTTCAGGTAGGGAAAGTGGGAAAGTAAGCTTTTGAAAATTATCAGGAAAAAAATGACGATTTTGTTTTTTATCCCACTGTACATAGAATACATTTTAAAACTTAACAAAAAGAAAGGAAGTGGGCAAAATATTTGAACGAACGTGTTGTGGCTCTCCTGTCGCATGATAAACCAAGCAGGCACTCCTCGGGAAGTATTTTAGGCAAGTTTATTATGTCGATGGGCTCAGCAGCCAAAGGCTGAGCCCAGATGGCAGATGAGGGTACACTTACATAGGTTAGAGCAAGCACGGGAAGAGAGGTGTAAATTAGAGCGAGGGGTCTACAAGCATGAGCCCAAGTAAATTATTTGTAAATTCCTCACATAGGCTAACACACAAAGGCTTCAATTTGCATGACACACAAGATTCCATTTGCAAGCAATTAAGGAAGTTCTTTATCTGCTGGTGACTTATCAGTTGCCTAAGCATTCCAGTAGGCTTAGACCACAGGATGTTTTATTGCTCTGCTAGCTTGAGCAGTTTTTACTGCTGTCTTCATGGCTACTGGGAAGTGGAGAGCAGGCTATTTCCCCTTGCAACAGCACACCAAGGAGATACATGGATGGCAAACAAACTTATGAAATGATGGTCCACATCACAGTTCCTCTAAGGAAATGCAAATTGGAACTGCCTGCTTCTAATCCTGAACTCAGAGACTTCGTAGTTGCCCCTCTGTCCTAATAACAAGTGAAAAGATGGAATTAAAATCGAATCTTATATGATCCATTGGGAAAGTGAGGTCACAGGGAAAATTGCTGATCTCAACATTTGAGAAGCAGCCAGGTGGACACTGACTCCCAACTGGCCAGGGCAGAAACTGAGGAGCAGAGATCTCTGTGAAAATGGATAAACTGGGATGAAAATCTGAACAGTAATTGGCAAATTGCTGGAGGATCAGAGCAGATAAATCTGTGAATTTAAAATTCATTTGAAGAAACCACCTTCAATGAGCTTTATCTACCAGAGCTCTTCCAGGTTCACAGAGTGATTTTTGTTGTAAAAATCCCCTCAGGTTTACTGCAAAGAGAGGATTAAAAAAAAAAGCCACTGAAATTGACAAGAGCATTCCATTCTTTTTAATAACTCCTACCTTAAAAAGAAAGTTTTTCACTAGAAACCACCGAGGTTTTCCAGAACCTCTCCAATCAAGGAGAAAAGAAATGCCCAGTTCAAATCCCATCAAGCCTCCTGAAGGAAGAAACAAAATATTCAGTGTCTTCTACCAGTCCTGTCTTACCAAAAGTGAGGGTGGAGGGAGAGACTGAGAGGCACTTTTGAAGTTCACAGTGCAGGGGCACAGATTCACAAGACACTTAGGACTTAATATTAGGGATATAGAATGTTTTCTCTCTCCTTGTGCCTTATAATCACATCACTAAAAGTCTAAATATTAAAGTTTCTTTTAACAGCACATTATGTGTGACATTTGACAAATATTGCAAAGAATACTAAAAAGGAAAAAGCAGTTTGAAATGATAATTCAAGAATCTGGACCAGACACAGATGATCTCAGGGATGTTAGAATTACCAGACTGTGAAATTAAAAGAATAAGGATTAATATGTTAAGGGTTCTAATGGGAAAGGGTAGACAACATCCAAAAAGTGATGGGTCATGAAAACAGACATAAATTCTAAGCAAAATTAAGAAGAAATTTTAGAGATCAAAAACACTGAACAGAAATGAAAAATACCTTTGATGCACCCACTAAGGCATTGGATGCATCTGAGGAAAGGAACTCTGAATTTGAAGGTATTTCTATAGAAAATCCTAAAACTGAAAAACAAAGAGAAGCAAAATAAAAAAAAAATAGAACAGAATATTCAAGAAATGTGTGGCAACTACAAAAAGTGTAATAGCTGTGTAATGGAAACACTAGAAGAAAAGAAAGAGAGGAAAAGACAGAAGCAATACCCTAAGCAATATGGACTGAGAATGTCCCTCAACATTAATATCAAATGTCATCGAACAGATACAGGGAGCTCAGTAAAATCAGGCAGGAAAAAAATTGCAAGCAAACAAATAAAATACCCTATACATATAAACAAATCAGTCAAACTTCAGAAAATTAAAGACAATGAAAAAAATCATAAAAGGAACTGAAATATAAACAAAGTGAACTATTACATACCTATCAAAAATAAACAAACACCAAACCAGATAATACTAACTGCTGGCAGGAATGTGGAGCAAAAGGAATGCTCATCTATTGCTGGTAGGAATGCAAAATGGAGCAGCCATATTGCAGGAAAATTTGTTACAAAGCTGCATATAGTCTTGCCACGTGATCTAACTATTGTACTCCTTAGTATTTACCCCAGTGATAGTGTTCACACAAAAATCTACTTATAAATATTGATAGACATTTTGTTACCAAATAGAAGCAATTAATTTGTCTCTCGAATGAACAAAATTTCCTGTAGCTGAAATGTAATGGAATATCATTCAGCAATTAAAACATGAATTATTGAGTCATAAAAAAACATGGAGGCTTTTTCCTCAAAAGTATTTAATTTTAGAATTATGTCAATTGAAACTAATTGAGTACACTCAGAGTTACTATGCTTAGTGAAATAAGTCATATAAGAAAGACAAATACCATATGAGTTCTCTCATGTAGTATATAGAGAAACCAAACAAGTGAATGAGCTAAGTAAAATAAATTTTTAAATATATCCCCAAATGAGTGGTTACAGGAAGGGTCAGGTGTCAGAGGATGAACAAATTGGATAAAGGGGTCAATTATATGGTGAAGGACAAACTATTACTTTTAGTGGTGAACATCTATAGTATATGTGGACGTTGATTTATAAGGATTCACACTTGAAACTTCTAAAATGGTATAATACAGTGCTACTTCTCTTAATATTTTTAAAGTCCATGTACCTCTTCTTCATAAAAAAGTGCTTGTGTCTCAGGTAGAACACTGATTGTCTTGTAATTTCTTAATCTTAAACCAATTTGATATTGTATAAATCCTTAGGTCCTTGACTTTCATCTCATGGTAGAATTTTTAGCGTTGGTTTTACTTCAGTACTTTACTATTGATCATTTTGGTAGCCTAGACTTATTCCTAATAAGAATTTATTTTAAATAGAGCTATACAACTTTTAGCATCTTAACAGCTGTTTTGTTTCAATCTGCCATTTTATATTTAGAAAACCTAGAAACATTTTTTAATTGTAATGTGAATATGTTAACCACATATCTTATGAGAGACATAAATGTAATTCTACTTTAATTACAGAGGTAAAATGCCTTTAGTATAAAGTACCTATATTTAGAAGGTTAATTATAAATTCATAAAATGACCTTGAAAAGATATATTGCCTCTAGACTGCAGACAGATGGACTTTTATGGATTTTAAAGAGCAGCTTAATTGTGCTAATAAAATATAATATGTAACAAAATGGGTTAGGTGAAATTCTTTCATATCACCAATTAAATGTATGCTAGATATATTAAAATCAGCATCAAACCAAGAAAATTTTACTTATTTCCCTAAATTTCTGATACATGGAAGCGAATTTACATCACTGCCTTCATTTAGAGTTAGTTGTTGTAATGTTTTAACACATTAATGTCAAAAACAATGATATATACTAAACTCCAGGAGACAAGTATAATACTGCTTAATAGCACAAGATTTGTAGAAGAGAGATTATATTGATAGTTCTTAAAATGGGGCAAATCTCCCTTCTCCCAGGGGACTTTGACAATATCTATAGATACCCTTTTGATTGTCACATCTGAGCAGGAGGAGTAGTTACTATTAGTCTTTAATGAGTAGAGACCAGGGTTCCCACAGTGCATGAGACAGCTTCCCACAAGACTTATGTGGTGCTGCAATGTCAATAGTGTCAAGGTTTAGAAACCCTGTGTGATCAAAATTATATATATATGTGTATATATATTAAAGAGCAATTGTGAAGATTCAATAAAATAATACATCTGAAAGACAATAACTCAGTGCAGTCACCTAAGAGAGACCTTATGACTGTGTGAAATAGGTGATGAAGGGAGGGTTTAGGAGTATGGTTGGTGTGATATAAGGGATGGTAGAATATTTTCTTGCAAATATATGTTTAATAGCATTAAATATAAAATTGAAAAAATATTAAACAAAGGGTTGAAGTCAGTGCTGACCAATATTAAACATATCCTGTGTGTTAGTCATCCCAAGTGAAGGCAGATTTTTTTTGTTTTATTTGCAGCTCTACAGCCAGCACATAACAGTTCACTTTTTTCTTTTGAACATAATGGATACCAAAATTTTTAAAATTTACTACAGCTTCATATTGGCTAATAAGATCCTACAAAAAAGGGCAAAAAGCTTGAATAGAATTTTTAAGAAAATATACAGATATCCAATAAGCACAAGAAAAGATGGTCAGGACCAGTAATTATTAAGGATATTCACATCAAACCACAGTATGGTACCATTTCACGCACATTAGAATGGCTCTCTCACTCTCTGTGTCACACACACACACACACACACACACACACACACACACACACCCCAAAACTAAAATGTGTTGACCAAAAAACAAAGAAAAAAGAAAACACCAAATTATCCTTCTTTCAAAACAGTCTGAGTATTACTTGTGAAACTGCACAGTGTAGTCTATGCCTAGACTACTAGACTAATAATGAATCTGGGAAATGCAAACATTTGTCGTTTGAACAATGAGGAAAAAGAAATGAGCTAAACTAATGTTTTTTATTTGTTTTCTTTCCAAAACCTATTTTGACATATGTAATTTGCTGAATGTAATACTTTCATATTCTACACACACACACACACACACACACACACACACACACATTCACAGAGGTATCTTTCTCATTGATTATGCAAATATCTCAGAAATAAACTGATTATTAAATTAACTCTCTCTGCCTCGTGAACCCACTCGGTCTTTTTCGTCCAGTCAGTAAGATAATGAACTTCTTAACTGGGCTTATTTCAAACTTATTCACCTGTAGTTTCAATAGTATTATTGTTATAGATCTTATTTAATCTTGAAGGAAAATCCACTCCAGGGAGGACATAAGTGTTGGATGGAGAGTACTACCATTCAGCTAAACCAGAAGGAGCAATGCTGAAATCTGGATACTCATGCCTGCTATGCTGAAAATCTCCAACATATGGCTCAAATGCAGTGTGAAGGATTTTTGGTTTGCATGCAAGATGTGAAAAGCTTGAAAAGTATCATTTTCATTCATAACAACAACAAAAAGCGAACACACACACAAACACACAACTCTGGACCATCTGAAAATTCAAATTTTCTTATATCCATCAAGAACTGAGGTCATCAGGTGACGACATAACCAGAAAACTTAGCATGGACTGGTATCTTCAAATAGACAACAGATATTAATACTAATTCAACTAACACATATGCTACTAGGCACCAGTAAGATTATAAATTAATTGTAAAGTGAAGGGAAAAAAGAAGAGGAAACTTTGGTAAATCTATTGTGTTATATGCAGATGTAAGTTTGCTGTTATGCATATCATGAAACAAGTTAGTGTTAAAATGCACTCTCTTAAATAAATTTTATTTTAAAAAGAAAACAATCAAAAATTTAATTAATTTAACAAATTTAATTAAACATAATTAATCAGTAAAAGTAGATAGAGAAAGAACAGTTTAATACCATACACACTAGAGAAGTATCTAGTATCACTGAAATTCGTCTCTAAGGACAATATCAGGCATTCACAAAAAATGTAAGTTCTGAGAAAATCTGACTCTTGATGTAGGCTTGTGGGGTAGGTAAAACTGGCCATTGTGTGAGAGAATAAACCCTTATTTTTCTCTTCATGTCTCTTTCAAAAAACACCTAAAAATTTTGAGAATGACTATAAAGTACTATAGACAGAAAATATTGAAAAATAATACATTTGGAAATTTTACGCTGTAGCTGTCTGATGTTCAGACCTATAATAAAATTTCATTAAATACAATAATGTCAATGGAGAAAGTATAATCATATACCCTATGAAAACAAAACAGAGTGCCTCAAAATACCACTACACACATTTGTCAGTTGATTGAAATTCAATAGGAAAAAAAGATACTTTTTTCAGTAAATCCTGCTGAGCTATTCTGAATATTCAAACAAAAGCATGCACTTAATTCATGCAAAAATTAATTCAAACAGATGACTGATCTCAATATAAAATCTAAAACATAATTTTCTAGAATAAACAGATAATCTTGTGTGCCCTAAAGTTAGTTAAAAAGTACTTAGATATGACACTGAAAGCAGTTTTAAAACTCAAATTACATTTCTCAGTGTTCAAAGAGTAAGCAATTTAAAATCTATTAAGACAGAATCATAAAATGGAAGAATATATTTGAAAATTTCATTCTTGTCTATTAAATATATTCAATATTTTTAATAATAAAAAATTAATGTTAAAGTTCACAAGGTTAACCTATAATGCAGAACCACTAGGAAATGCTTAGACCAGAGATATAAGTAGCATTAAAAACATAACTCCCCATTGGATTTTTTTCTTGTTCTCTATGGTTTACAGTTTGGAATTTTATTAATGTATGAACTAAGGACATGAGAATTAATGAAGTGGAGACAGCCAAGGGAGGTTGGATCACATATCTTTGCACATGCATCCAAAATGTAGCATTTTAAGGAGAGAATAGTATATTTTTGCAAAATTTCAGTAAGTGATAGGAATTATACCCGAGCAGGGTGCGGCGTGGGGTGGGGGGGCGGGGGGGGACGTGGGAAGGAAAGGGGCAGTAGGTAGTGAAATGGCATCAATCTGAAGTCCTTCAAGCAATTTAAAAGAAACTACTAAAGGAGTAGTCAAAACCTATTCCCATCCCAGAAGGTACCCGAGTGGGAATGAAGGCTGAGAAAATGTTGCTAACCACCTTACAACTCAGGTCCCAAGAGTTCCCCTGGTTGTGTTTCCTCTAGAAGTTACCGCTCTCTGCTCTTTGGGAGCGTGTTCACACTCTGCCCACCTTTCCTCATTGACTCTCATCTGGCCACTTTGCCAATAAACGTCACCTGCTTCTACCGGCTATGTTAGTTTCTTGTTCCTGAGCAGGTGGACCCACGAAATCTCTCGAACTCAGAACTAGAAGAGAGACCCCAAGAAAAGGAAGCTGGAATTCCACAACTGTTCTCTAGATCCTAATTAGGATTATTAAAGATTAGAACAAAAAAATTAAGGAAAAATCAAAAAAAAAAATACAAAAGAATTTGAAATAACACAAATTTATAATTAGAAGCTAATGAAATATGTGCATAGCACACAGATACATAAAATTCAGTGAGTCTCTAGGACAAAAATTACATATAGTGAAGGATAGAATTGAGATGTTGATGTCAAATTTAATTTATTATATACGGATACTGATGCATGTTGATGCACACCTTAAGCCTATATAATATTGATGCAATGTTCCTTCAATGGAATTTTAGAAAATAACATCTCAATATGCAGAAGTGATAATAATATCAAAGTTAATCAGTAAAAATATAAAAACAATAAAATTATTTTAATAGCAGTAAAATATACACAATTTTTCTTAAAGTAGAAATATAGATTTTCCCCTGCTCTGAATTTCCTAATCTATAGCTCATCAATGAGTTTATAACCCATTGCAGAATTGAACCACATGAAAATATGAATAATAACATATAAGCAAAAGTAATGTTTTTCAACTCTAAGAACTGCTGGGAGATTTTTATTTAGCATCCAGCATTTAATTCTTCCTCTTTTTCTATAATGGAGGAGGTTTTATGTTATATGTGATGTGGTTAAAAGGTAGTAAAGTCCCCATCATCTATTGTCCCAAAGTGATTGATTTCCCAGGCTCCCCTGTCAACCTATGTGATATGAGGTGTGAATAAAAAATACGTTTTTGCGATGTAAATCCACCGAGAATGCTACTGTCATTGTTTGTTACTTCTGCAGCAAAAATTTAGTCTGTGCTTACTGACTCAGAATATTAGTATCAGGAACTTGGTGTTATTCTTACAAAACATTTCTTTAACAATAATTTAGAAAGTGAGTCTCAAAAATAAGGGCACCGATTTCAGAGGTTGAAGAGATGTACTATGTGTTATGCTGTAGCAAAATCATAAAAAAGATAACATTTTTCTTCAACAAATTGTTTCTAAATAGGTTTGGAAATCTGGCACATTTAGAGTCATTGAAAACTTTTATAAAGTAATACAAAACTGAAGAACTCAGAAAAAAACTATTGGCCCATTCAAACAAAATTGAAAGGGATAAAAAGAGTTAAATAATTCGGACTTTTGGAAAAGTCAATCATTTTAGTTGTTGTTTTGTTTGGTGATTTTTTGTTGTTGTTAAAAACAAGAAAATCTTTCCTAGAATGGTCTCTGATAATTTGCCTTCATATACAATTGATCAATATTATAATCCAGGGCCGTGACTAACCCAGTGAAAATAGAACCCATTCATTATATATAAGGACGAAGCCAGCTATTGCTGGCATCTACGATTTTACAGGTTGTTGACTGAAAAAAAAAAAATGCATTCAGGAAGAAGGAAAGGAAAGAATGAATGAATAGAAGGGAAAATGTGTTTTGTACAGATGGCATACAAAACTTGACATTGTCTGTATTTTAACCATATCCCCTATTACTAACATCTATCTCTAACATGCTACTACACACAATTTGTTTTCCCAAATATAAAATTTTTCCAGTCTCAATATTTTCCTATGCTATTGTTTATTGTTTTGTCTACTGATTTATTGGATTTTCCTACAATCTGAGAACTCGTCTGTCAAGCTAATGTTGATTTAACCTAATAGACTTCACTCCGGTAACATGGTTCTAGAGAGTATTTCTTAACCTGAGTCTCTTAGATGTTTTCCAAGATGACTAGAACTTGCCTCTTTATTTTTATGTCACTATGGTGTTTTGGAATTATGCCCTTTATATAACATTTTACCTTCACTTTTGCTATTATTTGTTTATATGACTTTGTGTCACCAAATTTTAAGTGCCTTTGAAATTAGGTCATATCTGATATATTATTATCATCTTAAACCCCACCTTTAACAGACTCTAAATCAATATTTGTCAAATGATTGAATCAAAAAATACTTTTGAAATGATGTTTACTCAGGTATTACATTTAACTTGATATTGTGAAATAAAAAAAAATAGACAGCACATTGCAATCAATATACACATATTTTATATTTCCTCTGGGTTCTCTTTTCTACTAATAGTTTTCTTTTGCTTATGGACGCTAATTAGTGTTGTTTCCGATTTTCTCCACTAATGTAAATTGCTTAGATCATTATGATTTTAACATTTTAGCACTAAAACAACTTTATTATCTTCTTTATTTGCTATTGAATTAGATTAATCTCATTGCCTGATTCTATAAATTGCTGTCTTTAAAAACTTATGTGTTCTTTACATTTTATGTGTTTTAGTTGTTCATCCAGGAAATAGTCTTAACAGTGTATTAGTCAATATTCCCCACAGAAACAGAACCAAAAGTCTGTGTGCACGTGTGTGTAAAAGGTTTTATGTAAGGAATGTCTCAGTCAAGTATGGAGTATGGTAGTCCTGCCACCTGTAGGGTAGTAGCTATCTAAAACCAAGGAAAGTCAACAGTTTAGTTCCAGTCCAAGTTTGAAGGTCTGAGAATTAGAAAAGTCAAAGATGTAGATCTGGTTGGATGATCAGCAGGCTAGAGATGCTTGAAAAACCAATCTTTTAGTTCAAATTTGAAATCAGAAAAAAAAAACTGACAACCCTAACATTCAGCCAGGAAGAATTATCAAAGGTCAGTTATATTTTGTTTTCTACTCAGGTCCTGATTCGATGAGGTCCATCTACATGATGAAGAGCAATCTGTTTTACTTTACCAACTTAAATGTTAATCTTACTCAAATAACTGTTACAGAAACACACATAATAAATTTTGGCCAAATAACTGACTACTCTGTGGCCCAGTCAGTTTGACACACAAAGTAAACTATCACGATGAACCTACTGTTGCATTTGCCTGGACATAATAAGATTTCTGTCTATTTTAAAAACCTTGTAATTATTTCCCTTATGATGTTCAGTTCATGTTTGAAAACCTAGGGAAAGAATTTCAAGGAAATGTAAGAATATAGCATGACCATAGCTGTAATCAATTGTGGAGGTCAGAAAAGAATTGACAATGTCTGAGACTGAGCAGAAAAACTGCTCAACCAGGAGCCAGAGGAGAAAGTAGTGATATCTCCATGGTCAAAGAGAATAAAAGAAACTAGGTCCTTGGAAGACACTAGAATTTCATTAAATAATAAACGGTGCCTAGTAACTTTAATTTGAGAATGATTCAATGACAGTGTTACAAACAGACGTATGTATGCATGTTTTATGGAATCATCCATGAAGCTGTTAAGTGATGCCAGCTAAGGAATCTGGGAATAGAATATAAATATCATATATTTTAAAGCTTTCTAAAGTAGCCTAATTTTAAATATTGCATTTAAAATTTATTTTAGACTTTTTTTTCCTTTCAGCTTCCTATTAGACTTCCTGTTGAATATATTCAAATTGAATTACTTGAATTCCATTCCTTACATTTGTTGAGCTCCAAGTAGCAAGGGATACATTGAAGGTAGACATAATTCTGGAAAGATAAAATTTTAACCATGAGAATGTATCATTAATATTAGTAAGAACAGCAATGATTTCTTAAATATTAAATCTAAAAATCTATTGATTTTATGCAATAGGAGTTTCTTTCTTACTCATATGAATTCCAAAATGGGATTTCCTTGTGTGTGGGAGGTTTTATATTCAGGAACCCATCCCACTCCAGTTTGTTCCACCTGCTTTGAGTTCTGAATCCTGAGTTCGGTCAGCATGTTGGATATAGAAAGTAGAGACCACATATGGGAAGTTTTGGGGGCCAGGCCTAGAAGTGACCTGTGTAGCTTCCGATCACATTTTGTTTACCATAACTCCATCACATAACCACCACTAACTGCAGGAAGGGCAGGGAATGCAATTTTGCTCCCTTTAGGAAGCGGTCTGGGGGAGAAAGTTCAGGAAAAAAAAAATGATAAGCAAACTACAGCTGATTTTAATGTGATTAATTAAAATATGGAGGTAAAAATGTTAGATCATTTTAAAACCTGTGAGCATGATGTATTGCATTAGCTCCAGATTTAATGAATGCTTTCAAAGTGTACATTTTTTTTACTAGAAAAATGAAATGACTTACTCATCTTCTATGAAGTATACAAGTCTATATTACATATTTCTTTAATTAAATACTTTTTTATAAAAATGTGCCAATGCATACATATAGATGAATTATCATAAAAAATCAAAATATTCCTAATGACATTTCCTCCAATATTACAGGCCTGAATTTCAGAAGTAATATTTTTAACAAGTCAACAGAAAAAGAAGTCATGAGTTGGATTCTGATTAAAAAGAAAATCCTCCTCCCTATAGGAATCAAAAGGTATTTAACAAAAGTAATAGAAATTACACAAAACATATCAGGTGTCACTGAAATATGAAAATTATAATTAAACTACCCAAAATATTTGACTTTCACTATTAGAATTTTGAAAGACCATTATTAAAATAAACAGAGTATGAAGGACAATTTTTAAAACTAAATATTAATTCTGAAAATTAAAGAACAAGGAGTTAACTAGGTAGAAAGTTGTTATAAAAATTATCATCTTCCTCAAACAAATCCTACACAAATTTGCTTAAAGTATACCTTTTTGCATATTCCTGTGTGTGGTTTTAGTCTGTGCAAGTGTTTCTTATCTACTTATGGTATACATCTATCACATTTCATAATAAGAATATGTGAATTTGAGATTAACTATTTTTTCAATGTCAGCTGTCATCTGAATGCCAAAATAAATAGCTTGATAAATGCTTAATACATTTTTGATATAATAACTATTCAAAATGGCATAAAATTAAGTAAAAATTAATAAAGTAGCTTAAGTTTATATTATATTATAATTATATCATTTTAAAATTAAGTATATGAATAAGAGAAAAGAAAATGCTTAAATTATTTTAAAACTTCCAGTTTGATTTTTCAGAATCATTTTTTAAATCAAATTCATATACACGTACTTTTCCATCACAGTATCACTTCTTTCCAATGAAGGGTTCTAAGAACATAGCAATTTCTTTTGAAGAGTATTTCCTCTTCAGTGATATTCTTCCAGAAATCTGCAATATTTTTCCTAGTTGTTGACGTCCATTTTTATGTTTTGATACTGTTCTTAAGTGATGCAAAATGAGCACTTTCTGATAACAAGTAGGATTCACATGACTCCTTTTGCTGTTTTTTTAATTTGTTGAATAAACTGTTGAGAGTTTACACTACTAAGAGTAACAGCCAAGTTGGCACATGAGAGGCTGATAGCAATTTTAATTGTCATTGATTGTGGGATAATTTTAATAACATTGAAAAGTTAAGTGATATTTAACGTAGTAATATTTACTTCTTAAAACTGGAAGTAAGTAATCGCATAAATACTAATTTCTTTTTCAAGTTAATTTATAACTTACTAATACTTTAATGATAGAAAAGCAATTTACAGAAATCACAAGATCCCTTTCCATTTGCTTTTAAATATGAAGCTCTGCTTAAAAAAAAAGATGTAATGAAAATGACATACTTTACAAGCTCAACCACAGTTAATTAAAAAGGATTGCATTCCATAAGGTTCATAATATTTGATTATATTAAATAGTATGTATACAGACAGATTTTATTTCAGTAATTGCCAGAAAATATTTATACTAGAATAACACATATTTGTATATTTGGTGTATTCTGATTGTCTAGGTTCTATACTGATAATCTAATTTCAGATTCTACAGCATCTTTTAGAAAATAGAGACAAGAAATTTGGAAGAAAAGTGTAATGGAAAATTCAATAACTGTAAATAGAACACAAGAGTGCAGAGTGTGTGAAGAAGTGAAACTACTGAATTCTATCATGATACACAAACATTTTTCACATCTTGAATTCATAGGATATTGTTTGATAGTGAACACCAATGGATAAGAATATCTGATGCAGATGAAATAGCATAAACCAAGAAATAAAAATATAAACATACATAGCACATTAAAGATAATAGTTTTGTCCTTCTAGATTTAAAGAAATATCCTATTTGCAGAAAGTAAAAAAGAAGTTAAATGATATGATTAGAGTACAAGATACTAAATGAATAAAAGTATATAAAATCATACCAAATGTTTTCCTTATGTTGTGTATCCATGTAAACAAACTAGGTGTTTTCAGTTTTATTACAAACGTGATGAAAAAATAAACCATTTTTGATATTTTAAAAGATTAAAGATAAAAGTATTAGTTGATTAGTTAGCAGATTACAAAAAGCCTACCCTTGAGATGATGTGATCTAATTAAGATTAAAAATCTTTAATAGATGTTAAAGAACAAAATGGAGAGGTGTGGGTAATGTAAATTCGACAGTTAACTAGAAAACATTTTTTTTAAAGAATGAAAAATTTTATTCATGTATTCATGCCATTGATTAATTAAAAATTCTGTGATCAAGAATGCTTCTTAAAATCTCAATTTAGGATTTTCCTCTTTATGATGATGGATTGACAGATGATAGATAAATGCATATATTATGCCAGGTATATGACAATAATGATAGTAGAATATATAACTCTAGATAACTAGTTTTTTAAATTAGAGAAGATGAAAGCCATTTTAAGTTTAGGCCAAAGTCCACCTGTTGCTTGACCAACCATATCATTGCACATAAAACATATCTAACCAGTTTGTGTATCACATTCCCTGTGCATAGAGAAATGAAGAAATTGAATAAAAGAATAGTTACTAGTGTTTTTTAATCTAACATGCCTTAGCACTCTTGAATATTTGATATTATTAAAACACCTGCTTTATTTAAAGTTGTTAAGTTTAAATATAATGAATTGATGGAGCTTAAGCATTTGAACCTAATAGATTGCTGTCATTGTTGAAAACATCATGTAGTTACTGAGTTCAGTCTATTCATTGTTTCATACTTGAAATAACAAACTTTGTCCAACGAGTGAACTTTTTACAAAATTAGAAATAATAAAGCAAAATTAATAATTGTGGAGAAATAATTTCTCTTGAATAATTTACTACCAACTGAAAATACATAATCAATAAAGAAATACCCTAAGGCCAAATAAAATTATGCTTTTAAAAATAATTTAAGATATATTGCAATGAATTTTTTAAATTTGTTAAAATTTTAAAGTATAATATAATTAAATTAAATGACTGTTTTCTATAGTAAGAAAACTCTACATATAACTACTATCTTGATAGTTTGCTTTCTAAAATGTGAACAAAATAAATTCCAGAATTTGTGATTAATGAATGTGTGTAAGAATTTTATCTCTAAAGATCTCCAATATCAAGTTTCTCATGTTATACAATCAATCAGTAAAAACATTACTTTTGAAGCTACCAGTTTTCTTAGAGTTAACAAATGCTTTGAAGATGCAGTGACATGATTTCAATATATTTGGATGGCATATCAAAGAAAACCTACTTCCAGAAATATTTTTCACTTACTTTGTAAAAATTTTCTTTTAGGTAGCTGTATTCTTTTCTCAAAATTAATGAAAAAAATTAGATTTGATGTGATTTTTTTTGTAATTGTCTTGTCTACTTTGGTTTTTGATCCTTATTAGTATTTGAATAATAATACAAAAGAAAGTCATATAAGGCAGTGCTATGCTTTGAAGATTTATAATGATAACCCATTCAAAAGTTATAAAAGCAATCTCATTTTAAAGAATAAAATCTGTTTTCCCACTTGTTGAATAATCAGTAAATGAGGTAATCCAAAACTGGATGAGGAAAGTTCCTGTTGGTGATACCTAGATCTGATACTGCTCATAATCAGCTTCCCAGATTTCTGTAGAATCCACTTCCTCGTATTTTTACTGTATTCTCTTATTTATCCTTGTATTCTTTTTATCATCAGCAACCAGAATATTTGATACCTCATAATGCGTGCCTCAGTTGTGTGTCAGAAGAAAAGACAGGTCAAGCATAAGAGTGAAACAGCCATTTATTCAGAAAAGGAAAGGGAAGAGTAAGGAGGTTGTTCTTGGAAGGATGACCTCGGAAGGTTAGGGACCTTCATCTTAAAATATATAATTGTTTGCTTTTCTCCTGTCTCTGGGTGTTCTGAGGTGAGAAAAGGCTTTTTACTGGTTTCCTTTTAAATTGATTGGGGAACTTCATATTGGTGATCATGTTAAGAATAATTGCTTTGGTTCGTTCTCCAGTCCACACCCCTGAGCCTCCACACATCCACTTGGAATTTCTTAGTTGACGACTAACTGAATTTTAAACTGAATTTTACTGACTTTCTGGCTTTGGTTACTTGCATTTTAAATGGAATTGTACTTTTTGGTTAACAGTATTTTAAGCTGAATTGCACTGATAAACTGCATGGCTCTGGTATATAGTTTTCTGATTTCGTTTCCCCAGTCGTCCCCCTTCATCCTTGAAACCTACCCTTACCTAACTTTCCTGCCTAACATATTCTGTAAGAGTAACAGAATATTCAAAGATTCTTCAACTGTTACAAAAATTAAAAGTTTAGTTAAAGATGCTGTAACTTCAGCTCTAGAAAAAGTTTTAGGAAATCATATGCTGGAAAACTATATTATTCCTTTAATAATTTATCATATATAACCCATGGGTGGACCTCTGAGTACCTCTAAATCGTATATGTGGCTTGGTTCAAGCTTTGCTTTGTTTTGTCTTCATTAGATATGTTGATCTTATGTGAAATTAGAACCACAGAATTTTCTTACTTTAAATTTTTTCAAGAATATTTGTGTTTAATGAATTCATATAAAACTGTTGACATGCCTTCTCTAAAGTGTTAACTTTGAAACCTATTCTATTATTGACTGTCCTATTATTATTAAGATCTATTATTGGCTGTCTTCAGTTGTGAGCTCAATACTGGTGCTCACATGTGTGCTCGCTCTACCTACATCTGCTAGGAATTGCCTACCTTTTAATAGTCCAATATGCTGACTATGACTCAAAACTCTTTTCTTAAAAGTAAGTTTTCTTGAACTTTCTCTTGCTGTTTATTTTTATTCCTAAAATTATATAATTTAGGAATCTGATCACAGTGCACTTTCTTATACTACTTGGAGAAATTTGGTCTGTATGGTCTATTGTTTCCCTGTATAATTGTGAATTCCATGTTGCTATTAAAAAGAAAAAGTAGTCAGTGAATAGGTTCTCTATAAATTCAAATTCTGAAGTAGAAATAAGTTTGAGACTCTGTGAAACAGGAAAATAAATAGGAGCACATGGATCCCTAGGAAAACTCTAGTAATACTTCTGTGTTACATACCAAAAGCAAAATGACTTAAGCTCTTGAAGGATCTGAGGAGTCAAAACATAATTGTGAACTTTCAGAATTTGTTTTGTTTTCATTAGTGAGTTTTGACATTAGTGTCAAATAAAAGCTAATTTACTCTCTAAAATAAAAATATTATTGAGAAAGAAAAGTGATACTCATGACAATAGAGGTTTTATGTGGATATGCTTCAATTAAAAATTAAATTAAATTTGATTTCTTTATAAAACATCCTACATTGATCACTACTATCATTAATAGACGGGAATAAAAATACCAATAGCATTCATAGCATTTCAAATCTAAAATAATTAGATGATGTTTTATTATACTGTGACCTACTATTTCACCCAGTTTATTGTGACAATGTTACATGTGCCTCTATGATTTGATAATTTTATTAAGAGACCATATTTTAAAAGAAAAAATGAATCTACACTTGCACGACCTTAACACTGAATATTCCTTAAATTTTGTGTGCTGTGTGCCTCATTTGTATTATCCTGTCCCTGCCTCTGGTAGATGAAAATTGGAACACATTTTAACGCCCAAACACACTGAAGTCCTTAAGGAAACGCTCACATGAATATCAGTACTAACTGCCTTGATTTGGGGGTTTCTTGTGTAAGGTGGAGCCCTTCGCTAAAGAGCTGAATGTATGTATATGGACCATGAGTCAAAGAAGACGAAGGACAAGCCTCCGGAAGGAAGGGTATTTGTTGAGCCAGTTATTAAGAAGAGCAAGTAGCTAAGTAGCAATATATGTGATCTACAAAATGACTGTTGCTTCATTTTTGTCTTTCAAGGATCTTGTGTAAGAATTTCTCCTGTGACCCCCTCTTAATAAGAAATTAGTAAGGCAGGGATTTCTGGGAAATACCGTTTATCCTTGCCAAGTGGACATATTATAAAGGCATCCAATTATGTTTTATTGTCATTTAATATATCTGTATAGATTAAATATTATTGATTTCTACTTTAATATTTTCTAACATCTGTAAAAATATAAATTAAGTTGAATTACTTTGGATGATTTCCTGAAAGTAATAGAAAAACATTCAGAGAAAATAAATTTGTAAACAAGTACTAAAATTTGCCAGTTGTTATTAGCTTTCATGAGGTAATTATGAGGATGAAAGATAATATATAGGGATTTGAAACATGACATTGATTACAGTCCAACTATTTGAATATACTTATAAGTATTATATAGATATTATTGACTGTTTTCAGACATTGTCAATTTTTGCAATTGATATTTTCTTGAAATATGATAAATCAAAAAATCTTAAGTTCCTTCATCTAGGAAAAATTAATTGTCAGTTCCAAAGATTAATTAACAAAGACAATGTTTTTGCACAATAATCTCTCTGACAGTAAACTATTAGAAATGTGTTATTGTCTTATTCATATTAGCTAAATAGGAATCATTCTTTTGACAAGGATATAGTCCAGTAATATAATAATAATGATGTTAATGGTAATTGGTGGGAGTGCAATTATCATTGTATACATTTCAGAGTTATTTGTTTTCTGGGTTCATTTACCTTATCATAATATCTTCTATTTAATTTGCCTTGTGTTGACATCCAAACTAGTCTCCATGTTTCTGAACAATAATATTTGATTGCGCTAACAATATCAAGCAAAGTTAGACTCCACTGGTAACACCTGTTATTATGG
Source organism: Solenodon paradoxus (assembly GCA_004363575.1). NCBI lineage: Eukaryota > Metazoa > Chordata > Mammalia > Eulipotyphla > Solenodontidae > Solenodon > Solenodon paradoxus. The sequence goes on along the minus strand of RJWH01000207.1, from coordinate 623,533 downwards.
AGGCAATCACTAAGCCTGACATGATTTCCTAATGTTATTATGAGTTTCTATGGTGATAAAGAACTTGTACTGATAGATAAAAATAGTTGAATAAACAACAGTGTTTTTTGCATTATAAACTGTTACCATTATCTGTATAACTCCTTAATCTCATACGTTCTTCCTAAATCTTCTCAAGGTATATAAAACTTGAAATAGACTCTGTGTGTGTTTGTGTGTGTGTGTGTGTGTGTGTGTGTGTGTTTAAAATTCCCTAGGATTTGTAGCTGGGTAATTTGTTCATCTTCAGTAATGCTGAAATAGCCCAGTGACACCTAAATGCACTCCCAGGCATACTGCGAGACTGCTAACACATCAATTATAGATGCCTCTGTTAACTTTTCCTGGAATTATGTGTCCCAAGGAGCTAATTTATAGGCCTAAAGGCTTTGATATAGGTGTCAATTAAGTTGAATTTGGATTTCCCATAATTGGCAAATGTTAATTGAAATGTATTCTCATTTGTCAGTGTAGATAATCAGTTCCAGTCTTTAGCACATTCATTCCACAATTTTCCCCAATTGTTTTCAACATTCTGCTAATAATGGCTAGATGACTTTGAATGTAGCATCGTTTTTCTCTGATAGAAGAAACTCCATAATGGCTGATTATGAAGTACTTTTACTAAAATGGAGAGTGCAGATACTATGGCATTGCAGTGCTGGGTAGAATCCTACATTTTTCCAGGTAACTCTTCTCCCATGAATTTCCTGGGGCTTGTTACTATGAGCTGGAGCAGAGTCTATAATAACAAATGCATAGCTTTCTGGTTACCCACACTGGAGCTCATGAATGAAATGCGAAGCTAAACATAAACAGATCCTTTCTATTCCTAAACGAACTCCAATTTACCTAATGTAATATTTCATAATTTATAATATATATAAAGATATAACTACATATGTGTTTCTTATGACTAAAAAGCTCTTGTTTAACTTTGAGTTTGCTGTATTAACACTACTATTATAGATGATACTATATAGATGATCTATATATGCAACATATATTAAATTCTATATTATATTATGCTTTACATCTATGATATATAATATTTAAATATCAATATATTATAAATGTATCAATATGTCATAAATTATATAGGATAATGATATGATTTTTTATTTAGGAAATTAATTCTGTTTTAAGGAACATTACAAAATCATATTGCTTTACTAAACAAATTTTTGCTACTGTTGTTTCCAATCTTATCACAATGAAATGTAGGGTAGTGATAGGTGACCATATTTCCTCAAAGCAGTCATTCAGGTTCCAAGCCTCCTATTTTTTAAACTTCTTTTTTTAAAAGAAAGGTACAGATAAGAATAAAGGCAACTAGGCAGGCAGGCAGATAGAAAGAGAGAGGAGGAGGAAGCATCTTTAATTTTAATTTAGTTGTTCTCATTGGTTGTTTGTACTCTGGGCCTGGTACTGGAGCCCAGGGGTATGTGGCCTGCACGCCTTTGGAGGTGATTAACCTAACTGTTGCTCCATCAGTGCATGCCAACCTCCTGTCTAACAAGTGACCTTAAACTTGACCAAACATTATTTAACCAGAGTAGATAGAAAGAGAGATAATTGAAGATTCCCATGGAAAGAGTTAGGGAACAGGCCTTGATATATACTATCTTCAACATTCCATTGTCCATTCATTCACTTGCTGTCTCTGTCTGCAAGGTGACTAGAGTCTGTAATCAATAAGATTCATGGAAGAAAAGGAAATGCAAGAACACTGGAGGATTACCATTTTCCACAATGATATCTCAACTTTATCTTTACCCTTCAATATTCAACACCCTCTACTCTGCCAGTGTGACTTTACTCTTAATGAACAGTGAGTTATTGCTTTAATTTAATAGAGATGAGCTTAATTTGCTTAATTTTATTGTGCAATGGTTACTTAATTTTGATCAGCACTTGCTTTGGCACAGTACTTGATTTGCTTGAGGGTATTGAAGATTTATGAGGGAGAAACATCACAGAGTTCACAGTTTATATCTTAACCTGGAAAAATTACAGAAGTGAAAAATGAATAATTACGAAACTAGTCTTCAGCCAGGAATAAAGTCTACTCCTGATGCACAATAATATATTTGTATAGCTATGTTTTTTTTTTACCATGTTTTGGAGTAATTGTTCAGAATTTTCTGTGATCATTGCCTATTAATTACATGCATTGTCCCAGAGCAGCAATACAAAAAATAAATAAGTTAATGTAGAGGTATGTACTTGGACATAAACCTCACTTAAATAGCTTACTTATTAAGACCACTATATCTGTTACTCATTTTGTGCAAATAGGTTACTAATCTCAGAAGGTAAAAAGAAAAGTACTAAAAACAGAAGCTGGAGAACTTATCTGGATCAAGAATAGCACAGACCTAAAATAAAAAAGTTGTTTAGTGCTGTTTCAGTAAGCTGTCAAACCCTTCTTCATCTGAACATTTTATGATATTTTTCATTATACTGGACAATATTAAAACTTTGAGATTTATTTCTTGGGAAAATATTAAAATGATCACTACTTCTTGAGGTCTTATATGGGAAAATTAAGTAAATTTTATGAATCAGCTAATTCAAAACTTATAACAACCACATAATATTGGCACTATTAATATTCTAATTTTGTAGAGGAGAGTAAAATCAAAGGTGGCTAATGTTGAACTTGGGCTTTTACCAACATTTATCCATTTCTCTCAAGAAAGAACAAAGTTTAAAGTTTAATTTTTAACTGTTATTAGCTTTTAAGATCTTTGTTGACACTGAAAAATGTCACCAGAAAACTTATTGATCAAGCAAACTAATTTGCAGAAGAAAAAAAGTATAGAGACTCTCTCCTTGATAGAAGCTTAGCGAATTTCAAAAGGAGATATCAGGGAAAGATATTTATAAATTTTTAAGTTCTGAGTCCATCTGGTTTAAAGCAAGTCTTTCAATATGATAAGCTAATTGGATCTGGGAACAATTTTGACAGCTTGACTTTAGGATTCTGGCCCTCTCAAAAATAAGCTTAATGAGTAAATATGTTTGATATACCAAAATGCTTGCCTAGGTGAGTGAAAATTTTCCTCATTGTGGAACCATTTGTCCCCTAGTGAACAAATCATTCTACCTACATTGACTTAGAATATTTTCCTGAAACAAGCAAAAAATCTAATTATTGGTTTCTTTCAATAAACTCCAAAGCAAGACTACCTAGGACAAAAGTTAATACAGGTTGAAGTGACAAGAGGGTAGGGCTGTGCTAAGGTCTCTGGGCTATATTAATGCAAGTGATTGGAAATCTCGATACCATTCTGGGAAGCAAAATTTTACTTCATATCACATAAACAAATTATGCTTGTGAGACTTGTAGAACTCTCTAAAAAAAATGTGCCAGCTTTCTCTTGGGTGCTTAAATTCAAAGATGGAACAGATAATTATCTTGCATTAAATGAAAAATACTGTTTCACCGGTCCTCATTGCAGTTACTTACCTCTGTTGTAGATTATAGTTCAATGTGGAAATAACTCTTATTATCAATGTAAAAATGCTCTGTCCAATGCCAAAGGCACTAAACACGCATAACTATTTAAATTTGAACTTTAATTAATTCAAATCTAAAAACCAATTCCTTGGTCAAACTCATCACATTTCAAATGACCACTGGTCACTGGTTAGTAAGTATCATGCAAGAAAATCCATAAAATGTCCCTATTATCAAAACAGTTTTATGATGAAACAATAATCTAAGATAGATCTCCTTACTCTGAGAGTTGATTTAGAATACACTCACCCTTTACAAATCATCTGTCTTTTCTGGGCTTTTGGAACAAGTCTTATTTATGAATAGGAGCAATGCTATTCAGTTGTTATGTAGTGGCATTTCAAATTAATTATTATTTTTCATGTGAACTGACAGTATATTGTGCATTCCAGTTTTGTGTTAAATTCCCATTAGGCTGTCAGTTTTTCATTTCATTATTTTTTTGATAAAAAGTAGTAGAGGTAGTTGGGAATACTTTTCTTTCTTAATGGTTCATTGAATATTCATTAGATGTGTGCTCACACTAGAAATAATACCATTGAGTCGTTTATGGGAAATGTAAGACTATATAAGAATGTCATCATGTGCTCTAAAACTTTAATGTATATTAAAATTAAACACCTAGGACTTCAGAGCTTTACTGTATTCCATGATAGGAAAACAAAACAAATTCAAAAGTTAGAACAAGATTTACACTTAGTAGATTCTATCAGAATAGTTTCTTTCAGAGCAGAATAATTAAGTTGGAACCCTAAGGTAATAATGAAACTACTTGATCCTTTGCTATGAAAGGTCTATTGTTTATATTTAACTAAACCTGAGCATTTTGAAGCTCCCGTGTATTGATGCAGAGAGAACATCTGACAAAAGTAAAAAATCTTTTGGCTTGAATTTGTGTCAATATATTAGAACAAGTTCCTTTTTATTAAGGAATGCTTTGAAATAGTATGTGAGCAAAATCTTGCCTATTGAGCATGAGTGGATCAAGTAAGATAAATGAAGAAATAAATATAATACAATGTCTCATATATACCAATGCATTTTCTTCTCTTTTTTTTCTAGTCATTTTAAAAATTTTATATTTATTTAATTGTTCACAGTGGTTGTTATCCCAGACCCAGGATGTAAACCCGGATCCTTGGGAACGCATGTGGAATGTGCTGCTTTGGCGGCAAAAGACCTAACCACTGCTCAAACAGGGTTCACACTGTGTATTTTCTTTACCCAGTTCCTGATGACTCTCTCTCTCTCTCTCTCTCTCTCTCTCTCTCTCTCTCTCTCTCTCTCTCTCTCTCTCTCTCTCTCTCTCTCTTCTTCTCTCCCTCTCTCTCTCTCTCTCTCAATCTACAGTGATTTTATTTGAAACATTTATGCTGAGTATGAGGATTCTTTCTTGCATCAACTGAGAACTGAATGGGGGAACAAAGATAAGTTACTTATCAATTTGAAAGTCACAGACCATTTGTCTTTCTATAATCAGATTAGGAAAATAATGGAGAACCCACTTGTACCAAGAAGAATCACAAGTCTTCTGAGGTCTGGCACTTGATGAGATAGATATCATTACTGTGCATTTCCATGGCAGATCCTATGACAGAGACTTGGGAACATGCTTGCCTGAAGCCAGGTTACTTTTATATTCCCTAACTATGTCACTTATAGGGCTGTCGTTGCCACAGTTTTAACCATGCCCCAGACAAATGGAGAGCAAATCTGTTCCCATAACACTTTATCCCAGTTTTCATCGCAAGGAGGGCATTGCCCTGTGTTTTCAGCTAGTCTCTAGTCCCAGGTTCCTTGTTTGGTAAACAACTCACTGCTCAATACATCTTTTGTCACCACAACCTGAAATGTGATGACTGATCTCTGCCCGACCACCTGGTGGTGAGCGTTGAAGAGACAAGCAGCCAGTTTGCCTGCCTGCCACATCAGGATGATTCTTTCAGCACTCCCTAAGATAAGGAAACCTGCAGGTCCTGATCTGGTGGCTTTTATCATAGGGACATTGTAATAGCTTTTCAGGTTCCAGGGAATCAATGTAAGTTTCTTCCATGTCAGTAACAAAGGAGCCAAATCCAAGTACTGTGTCCCCTAATGACTCTTTGGTCAATCTCATGTTGTTGTACTTTTACATTTTGAATACCATCTCCTTAAATCGAGTCTCTGAAAAATTAGTGATAATGTTTTCCTGGGTCTTTAATAACTCTAGAATTAGACTAGTGATTTTTTTTTCTTTTTTTCTTTTGTTGTAATGCTCTGAGTAGACACACCTGTCTCATACTATCTCTCTAAATTGTGAAAACAAAGATACCTACCCCTAGCATTAATTGCAAAGTGCATCCCAAAATGATAGATGTTCCAAGATCATGCAGATGAATCTATGTTCTTTAAGGGATATCCTCCAATTCCCTCTGAAAAAAAACAAAAACAAAAACAAAAAACTACCTTAATTGTTGTGTCTGCAGACAGTTTCTGTACAGTCTGCACAGTGCAGGCTGTTACCAGCTCAGGCACCGATCCAGAGGGTTACTGCCTTGGGTCCAGATTGGTGTCCTCATCCTGCTCTCCGCTGTCCTTATGCCCACAGCAGCCAGCACCGTTCTTTGCAGCATGTTCAGCTGAGTCAGCGAAGATGCTGCCACAAGCAGCAGAGCCCACGTGGTGGCGGAGACACTGCAGTAGTTATATGCAGAATCTGCCCTCAGCGCTGGGCGCTAGGGCTTTGAGCTCCATTGCAGGACGCTGAAGGACACAGACATCCATCCACACTCGTCCCAGGCACCCCTCCAGGGCTCTCGGGGCTGCTTCCTCTAGCTCAGTGAATTTGGCACTAGATTCCTCAACAGCCTCAGGTGTGCACAGCTGTCCAACAGGTCTGGAAAACACACATGCTATTACAGTCTTATCTAGAGAGAGAACGCGCATGAGTAGACCTTATTATTTTTCAGACAGTCCACCAGCCATGTGGATTGCTCCCTACTGTTTGACACTCATAGTTTTGACAGCTTTCAAGAGTTCTGGGGGGTGATCAGGACCATCAAGAACCAGGACAGAATATGCCTGGTGCTAAACAAAGCAGAATGAAGGAGTTCCAGCAGCTGGTCTATGTCTGTGGGGTCCTGGTGTGGTTGCTACGCAAGATCATCACCATCCCTGTTGTGGTTAGTTTGGTTGACTAGAATAACTCACTGCTGTGAGCTACAACAGAAAAAAACTAGTACTGAGCTTTGTTTTCAGAATTGGTTATGACAATTCGAACTGGTAGGACAGGGTCAGTCAGGTCTGCTAATACTCCACCTACTAAAAATATCTTCACAGTGTATATAAATTACAAAAAAAATAGCAAGATTCACAGGGATTTAGCCATTAAATATTCAACAAGGTAAACCTCTGACTGTTTTCTAACACTCTTGGCTAAAAATAAAGGGGAACAGGGCAAATAGTTGCCTGTACTTTATGAATTTCTCTACCCTCAAAGTCAGAAATAATGCAAGCATAAACTAAGCCAGAACTTTTTTTTTCATGATAAAAGTGACTCCTTGAGATGTTTAGCTCAGCTTGCACCTAGTCATGTGATTAAGTCTTGTATTCCATTGTTTCCTACTAGCAATAAGTCTTCTGGCACTGAGATGGTGTAAAGTTAGACTTATTGAGTCTTTTTGCACTGTTATTGGGAAGCTCAAAAATTTGACCAAACAAGTGTGTATGGTCAAGGCACATGCTGAATAATTAGTTCCCTCAGAAAGAAGATGCCAATGTCTTCAATAAAACAAAATGAAAGAACCAGGTGAACAATCTTACAGGGAAAGTTCTACCTGTACGATCATCAGATCTCTCCTGGAGACTTCCCAGGCCTCTGAAAGACACACAAACTTCTGCAGACCCAGGACTTCAGCAGATCAGAATTTGAAGCCCAGGTTGTTGGATAGAGTGATTACGTGCTGACCAACAGCATCATCATGATGGTGATCATGTCCAAAAGGAGGAGACCTTCATAATTTCCAAGGTTTCCAAGGGCGGTGCTTTCAAAGGCACAATGAACAGACTCTTTAGGCACAAACAGAGCAAGGGGATTGGTATGGTAATGGGCAAGGAGAAACCCACCCAGAGTTCTACAGTCATTGACTGTTAATGGCAAGATCATTAGTGCCAATTCCATGAAAGGGGTAATGAATTCCAAACTGGGGAAGGACTGAAAGCAAGCTGTTGCCTGATGATGAATTTGCCTGACTAATCAACTCAGCCAAATCAAAATGGTGGACCAACAGGTTGCCCTCTGACCTGCCCCCATACCTGCTTGCATCTTCCAAGAGGAGGCATCAATGCCAGTCCTGTCCTGATCCCTTGTGGGTCCCACCATCTCAGTTATAGAGACAGAAGGGCCAGGTTACTGGCTCTCAAGGTCTATAAAGACTGGGGGGTTTTCCTCAGCTTTTGAAAAGGAAAACAAAACAAAACAATAAAAAGTAAAGTAAGAGTACTGCAATAATATCTACTTATACACCATTTGAAATTAATATGAGTAGCACTTATTAAGCACTTTAATTTTTCCATTCCATTTAATCATTACTGAGATCCAACAGAAATTATATTAAACTTTGGTTATAGGCTCTGAATCCAGTAAGATACAATGACTCTCAAAAATGTTTTCAGCAATACTTGATAGAACAAAAATTCAAATCTTAGTTGCATTTCTCATGAATTCTAGAAGAGTGGTTTTCAGCTCCAAGTTGTAATATCCAGTCCAGGAAATTTAATATCCCAAATACACTTGTTAAAAGCTATCATTACCTCCATAATTAAAATTTTCTGAATTAAGCCATCTAAATAGTCTTCTTACTTTCAGCAGTCTTGAGTGCTTACAAATATATTTTCTCTAATTAGTCTTGCTCTCTGGGAATTTCATGAAACACTGCTTCCTGGCTTCTTTCATGCAACATAATATTCTCCAGATTCTTCTATGTTGCTGCATACATCATAGTTAATTCTTATTTTATTACTAAAATACCATGCAGCAAAGATATGTTACAGTTTGTTTATTCAAACTCCTGTCAATGGACATTTGGGTTGCTTAAACTTTTGACTACTATAAATCATTAAATATCAGCTACTAAAGAGGCACTTTCTATGATCTAATTAACAATTGCCTATCTTGCTTACTTCCTTACTACCTATATTCTTAATTTGATTTTCTTTCAATGTCCTCATGTTCAAGTAAAAATATTCTCTGGCGTATGCTCTAATATTTTTTTTTATTTAATCGAATTTGGTTTACAACCCTCTTTAGTTTCAAAAGTATAGCTCAAATCTCAATAAATGCATTCCACACTGCGCTCGGCACCTCGAATAAATTATGCTTTTCTATACTTCCTGAAATTATTCTATTTTATTTTATGATGTGAATATTTTATTATACCAACTCTCCACACACAAACAACATTAGAAACAGTATTCTCGTAACCTTCAATACAATGAACAGGATTGAACATGCCACCACTCTCTACACTTAAGTAATTATATTTTATACATCAGATTTGGATCAGATGTCATCTCTATAAACTTTGAAAGTCAAGGCTTGTAATACCTGCTCTATCATTCACCAGCTGTTCAAATAAGGATAAAACACCAGACCTTCTCTAATCCTCATATTTCTCATTACAAAATAAAGATATGACAAAAATAACTTATAATAATAGTAACTGATGTGCATGAGGTCAGGGTTCATATTGAGGATTAAATAAGCAAATAAATAAATGTTTGCTGTGACATACATCAACTCCTTTGACTACTTTTTTCCCTTCACTTTCTTAAAACTTACAAATGACATTAATCATAATTTTCTAATACAATTATATTTTTCCTTAAATTTATGTATTTGAATAGTCATGAATTTTATATACCAAATAGCATAGTATTTGGCAAATAGCTATATCTACTAAATTTTTTGCCTTCTGCCTAACCATTTTAACATCATTCTATCATTATTTTGTCACATTAGTATGTCATAATACTACGGTGAATAACTTCTCAAATGAATTTATTTCTTTAATTTTTTAAGCATTTGATTTTAGGCAAATTGAATCCAATGTCAGATAATTTTCTCTGAGGCAAAAATAGAAGAAGGTATGAAATTTCCTAACTTTTATATCAATTATCAATAAAAGTAAGTTAATTTCCTTATAACATAAAGAATCAATAGGTTTTCCTCTTTAGCAGAAAAAGAGAATATAATTGGTTGGAATATAATTAAAGAATATTTTATATATCTCTACAAAGTGCTTCATTAAGATTATAATAAAAGAAGTAAAAGAAACGATTGAGAAAAAAATATATCTCATAGCTTTATGTATTTCCAAGAAGAGTCTAAGCACAGATGTTAATAATCATGCATTTCCTATCATGATAAACTGCATATGCATATGAACAACAGTACAGTTTAAATATCTGTAAATTAAAAAGTATAATATCAATACTTTCTAAAATATAGATTTTGAATTTATATATAATTTTCATGGAAGTAATTAAACTGATAAAAAAATTAATATACCTTCCTACAGATATCTTTATATAGAACAAAGAGAGAAGAGTTCAAATGTCCCAAGGAACAGTGATTGCATGTGCAACAGTTGTTTAGAAAAATGTTCATTAAATTGTTGAATGAAGATGTTTTCTCTGGGTGGTAGTTTTCATGATGTAATTGATACATGGTTATTGATCTATGTCCTAATAGTCAACATGCAAAATCATGTCTAGAATGGGGCATCAGTTATTCCATGAAAATAATCATGATAATCACTTTGCCTGACATTCTTTTAAAGGAAAGGAGTAGGTGGGAATGAAGGCAAGAGAGATAGGTAGAAAGAGTGAGAAGAAAGTGCTTCCTTTATTTTATTTAATTGTTCGTCTTGGTTGCTACACCGGGCCCCAGGATGTCAACCCAGGGCCTTAGGATGTATGTGAATTGTGCCCAATCATTAATCCACCAGGTGCACTTCCTCCTATATTTTAATAACTGAGTAAATTTATTGAAATAATCCCTGGCACATGCTGACTATGATATAATTGGTAGTTGCTGTCACAACTACGACTATCGCTAACATTACCATGACTAGTTCTAATATCTTCTCTCTGAGCCTCAGTTTTGTCCTCCATAAGTAAGAAGAAAAAAAGAAGGTCTATCTTATAGAACATTTGGGAGAATTCATTGAGATAATATTGTGAAGAAGTTGTAATTATTTAAAGACTGCTTGTCACTAAGTAAAATAAAAATATTGGCTGTTACTATTTGTTTTAATTTTTGTCTTTGACAAGTTTTACATTCTGCCAGATCCTTGGTTTCTCAATTTACAAACAGCAAGGTAAATTTTAGTATATATTTAGAATATGTTCATATTTGAGTTTCATAATTTTATAATCATTTTAGACTCTATTCAGTATAAAGCTTTGTCAGTAATCTGTAAAAAAATCAAATCTGTACAAATTATCTACCAATATGTATTTTATAGCATTTATGGAAATAATCATCTTCAATACCTATGTAAAAAGTATCAGTGATGTTAGATATATAATATATAATAATACAATACTGAATATTATTGTTGACCTTCAAAATTTTTGGTAGATCCTTAAGCACTGATTTTGAGATAACCAAATTATATTAATAAGCTTTCATAAATGCAAATATCTATAATGAAAATATCTATAATATCTGTATCCATCTTTTTCTCATATATATGTTTAATTTTAATAAAAGGGAAAAGAAAAATTGGTTATGAAGACATATCAGTTCTTGCACATGAAGAAAACAATGAATTTTGAAAATATTCTATGAGAATTATATATACACATAAAACTTCCACTATATATTTACATTTATATATATAAATTTAGAGAATATATATATGTATATATGTGAGTGTGCATTTCTGTGACAGTGTCCAAGTTCTTAAACTATTGCTTACTTTTGAGTAACAATATAAGTACAGGGCAGAAGAGTTAAGAAATAACCTGTTTTTGAAAATAATGTCTTGTCTTATTTAATCATATTCCTAGCCTATCAATTTTATGAAATTTTTACATAATATTTTTTCTTGGTATAATAAATACCTACTGAGAAAATACTATAAAAACTGAATTGTCTTAAATTATTTTAAAGGAAGTCAACTCATTGATGGTAAATTCAATTAATTGAAAATAATCTTTGGTGAAATAGCTTTCATTAGTGAAATATTGATAAGCTATATTACTTTTGTGAGAGCTAATTAAATACAGAATCATAATTACTTTCATCTGAAGCAGGAAACTACATTTCCCAGAATAAGCTTCCATATTTGTTTTCAGGTTAAAAATGTCAATTAAAGGCATTCTTATGTAAGTAAGAAGCCACAGTTGAATGGGAATCCTTATTCTTGGAACTTTGAGGTTATACTTAGAAACTTTACATGGTTTAAAGACTTTAGTTAATGAGATGACTTTCTGATAGAAGATTTGGGATATCCAAACTCCTTGCATTATTCATTGTACATAAGCATGAACATGTTCCTAGTAAATATAATCATTTAAATATTTTGATAATTGTATCTTATGTTTGAAAAACGGAAGAGCACAATAGACTTGTGTTAATGAAAATTTTTAATTTTAGAATGATAAATCAAAACATGTATTTACAAATATTATCCTTCTCTTTGAAAGGTGACTGTATATAAAGTGATGGCTATTCCAGGAAACCAGAAAGAAGAAAGAAGAAAAAAAATTTTCCTTAAATTGATCGAGTCAGATCTCTTTTCTTAGTGCTTTGTCAGAATAAATAAGTTTTTAGGTGTTTTGCTGTGCATTACAGTTTGGCTGGAAGCTAACCCACAGGCATTGGGAAAAAAGACAAAATAAAAAACAAAAACAAAGCCAACTAAACACAGAAGACTAGATTCTTCATCTCTGTATGCATTACTTCAAGTTTTCCATTCCTTCTTCATCTGCTACACTTTACTTAGTTTTCCAATATGGGGGAGTTATTTCACTTTTGTGACATTGGAATAGCAAAAACATAACAGGATTATGCACTGGCTACTAAGGGGAGGGAGGGGATGGAGCATTCTGAGCAGGGGCAGAGCAATGAGGCCAGCAAGTATTATTGGATATTGGTCAGCAAATGCATAATAACGATATATGGCCCATCAGAAATTCATATAAATGGCCAGGACTGTTGCAAGGAATTTTGGTACCTTAGATAAAACTCAAATTTGGTGTCCCTATAATCCCTGCTGTAAGTATCCTACCCAAAACATATGCTACTTTAACCCTCCCAGGCCTAAAATGCCCAATATCCAGCCCAGTTCCAGAAATGCTCAAAACCCCTAGAGCGCCAGACATAACTACCACAGTGTCAGACATAGCCCCCAGAGCGCCAGAAAAGGACCTCAATAGTATTTATATGCGGCTCATCCACGCTGGCTGCTCTGCTTCCTTTGAAGGAACAGGAACCCATGGAGTGGAAGGGAAGCCTCTTCCTTGATGAATCCTGTTTCTTCACAGGGGGCGGAACAGCAATGGGGGCCACAGTCCTCTGCAGTCAGCACCGACAAGGGCTGTGTTTAACATGGGGTAAAAGGGGCAGCTGATTTGGGTCTGCATCAACAGTCTGGGCGTGGGGCAACTCAACTGCTTTTTGATGGACATTAAAGATGACCCTGGTTTATTAAAAATGGGAAAAAAATGGACACATTAAAATTATAGGATGGTTGGAAAATATGAAATAAAAGGCTACTGTCTCATTAAAACGGTATGTATGGTAATATTTTCTATTGCGTCATGATTAAATTTTGGTAGCTAGTATGCGTCTATAAATTTTTGATTTTTTTCTAGGTTATCCAGTTTATTGACATCTAACAGCCCAGTTTCTTTGTATTTCTGTGGCACCAGGTTACTATTTCATTGCCATTTTTTATTTTTATTTGAGTCCTTTTCATTTTTTACCTGTTTAGTCAAGCTTTGTGTTAATTTATCCTTCAAAATGAATTATCTTAGATTTATTGATCTTTTCTATTTTGTTTCTTATCTCCATTTTATTTCAGCTTCGATCTTTGTTAGTCCTTCCTTTGGCTAACATTCAGTTTAATTTGTCCTTCTTTGTCTAACCAGGTAGCGCAAGAAAAATCATATATGATAGATATAACTTGCATGTGGAATCAAAAAAACAAAATCAGAAAAACAGAGTAAAGTGTTAGTTACAAGTGGCTATAGTGGTTAGGAGGAAGATTGGATAAATATTGGTCAAAGGGTATAAACTTCCAGCATAATAATAATAAGTTCGAGTTATCTAATGTACAGCATGGTGATGTTAGTTAATGTTACTGTATTTTGTATTTGAATGTTGCTAAGAGACTATAGCTTAAATGTTTTCACCACAAAAAACAAATGGTATTTACATGACAGGATGGAGGAGTTACCAAATATCATGGTGGTAATTATTTCACAATATGTAAATGTATCACATCAACATGTACACATTACAGTTACATAATGTTACATGTCATAGCTGGAAAAAAATAAATGGACATATAAGTCAATAAAAGACAGGAAGATATCACAGTGGATTTAAACAGTAACATATGCACTTGAAAATTTTATTAGCTGCATGATTAACAGAAAACAGATACAGAAGTGAAGGAAAGGGGTATTTTCTGTATTAATCAATGTGGAACACAAAAAGGCAACATAGGAAGGTTTTACTAAATTTTTTTCTCCAAAATCATGTCATAAAATGGACAATCATAACTTTCAAAAATAACACTGTACTTGAATATTTTATTGGTGGAATTGTGCCTGTAAGAAAAATATATATACCCGAACTGTAATAAGAAAAAAGGTGTTTATTCTGGCTTTGGGCCTCCAGAACCTGGCCAGAGATAAGTTATCACACACTGATTAGCCAATGAACTCTGAAACTATAGGCAGGTGAAACTAATAAAAACCTGTTCTCATGGACAGAAAGGATATGACTAAAATAAAGCCTCTATTATTGAAAAGATTGCCCAAGGCAAAGTTTATATAAAAATACTGATCCAAAGATCTCTTATGAACCCAGAAATCCTTTGGGGTAGCCCAAGGATGGACCATTAATCCTCTGCCTTTTCATAATGTCATAAATTTCCACTTAAACTCATAGGAGACAGTGGTTAGGATAGACAGACAGGTAATATTAGAAACAGTACAAATTTTCTTTTGGCATAAAAATTTTCAAATATAAACATTTAAACAAATAATTTTTAAAAGTTACTACATCCTACATGATGAACTAAGCATTTTAGAATTCAACATTGCAAGTAACATAGACCAATGTGTGACTTTCACCTCACCGTTTAATATCTGAGAGGACAAGTTCTTTAGAAATGATGGCTAAAAGGAGTTGCAAATTGTCACGCAATGAGACCTCCAGAGTATAGAATATATTTATTGTCCAAAACCCTATAGAAAACACAAGACAACAAACAGAGTTAAGTGTTTTAGATATACTACTCTAAGGAAAAATACCATCTTAACAGAGTTTCAATTTCTCAGGAAATTTGGGAGAGAATATTTATGAGATCTCAATTAAAATAAATGTATTAATATGCATCTCCATGACAACTATTGTACTTTTGAAATCTATTTCTATAATAGATAGATATGGCATTGAATCGGTATGATGTAAAATCAAATTTTTCCCCAATTGTTCTTACGGATATCATTCACAAAGACCGCTCCATCAGGTATGCCACATCCATGAAAATAGTTAGGGAATGAAAAAACAAGTAAATTAATTTTAAATTGACTTTCTTCTACTGCCCCACTGTGAATAGATTTGAATTTGGAACATAACAATGAAGATTGAAGCACTGCATATATAATGATATTTTCATTCTTATTCAAAGTGTATATTAGAAAGAAGAGGTAAGACTTTTCAGGGTTTTATTATCATGTCTTGACTAATGGAACATCCACTGTATTAAAGTCTTATTTTCAAACAGTTGAAACTATGAGTCTAAAACATAAAAATAAAATGAGCACATGTCAGAATGTATTAGACTTCTTATTCTAGAATCAGTATGATTGTGAGGCTATCCACAGCAGAATTTGAGGAATGTAAACTTCTATCATCTGGTAGTCAAAGGAATGCTGACATGAATTTGCTAATATATATAAAGCTTTTCTTTCTGACAATTTACAGATGAATAAGTGATTTCATAGTGTTTGAAATATTATTTAGTAGCAGATAGAAAATACAAAGATACATTTTTCCAGGTTACAAGTTATTCGTGTGTGTCTGTCTGCATTCCAGTATGATGATGTACATTCATCCAGTCATTCTCTTGCTTTATGTTCAAGGATTGGATAGTTTCTTTATAATTGACACCTATGTTTTTGACTTTTTAATTAATTTTGCACTTACGAAATTTAAAAAAATAAAAATAAATCATTTGTATTTCTCAGCTTGCTTCATCTAATGCTAGTATTGGTTTCTGAGTACAAGAGTCCAATAAAAAAACAGGGATAATAATGAAAGTAATTGATTTTAGGACTGGGACATAAATAATACACTATTTCCAGACTATTTGGTTCCAGATATAAAAACATGGCTAGAAAAAAATGGTAAAGAGAAGGGAGCAGGGAGGAAGGAGTTCACAAAAGAAAGCATATTGGAAAACCCAGGTTACAACCTAAAGGATTTCCTAATGACCAAAATTGGAGCAACTTGAACAAAAAAAAAAAAAAAAAAAGAAGTCAATATTTTTGATTAAACAAAGGAAATTATATCATTATCTTTGGAATAGGAGAAATGAAAATCTTCACATGAATGGAAATAGAAAATATCAAAAAAGTCACTTTTGACAGACTATTTTTGGGGAATGTGTCGCATTTATTGTAATTTGCTATTTGAAAATCTACTCTCTGTGCCTTTCCATGTCTTACATTCACATGGGAAAGTATTTCCCTCAATGTAGCATTGTAGCTTTCCCACTTCAATGATCTTTAGTGTAAACTATGGGATATTATTTCACATGCACTATTCCGTAATCCAAACAGAAAGAGTGGACAAACAGTATATTTAGTCAATTATTTTTAGCGTCCATGCCAGTTACTCTCAGAAATTCCTTTACAGAGTTTTTTTTTTTTTTTTTTTTTTTTTGTAAAAACATTAAAGAAGCACTTAAACACCTATAAGGCACATTTCTAAGTATTGTGAATGTATTCTTTAATTCTTATAACTTTGTAAGTTTACATTCATATTTTTATTTTAGCAATTAGGAAACGAAATTAAGCAAAGGGAATCTGTGCTTTGGTGGAGTAGCGGTTTGGTCAGTTACCTTCTACCAGGACAGTCCACACACATCTCAAGGGTCTGGGTTCGCATCCTGGAGCTGAGATGAGTAAGATGAACAGGTGAAATAGTAAAGGTGCTTTTTCCTCTCTCTTCCTGCCTGCCTGCCTCTATTGTCTTCATTCCTGCCTGTAACTTTCCTTTCAAAAATTGAATAAACAAAGGGAAAGAAAAGAAAAAGCAACAGCAAAGGAAGCCCCAGAGTAAACACTTGACCATATACCGTGAACATGAGAGTATTTTTAATGAGTATGGTCTGGCAATATAGGTGTTGACTTTTTAAGTAGTCAAGGAGCTATTAATTTTATTAAACAGTTAATCAAGAGGTTAATTGCCACTGACTTTTAAAAACAGCGCCCTATAAATCATATTATTTGATTCCAGTAAAAGAAGATAAATAAAAATCAGCTCTAGTGATTACTCAATTTCCATGGAAACTAGAAACATATATTTATAGAAAACTTGATATTTTATAAATATAAAATTGTTCCGTTATCGGCAGATGTGCCAGTTCTGTCAAACTTTGCCAAAATTATATAACTATTTCTAAAATAAATGATTTTATGATGACAATGTCACAAAGTGAAAAATACAATGTACTTATCTACCTCTAATTTTCTTTACATAATGTAATGGACAAAATTTAAGATTTATAAAAGCTAGTACAGTAATAATATAATACAATATGATCATATTTTGCTAGACTTGCTATTTTAATTTTTTATCATATTCAAAGTTATTTTAAAAGCAAATATACAATGCTATGCCTCATCACTTTGAAACTTGTGAAAATTAATCCTTCAAAATTTATTGAATGATGTAATATTTAGTAAAATTTATGAATAATTATTATAATTACTTTTTATAGTATGAAAAGTGGAAAGGTCTTATATAGTAAATTCAGACTGAATATATATGGTCTTGAATTAATAAAACTTGAGAAGGAAGATTTTTGTTTTATACTTATTTGGTTTATAAACCATTTTTGTCACATAAGTATGTGGGTGGAGCATATGAAATATGGATCATAATCTGCATAATCTGCTTATTATAATACTGGTTATATCTCATCATAGATTCTTCTCTCTCATACATAGGTTTCTTAGGAAATACTTAAGTTGCATATGTTAATGTCTAATACATTCTTCTAGTACTCACCTTTCTTATATAATTAACATCATGTTAAAATACAATTTGAACTTTTTAGCAATTATTAGAACATATATGTCATTAGGTATATTAACACTGTTTCCCCTGTAATGGATATAAATGAATATTTTCTATTTTAAAACTTGAATTTTGGAATTATATACTCAGATGAATCTGCTTCAAATTATTTAACATTTATGCAACTCATTTTGTTTAATACACACATTTTTACTAGGTTATCTCTCAATGAAACCTTATCATCAAGTTATTTTTAAAACTACCATATCTTTTTCATTCGTGCATGCATGTTTATCTCAGTTTCAACCTTTGTTGCTACCAATTTGGCAGCAAATGTCCAGGTTATCAACCTTTCTGAACTGATGAAAGTGGTCTCCTTAGCAACAGAAGCACTGTAGAATCTCTCTGAACACCTGTTCTTCCCACTCAGAATTCCTGCGGCTGAGATGTATGCACCTGAAAACTGCTTTTTCAGTTTGATATTTGCTTCTATGTATTTAAGTAGGTTAGGACAATGGGAGTTTGCTGGTTGTCGCTGTCCACATGGTTCAAAAGACTAGAGTGTCTACATGCTTTAGGCTCATTTTAGTGGTTTGCAATTAGGAGTTCCTCTCCGATCAGCCCCCAAGTATTCTGCATGTACATCTCAAAGTCCTTAGCAGACAGTGAAATGATAAGATCTGGAAATCCAGTGAGGGAGGTAGACATCTGTAAGTGCAAATGACTAAACGTGGCTCCGTTGTTCTCCTGAGGCATTTTATTCAGCCAACATTCGTAATCCAATGGGCGCCAGAATATAAAAGGGCAATGTGCCTGACTGCTTGAGAAAATTACTGTCATATTTTAGCTTATAAATTTTTTTAATTATTCATTTTCTTGATTGCATAAGGTCATTCTCTTTTTCTTGAAAATTTACTGAACTTATGCAGATACACTTGTTTGTATTACAGTTCATAAAGGCAATTAGAAAATCATTCACACGTTCCTTCTTAGAACAAGTCCTTAAGAAACTTAAATTTAAGCAATATTTTTGTGTTAACAATTCAATAGTTTCATTTTTAAGGTTTTCCTTTATTAATGTATTTAAGAGAATAAATAAAATAAAGAAAATGTAATTTTTAAAGTCCTTATAAACATACAATCTTTCCTGTGTAGTTATAAGCTCATGAAGGCAGGGGATTAAAGTTAATATTCCACATATTGATTGATTATTCTATCATATTTCAAAGTATTTTTTCATATGCTAACATATGCAACTATTTGATTTAATTTTAAAATTATTTTAAAGCACAATCTGATTTTTGGAATAGTTTTGCAAGTCACTTTCTTAATCTTTTACCAATTAACTGAATATTATAGGCAATTGTTTTATAGATTCAGCTAGCATGACGAAAGCTCAATTAGAGGAAATAATTATTTCCCTTTGAGCAGAAAAAATTATTTTGTAGAAATGCTTCCTATCTTATTACCCTCAAATATATTTATTTAAAATAATTTGAAAGACATATATTGTTTGTAGTAGGAATTTCACTACCTGATTATTGCGATGTAGATATTAAAAGCCTATGCTGTGAGAGACTTACATAGGCAAATTAAAAATGAATTATTCTTTTTTCACTTTCTCCCTCACACTCTACCATCATTTATCATCCTTCTGACTATTATAGATATGCTAACAATTGATAAATATTATCAGAACATAGATACTTAGCTTATTCCTTCAGATGACTTATAAACTCTTCTACCTCATGATCCTGCTTTTGAATTTTGAGCAGACACAAAAATTTGAGGAAGAAACAACTTGAAAAACATTACATTTCATTTTTATACTTTCTTCTTCTCAACAATGGCAGTATGTCAGCAATGACATATATTAAGATGCCCCCATGGCACTGGATCACTGTTCTTTTTTTAACAGCTATTCCTTCTTTTTTTCTCTTTTCCTTTTCCATCCTCCACATTCTTCTTTCTAGGTGATCATGCTATACTAATGGGAGGAGCAAATTTCTCTTTTTAACACTTTATCCCCACTAACAGGGTGGAGGGGGGATAGCTAACTTACAGAACTGACTCAATTTTATGTTATGAAACAACCAGTAAATCCCAAATTTGTATTTGTATCTTCTACATACAGATACATAGATACAGCCATTGAATCTCTTCTTGACATGACACCTCTAGAAATTTATTAAAGTTATCGTTCAAGTATTCCAACACTTTATAGGTTCAGAGTCTCCTGTTCCTAATAAGAATATTTGGTTGAGATTGCTTGTATTCACCAATCTCTCCAGTTTTGGGGTTTTTTATGTACCCTCTGACAGTAATTCTATGATGAATCTAAGAAAATCTGATTTCAGTTTGTTCATCTTTTTGTTTGTTATAAGTTTAGGAGTGACAAGTTCTAAACTCAATACATATTGGAGCCAAAACTGGAGGCCTAGATACTGACATTTATTATTTCTGTGTGGAAGAAGCAAATCTCTTATATCTATATGTCACTGGCAAGAATATTAACAAGGTCCCAATTAGTGGCATGGACTGAGAAATGTAATTCTTGGCTGACACTCTGACAAATTTTTCTGTACACCATTTGCTCATGACTGAGAGGGAATGGTGACACATAAGTCAGATGGTATCTACAAAATTTTAACATAATTTTGTTTTATATTGTTTTATACTTACTTGGGAAATTAGCAAATATTATCTCTAAAGAGTCAGGTAGCAAATATTTTACATTTTACAATTCATACAGTCTCTATTGCAACCACCTATCTTGATGGTTCTAAGCATAAAAGCAGAAACTGATGCTATATAAATGAACAAATGTGGCTGTGATCCAATAAAACATAACTTATACAAACAGGTGGAATGAAAGATTTAGTTCACGAACCATAGTTTGCTAACCTCTGATCTTCTTCATTATTGAATACTTCATAAATCTGTTAGCCAGTCCTCTGGTAACAGGTAATGGGAGATTACTAAGAGGCTGGTTTCCTTATATATTCCAAGAGTCTGATTCAGGATTGTACTAGAACTGCCTTTCACAGATTCCCTCAGCAATCTCTTCCTATCTCCAAGTATTGATTGAGTTGGTAATATTATACAAAATAAATTGGGAAATGATAATTAGGACAGACTAGGGCTTCTAACCACATCCAGCTAGGATGAAGTCGGCTGTTAAAAATTAATTAAAAATTAAAAATTACCATTGATCTGAGCTCTTGCTCATGGGGCTTAATTCATTTTAAGTCTAACATTTGTCAGTTCTATTCTACAATGTATGGCTGTTCTAAATGTACAGGGCTCTGTTGTTGTTTTGTTTAAGTGAATAGGTGACATTACACCCAATGCATGATGCCTTGTTAAATGTCTGCTTCTAAACTTTATACATTTTTTGATGATGCATGTTAAGCAGAGTCTTATTAGGATGCTCATCTATTTCATTAATACTGACCCCATTATAAAATTGCCATCATCGGATTCTTCCTGGTCAAAACACTTATGAGAATTATTTCAATTCTGTCACTTGCTATAATTAAATTCTCTTGTCTTTGCTGGATAAGCATAATATCTGGCTTCCACTCTAAATTTTAATATTTCCATTAAGAATAGTAGTGAAACCTCATTGTGATTGTGCTGACAGAAGACCTCAACACAGATCTTTCTAGCAAAGTGGGTGATTATCCAATAGATGTCCTAAGAAATGTTTAAGGGTATGATAAATGCCTTTTGGAGGTTATGGCAATAAGTAGGTGAATAGGAACAACATTCTGACTGGCTCTATTCAACCTTTTAGTCTAAGTCCTTTGACTGCCTTCTCTACAAAATAGCAAAATAATGCTGTCAGTCAGCTACCTTTATTCAAACAATCATGAATCTATACATGAAATTAGCCAGGTAGCAGATTATAAATG
Source organism: Solenodon paradoxus (assembly GCA_004363575.1). Lineage (NCBI taxonomy): Eukaryota > Metazoa > Chordata > Mammalia > Eulipotyphla > Solenodontidae > Solenodon > Solenodon paradoxus. The sequence goes on along the minus strand of RJWH01000207.1, from coordinate 601,533 downwards.
GCACTCCCTGGTTATTGATTCAACAGAACAGATCTTTTTCTGCACCACTCTTGGCTAGTTGCCCTATGGTCAGAGTCTGGACTGTGAACAGATAGTCTGTCCAAGTGGATATCTGAACACTGCTTAAAAGGAGTCATTTTCAATGTATAGGGAGGGCAGTGGAAATGGCACTGGTGTTGTTCTCAGAGACAGTAAGACAGAACTCTATTGTAGCTATGAACAGAAATGAGCTATTTTTTTTATATGACAGGAGTGCCCATCAAGATGTCACCTTTTATAGAGGGGTACAGTATTAATCTGATAGAAAAGAGCCAGAAGAATAAATACACCAACATAACTAAACCCAATTAATAACCGCAGTGCTGCAGAGACCATTGAGGTTTTCAATTAAAGTCAGAACCCTACGCCTTAGAGCTGATTCAAGGACTCTAAAGAGAGAATTTGGAAAGGTCACAAGAAAATGTCTAGCATAGTTTTAGTATAATAGACATAAATGCTGTTCTGAGAAAACTAGGAATTCAAAAGAAGAATTGGGGAGAATAGCATCAGAAAAGAACAAAGTAAAATTATTAAATATGACTGACTTAGACAATAATAACAATCACACTGATTATGGCAACCTCAACTTAATAAGCATTTAATACTTTTCAAGAAGTGGAAACATCTTATTTTTTATTTATATGCTATTATTTTATAATTCTATATGATTCGAATAGTAGATTAACACTTCAATGTGTATGAAATAACTGTATGTGGTATTAAATATTTTTTCATGTGATGAGGAATATGTGTCTCAGAGAGGTTGTGTAAAAATCTCAAGGTTATTTGGAAAGTAAATTAAAATCATTATGTGTAAAGTTGTTTCAGATACTGAATTTGAAATAGTCAAGCTGAGAGCTATATACCAGTTGAGAAGGGACAGATTTTAAAAAACAGTATAAGATATGACAACATTGCCAATTATTGATCATAATCCTGGGTGTTAAAATGATTAACTCTGTAAAAAATGGATGTAATAGTTGGAGGTCACACATACTCAGAAATCTAACTTTTGATGGTAGGAAATTAATAGCATGGTAATTAAGAGTATCTGTGGCAGTGAAATTGTATATTTAAACATAAACACATGTATATGGCACTGCTACACCTCTATGGAAAAAAAATAAGATGAAGCATTTTACAAAGAAGAAATTGAAAATATTAATGCGTGAGGCAAGATATAAGCAATGGAATCCAAAATTATGTAGGAAAGATTGGTTTCACTGTATAGTAAAGTACTTTCTGGAATTCTTTTGTTAAGACAGAGTGTACATTAAAATGAAATTGTTTATCACATTGAATCTCTTACTTTTATATAAAAATATGATAAAACATGTCACATTTTTACACACACATTTTGTTTTATATTTTGTTTTTTAAAGGAAAAAAAGATGCAGAGCAGAGACAAGCTGTAAGTGAGAGGAGGGGGAAGCATTTTATTTACTTTGTTTGATTGGCAATCTTGTTTGTTCCCTCCCTACCTCTTGGGACATG